>OZ025219.1:2501165-2523665 GCA_964019055.1 Anthopleura xanthogrammica | reverse complement strand
TAATAATAATAATAATAATAATAATAATAATAATAATAATAATAATAATAATAATAATAATAATAATAATAATAATAATAATAATAATAATAATAATAATAATAATAATAATAATAATAATAATAATAATAATAATAATAATAATAATAATAATAATAATAATAATAATAATAATAATAATAATAATAATAATAATAATAATAATAATAATAATAATAATAATAATAATAATAATAATAATAATAATAATAATAATAATAATAATAATAATAATAATAATAATAATAATAATAATAATAATAATAATAATAATAATAATAATAATAATAATAATAATAATAATAATAATAATAATAATAATAATAATAATAATAATAATAATAATAATAATAATAATAATAATAATAATAATAATAATAATAATAATAATAATAATAATAATAATAATAATAATAATAATAATAATAATAATAATAATAATAATAATAATAATAATAATAATAATAATAATAATAATAATAATAATAATAATAATAATAATAATAATAATAATAATAATAATAATAATAATAATAATAATAATAATAATAATAATAATAATAATAATAATAATAATAATAATAATAATAATAATAATAATAATAATAATAATAATAATAATAATAATAATAATAATAATAATAATAATAATAATAATAATAATAATAATAATAATAATAATAATAATAATAATAATAATAATAATAATAATAATAATAATAATAATAATAATAATAATAATAATAATAATAATAATAATAATAATAATAATAATAATAATAATAATAATAATAATAATAATAATAATAATAATAATAATAATAATAATAATAATAATAATAATAATAATAATAATAATAATAATAATAATAATAATAATAATAATAATAATAATAATAATAATAATAATAATAATAATAATAATAATAATAATAATAATAATAATAATAATAATAATAATAATAATAATAATAATAATAATAATACGCGCGCGCTCTCATCCCACAAGGTTAACGCTCGTTTGGCTCCGTATTTTTCTCTTGTTTTTATACTTCTTTAACAATCTTCTGCTGTTTGTTAGACATACAGCTAATTCTAAAGGTTACAATCTTCTGCTGTTTGTTAGACATACAGCTAATTCTAAAGGTTAGTTCTTCAATATTCTTTATTTGGTTTATTAATTTATATAGGATTTTGTGAAATTTTCAAACCTACTTTTTAAAGCGAATCCCTAGAAGATTCATTAGCGATTTGCAATTCTCTCTTTTTCTCATTATTTCACCTAAAATAAGGTGTTTCCTTGGGCAAATTCACTAATAATTTAGCCACGACCATTGTTTGTAAGAATAGTAATTCAAATTTGATATTACGCACATAATTTCTTTTCTTTTTCTTTTCTCCGTAAGAAGAAAGATTAAGGGGTATTTGGTTCATATCTATCGGACCTGATCGGCCTATCTCTTCTAATTTTATCTAAACACTGATTGCTCTTTACAAGCTGCCTTTAATTTTCTATTATTCAAGATCTATAAACTCATTTTTGCATATATTTATTATATCGATTTGATATGTTTCTTGTTTCATTTTATTTCTCTAGAAGATGCCTTATTTTCGTTATTAACTGCTAAAGTTTTGTTTGTTTTTAAATTTGTGTGATTTGACAAAATTTAAAATTTGCTCGAGCGTAACCGTCAAGCTGAGATAGAGCGCGCGCTCGGAAACAACTGCTGTCACCCAGCTCGCGCAAAATCTGGACGAGCTGAAGTTCTTCTGCGAAATAAACTCCGCAGGGAAAGAAGGTCCTCATGGACACAATTACTCACAATAACTGTGATGAAATGATGAAATCAAGAACCAATGAAAACGATGAAAACAGAACCGAAGCAAATGACGGTTCTTCATCCAGCATCGACCAAGTGTGTGGACAGGCTGGTCGACGTCGTGAAAATGTAACTGTCCAAAATCAAACACGAAAAGCAAGAAAGAAGTGGAATAAAGAAGAAAATAGAACTTTGATGGAATGTTATATGAAGAGTGAGGCCGAGAAGAGAGGCTATAGAAAGAGGTTGCTTGAACTATGGGAAGAAAGAGGATTGGACCAACAAACTGAACAAAGACTAGCGGATCAAGTAAGAGCTATCCGGAAAGGAAAATGGTTTACAGAATTAGAGATAGAGGAAATTCAGAGGAAGGTAACCGAAATCAGACAAATTGACACTGAAGAACGGAGTCCTGGAACAGACCATAGCACTGGGACAGAGGAGAATTGCTCGACCACACACGACGATGGTACAGAAGAAAATCAACGAGAAATTATACCTGAAGAAATGGAAATGACAGATGAACAAAACGCAATAATGTCTCGACTGTATGAAATACTACACAAAACAGATCGAGAGAGATTACCAGATCTTCGCGGAGTATTTAGGAAAAAGCTGTTAGACCAAGTCAAAGCTGTCGATAGTGTGCTGCAAACTATTCCTACGAATGATATTACAGAGACAAACGACCTTGTGTATGCCGCTGCTGCTGTGGTAACTGAAAGAGTGGGAGTGAAGATCAAAAAGAAAAGGAAGAATGGAGAACCACCCTGGAAAAGAAGGCTACAAGGACAGATTAGCGAGATGAGAAGGGACTTAAGCAGACTTCAACAAATCAACATCCAAACAGTTGGGACTTCTCGAAAGATGGAACGGCTAGAGCGAAAGTATAATGTCAGAGGTAAAGGATTGAAAGTGGTAATTGAAGAGCTGAAACAAAGGATCAAGGCCAAGGCAAGTAAAGTGAAGCGCTATGAGGAAAGAATAAGACAGTATCGGCAAAACAGATTATTTACAACAAATCAAAAGCAATTTTACAAAGAAATTGATGAACAAAAGCAGGAACAAGCACCACCAAATGCTGAGGAAAGTTTAGAGTTTTGGGGGCAGCTGTGGAGCAATAAAGCAGAACACAAGAAGGACGCCGAATGGCTGAGGAAGGCAAAGAATGACCAGCATGTAGTCCAGCAGCCAGAAATCACCATCACACCAAAGAAAATCAAACATCGGCTGAGGAAAATGAGCAACTGGAAATCACCAGGTCTGGATAATGTACATGGGTTCTGGTTGAAAAACTTCGTGAGTTTGCATGAAAGAATAGCTGCACAGCTACAAGTCTGTTTAACATCACAAACTACCCCGGAATGGATGGTTAAAGGAAGAACAGTGCTCATCATGAAAGACCCTGATAAAGGCAACATACCGTCTAATTACCGTCCAATCACATGCCTTCCCTTGATGTGGAAACTTTTAACGGGGGTGATATCAGAAGATCTCTACTGCCACCTGATCGACAACAAATTGCTACCAGACGAGCAGAAAGGTTGCAGAAAGAACAGCCGGGGGACAAAAGATCAACTAAGCATTGACAAGGCCTTACTGAGGGATTGCAAGAAAAGAAAGACCAATTTAGCTATGGCGTGGATTGACTACAAGAAAGCGTATGACTCTGTTCCACATTCGTGGATAATAGAGTCGTTAGAGTTGATTGGTGTAGCTGATAATGTGAAAGCTTTATTGGAGAAGAGCATGTCATTATGGAGGACAACCCTAACATCGAATGGAAAAATACTTGGAGAAGTGGAGTTCAAGAGAGGAATATTCCAAGGAGACTCACTATCTCCACTGCTATTCGTGATCGCACTAATACCTTTGACCGATATACTCAGAAGCACCCAAGCTGGCTATAAGATCAGTAAAAGCGAGGAAAAGATCAATCACTTACTATTCATGGACGATCTCAAACTCTATAGTAAGAATGAAAAAGAACTTGATTCCCTCGTCCAAACAGTGCGCATATTCAGTGACGACATTGGTATGGACTTTGGAATTTCCAAATGTGCAGTGCTGGTCATGAATAGAGGTAAGAAGATCAAGAGTGATGGAATTGCTCTTCCAGATGGGAGAAAGCTTAGATCGTTAGAAGAAAATGATGATTGTTATAAGTACTTGGGCGTACTGGAAGCTGATGATGTCCTACATTTAGAAATGAAGGAAAAGCTACGAGTTGAATATAAGAGAAGGCTGAGAAAACTCCTTAAGTCGAAGCTGAATGGAGGTAACCTCATGAAAGCAATCAATACGTGGGCTGTATCATCGATTCGCTACAGCGGAGGAATAGTCAATTGGACCAAGAATGATCTGCAAGAAATGGATCGAAAAACTAGAAAGTTGTTATGCATGTATGGAGCTCTTCATCCCAGGTCTTGTGTCAACCGTATCTATTTACCAAGAACTGAGGGAGGGCGTGGCCTTATCAGTATTGAAGACTGTATCAGAATGGAAGAAGGAAGCCTCGCACAGTATATTAAGAACAGCCAAGAAAGGTTGTTGATTGCAGCTTGTAAAATAGGAAAACATGCACCAGCGGAACAACCAAAGGATTACAAGGAAAGAAAGAGAGACCAAAGGTGGGAAGAAATAATGACGAAACCCCTACAGAGGCAGTACCATCAGCAAATCAAGGATGTGGCTGATAAGGAGACGTGGAATTGGCTGAGACTCGGTGATCTGAAGAGAGAAACTGAAGGGCTAATCATTGCTGCTCAAGACCAAGCTATAAGAACTAACGCAATAAAGGCTAAAATCGAAAATCAAGAAGTGTCTGAAAAGTGCAGAATGTGTGGCACATGTGAGGAAACTGTAGAACATATTATTTGTGCCTGCAGTAAACTTGCACAGATAGAGTACAAGCGTCGGCACGACACACTTGCTGGACTACTGCACTGGGAACTTTGCAAGAAATATGGATTACCATGTTGTGACAAATGGTATGAACATGATCCCGATAGTGTAATGGAGAACCATGAAGTGAAGTTGCTGTGGGACTTTACCATCCAGACAGATAGGATAATCCAGGCTAGGCGTCCGGATATAGTTCTGGTTGAGAAGGAATTGAACAAAACCTGGATTATCGATGTAGCTGTGCCTGCTGACAGAAGGATTGAAATCAAAGAGCTTGAGAAGATAGAAAAATACCAGGACCTTGCCAGAGAACTAAAAAAGATATGGAAAACAAAGGTCAAAGTAGTACCAGTAGTAGTGGGAAGTTTAGGCTCAGTGTCAAAGAGACTGAAGGAATATGTAACTATGTTAGACATAAGTAACAGGATAACAACACTTCAGAAATCCGCAATTTTAGGAACTGCCAGAATATTAAGGAAAGTCTTGGAACTTTAAGGAAAAAAAAAAAAAAAAAAAAAAAAAAAAAGGGGGGGGGGATAAAAGAAAGAAAAAGAAAACGTCAAGCAGCATTGTAACAATAGGTTAAAGGTTTCGGTTAGGTTTTGAAATGTCAGTTTGAAGTCTTAGGTCTTGGGAAAAGACCCGACTAGTAATTTTACCAGGGAAAAATCATATTATGTAAAAATAATTTTTTTTCTGAGGTTTAAATAAAATAATAATAATAATAATAATAATAATAATAATAATAATAATAATAATAATAATAATAATAATAATAATAATAATAATAATAATAATAATAATAATAATAATAATAATAATAATAATAATAATAATATAGTAAGAATGAAAAAGAACTTGATTTCCTCGTCCAAACAGTGCGCATATTCAGTGACGACATTGGTATGGACTTTGGAATTTCCAAATGTGCAGTGCTGGTCATGAATAGAGGTAAGAAGATCAAGAGTGATGGAATTGCTCTTCCAGATGGGAGAAAGCTTAGATCGTTAGAAGAAAATGATGATTGTTATAAGTACTTGGGCGTACTGGAAGCTGATGATGTCCTACATTTAGAAATGAAGGAAAAGCTACGAGTTGAATATAAGAGAAGGCTGAGAAAACTCCTTAAGTCGAAGCTGAATGGAGGTAACCTCATGAAAGCAATCAATACGTGGGCTGTATCATCGATTCGCTACAGCGGAGGAATAGTCAATTGGACCAAGAATGATCTGCAAGAAATGGATCGAAAAACTAGAAAGTTGTTATGCATGTATGGAGCTCTTCATCCCAGGTCTTGTGTCAACCGTATCTATTTACCAAGAACTGAGGGAGGGCGTGGCCTTATCAGTATTGAAGACTGTATCAGAATGGAAGAAGGAAGCCTCGCACAGTATATTAAGAACAGCCAAGAAAGGTTGTTGATTGCAGCTTGTAAAATAGGAAAACATGCACCAGCGGAACAACCAAAGGATTACAAGGAAAGAAAGAGAGACCAAAGGTGGGAAGAAATAATGACGAAACCCCTACAGAGGCAGTACCATCAGCAAATCAAGGATGTGGCTGATAAGGAGACGTGGAATTGGCTGAGACTCGGTGATCTGAAGAGAGAAACTGAAGGGCTAATCATTGCTGCTCAAGACCAAGCTATAAGAACTAACGCAATAAAGGCTAAAATCGAAAATCAAGAAGTGTCTGAAAAGTGCAGAATGTGTGGCACATGTGAGGAAACTGTAGAACATATTATTTGTGCCTGCAGTAAACTTGCACAGATAGAGTACAAGCGTCGGCACGACACACTTGCTGGACTACTGCACTGGGAACTTTGCAAGAAATATGGATTACCATGTTGTGACAAATGGTATGAACATGATCCCGATAGTGTAATGGAGAACCATGAAGTGAAGTTGCTGTGGGACTTTACCATCCAGACAGATAGGATAATCCAGGCTAGGCGTCCGGATATAGTTCTGGTTGAGAAGGAATTGAACAAAACCTGGATTATCGATGTAGCTGTGCCTGCTGACAGAAGGATTGAAATCAAAGAGCTTGAGAAGATAGAAAAATACCAGGACCTTGCCAGAGAACTAAAAAAGATATGGAAAACAAAGGTCAAAGTAGTACCAGTAGTAGTGGGAAGTTTAGGCTCAGTGTCAAAGAGACTGAAGGAATATGTAACTATGTTAGACATAAGTAACAGGATAACAACACTTCAGAAATCCGCAATTTTAGGAACTGCCAGAATATTAAGGAAAGTCTTGGAACTTTAAGGAAAAAAAAAAAAAAAAAAAGGGGGGGGGGGGGATAACAGAAAGAAAAAGAAAACGTCAAGCAGCATTGTAACAATAGGTTAAAGGTTTCGGTTAGGTTTTGAAATGTCAGTTTGAAGTCTTAGGTCTTGGGAAAAGACCCGACTAGTAATTTTACCAGGGAAAAATCATATTATGTAAAAATAATTTTTTTTCTGAGGTTAAAATAAAATAATAATAATAATAATAATAATAATAATAATAATAATAATAATAATAATAATAATAATAATAATAATAATAATAATAATAATAATAATAATAATAATGCACCCACAAGCATTTGAACTCCCATACTCCCTTCCCCCAAGGGAACTGGGAACACCAATTGGGCTTTGGCGGCAAAAGCTGGCGCTATCTATGGAACTTGACAGAACCTTCACTAGCTCTTGAATGTGTCTTTAAAGGCCCGTTCCCACAGGCGATTTTTGCGGCGATTTCAGGTGCAATTTTTGCGAAGATATTCACGTCGATAGGAAATACTGCGTGCGAACGCGACCAGCGATTTCATTTCGGTTTTGGAAATTCACGTCGCCGCCATATCGAAGGTGTTTTGAACATGTTCAAATTTAACTGCGGTTTAGCTGCAATTTTTCATCGCCGTAAAATTTTTGTGGAAATCGCCGCCAAATCGCAGTTAAATTTGAAACGTTCTCATATACGCATGCGCATGCTTGGTGTGCATTTAAATATCTCACTTGATTGCAAAAACTTCATCTGTCAAAATATCTTGAGGGATAAGAAAATAAAACCTCGATCAATACTGACCCTTACCCCAAGTTTTTTCGTGTATACGTCGCGGCTCGGATTGTGATAAACATCCCACATGGGAAGAAGTAACCATAGCGACAAAACCATCAGCGTCACAAGCGTGATTTTGGGTTTGCTGGTCATAGCAAGGGGTTAATCATCTACGGTCTAGGGGCCGACTAACCTCTCCCTTAGGCTTCAGCCGAGCTTCCTGATCAGTCTGTAACTGTTCCTCCCGGGATAGCGGTGTTGGGGTCGAAATCTCCAGCGTAGCCGTAACTCCATACGATGTCTCAGCACTCGATGTCTGGAAGTATGGTCCTGGTTAGTCGATCAATAAAAACAATAAGGTCATTCCATTGTGGCCAAGTGTACTTTGCGATAGTAAGTTACTGAGCCAGAGTAACGTAAAATCAACTTTCTTCACTTCAAGTACTAAACCCACAAAAGATACAAGGAAAGAAAGGGCAAAAGTAATAATTTTAGCAACAGCTTTTAAACTTTAAAAAGGTCAACTGAATTGTCCTGACAGATAGATGAGTGATTAGCAGACCGTCTTAACACAGAGTTAAAGTCGTGCTGCACGCAAGCTAGCGTACCACGTGACATGATATTGACATGATATATCTACTGGCGAACACAATTCGTTTGTAATGTCAGAGTAAGTATCATATACCCCATGAGTAACTTGTATTATATTTGAATTAAAGGGGCTGGGATGCCTTTTAGGGGTTCATTTTCTATATTTGGTACCGTTGAGGGTCTTCAGAATCAAACGAAAAAATAATCAAAATGCATTTTAGGGGTGAAACTTGCGATTGTTTATGACTTCAAGAAAGAGATTTTGGTACCTTTTAGGGGTCATTTTTAAAATTTCAGACGTACATCCCTCTTCTATATATAGGAATCCCCCCCCCCCCTCCCAGTCTATGCCTTGGCATTCAGTCAAGAAATAAAAAAACACCACAGATAGGGAAAATGTTGGCATTTTTGGTTCTAAATAAACCCATAATAAGCCTATTCACAGTTGAAAGAATCGTTATCAGTGCGCATGCGATTTTATTATATGAAATAGAGTGTGATATTGAGTGACATCAAAATGATAAAATTGATATCCCCACTCCCACTAGTGGCCAGTGGGGATACGATTTATATCAACACTGGTGGTGTCAAATTTCGACTTTTTGCTCAGCAAGTCTCAAATTCTCCATTATTTTTCATTGAATATTTCATATAATAAACAGAACATTACATGGCCGCTTGGAGATACAAATTTTATCTTCTCGTGCTGATATTATCTCTCACTCGTTCGCTGCACTCACTCGTGAAAGATAATATCAACACTCGAAGATAAAATTCGTATCTCCGCGCGACCATGTAATATCCTCTATTTATCCCGAATTTCTCACCTTCTTTTGTTAAAACCTTTTTTTGTTTAAATGTTTAAACCTTCTTTTGTTTAAACCTTCTTTTGTTCTTAGTTAAAGAAAAGAAGGTGCTCAAATGTCCCCCCTCTCAAACAGTCAATCAAGTTTCTTGTCAAAGACCTCAGCCTGCATTGTATGATAATTATAATATAACAGACAGTGGATTTTGCATCTTTAGGAGATTGGACTGGCTTCTCTTGGAGCCCCTGATGAATGGGTTGAAAAGCTTGCCACTGTAAGTAGACTGAACAACAATAGAATAAATATACCTACATTTTCTAGTCTAAACACAAAGTATGGGCTACAAATGCAAGCATGCATGTTACCTTGTGTTTTAACTGCAGAAGCTAATGTCCTTTCCCGAATAGCTGTTATTACGGATGTATTCAAATGAGATATTCTTTTGTTTAAGAATCATACAAGTGAGGCTATCATCTCGACACAATGCTTGTTGCCTCATTTGCATGCATCCATAATAACAGCTATTTTCTTGAGTGACAACATGAACAATGGCTCAAAGTCCAGGTTGGACTTCATGTGTTCATACATTTGTTCGACCTCAACAAGAATTTAACAAAAGATTTGTTTTGTTGCCAGCTTTACTGGTTCACAGTAGAGTTTGGTCTTTGTAAACAAGATGGAGAGATCAAAGCTTATGGTGCTGGTTTGCTGTCTTCCTTTGGAGAATTGCAAGTAAGAACAATATTGGACTTTATTGTACTCCCCACCAGTCTAGTGAAAATGATTTTCCAGGGGGAGGGGAGGGGTGGTGTCATCTTCACTCCTATCCCATTCCTCATGTTGTATTCTTTAATGACCAGAATCTTGACAGTACAAGGGAGTAGTCTATGAAATGGAGGGAATTTTCAGTCAATCTTGATGCTAGATGTGTTGGTGTGGTTGATGATGATATGATGATGATGACAATGAGGTTTCTGATTGGCTCGGGTACCCAAATTTAGAATGCATTGAACATTTCATTCTACAATTTGATTGGTTCTCGCTATCTGGGTGACCCTGGTTATAGTAGTAGCACAGTAAATAATGTAACCATGACCTGTAGTACTCTCTTTCTATGTGGTTAGTATGCATTATCTGACAAGCCAGACAGGCGTCCACTGGAGTTAGACAAGACAACTGTACAGTCCTATCCCATTACCTCCTACCAGCCAATTTACTTTGTGGCTGAGAGTTTCAAGTCTGCTCGTGAAAAAGTCAGGTAAGAGAAAGCTGATTGGATAGATAACCACATACCATTTAACAGTAGCTATACATGTAGTTATCCCATGGGACCACTGTGATAGTGGTGAGAAAATTGTGTACAATCTCCGAGAACGACAAAAATTTACACTTGTTTCTGGGGTGAGTCCCAAATTTTTATGCAGCCGTCCCAGCATGCGATTATGGATGACACCTCATTTTTGCAAATTTTCTTGATTCTGATTGGCTAACATTTTCCCTCAAATCAGCTGGATTAAATGGAAAATATATTCATTCATTCATTCATTCATTCATTCATTCATCTTTTCATAAATTCAATCTATCGATCAACCTTTCATCCTTTCATCCATCCATTCATTTATTCATCCTTCGATCCATCTATCAATCCATCCATTCATCCATTCATTCATTTATTCATTTATTTGTTCATTCATTCATTTATTCATTCATCCATCCATAAATCCTTCTATCAATATATCGATCAATCTTTCCATCCATCCCTCCATTTATTCATCCTTCAATCCATCTATCAATCCATCCATCCATTCATTCATTCACTCATCTATCCATTCATCCATCCATCCATTACTTCTCCTAACCATGATTTCAGAGTCACAAAGTCAATTCAAATCTCTAATTAATAAGTAGTCTACACAAGTAGATATAATTGATAAACACAGGGTACCCAGTACATCTAAAGCTGAAATAATGTCTTAAGGTGGCTCGACCCAATAATTTTTCGTGAGTACCGTCCGCGTTTGAAGCTCCAGTATAAAAACGCGTTGGGTTCGATTTCAAATCCACTTGAACACATTTCTTTCATAAAGATTGAATTATGATTTGGCATGTTTTTTGGAGAAATCGGACATCATTTCAATTGATTATTACGAAATATATGTTTTAGCCTTGAGTCCAATATTAGCCTTTAAAAGCACTCCCTAGCAAAATGCTTCATGCTGCTTACACCTTGAATCTTTGTCCCCAGTTGTGGAAAGTTTTATCAAAATTTGTAAGGCAGATTGCGAGATATCGAAGATTGTTTAAATAAAGTGGATAATTTACTCAAAATCTAAACAATAGATTTTGCATCGAAAAATTTATTATTTCTTGGGTATCTTTTAGCAAAAAACATCGTTCGTTCTTTTCTCCTATATCTCTTGCTCACTATATGGCAATTAAAGAGCAATCGAGCCATACGATCTTCTCAAAACGTAAAATATATGAGCCGGACCAAAAATTCAATGTTTACTTTTGGTCGCGGTTTTGTATGCAATTTCACCAAAATACGAAAATCATAAAATTTGTCTATTTGTTTCTTAAAAAAACTTCATGGGGGCTTCAAGCTATTAATGTTTCGTAAAGTCTCTGATTTTCATGTTCATTGGGAAGTTTTTAAGGTAGTTAATGTAGACGCAAAGTTGAGTAATATTGAGATACCGCTCAAAGATTTTGTGCTCTGGGAGTTCTATTGTTTAAGGATTGGCACAACAAGACATTCCTTCCCACCATTTGCATGGTTTCACCGCGCTTGGCTGCCCTACGAATCATTTCCGAAGTATGGTAATATATAGATCTTATTGATCGCTTTCTTTTCTTTTCTTTCCTTTTCTTTTCTTTCCTCTTCTTTTCTTTCCTTTATGTTTCCATCTCTTTCTTTTGAAACGCACACGGTAACGTTAACGAAATATCTATATATTACTATACTTCGGAAATGATTCGTAACTTTATGCATTCATAACGTGACAATATTTCTAGGAATTCAAGGGTCACGCTAATCATCTGAAAATAGAATCACAAACAACATTCTACAGCCAACTCCCTCAACTCTTACCAACATGGAATCGTTTGTCGCTGATCTTAAGAAGGAAGTCCAATGTTCTTTGTGTAATGATACACTTATTGAACCCAAGATCTTGCCGTGTTTTGACACATTTTGTAAGCCTTGCATCAAAAGACACGCCGAGCTGATCGAGGAAGTCAACATCTTCAATTGTCCACGATGTAAATCACAAACTCCTCTACCAGAACCAAACAGCGTCGAAGATCTAAAGCTAAGTATACTACATTCAAGAATCTTGAAGGGTCTGGCGTTGGTAGAAGGAGAAAAGGTTTGTTCTGTTTCTGAGAGTCATTCGACAGCATCGTGGTATTGTTTTGATTGTGACCGCTCCATGTGTGCTGAATGCGAGAAGAGCCATTCATTGTTTATCAAAGATCACAATGTCGTTCGTCTGGCTGATTTGAAGAAAGAAGATATTGAGTTCATAATAACAAGAGAAAATCCTTGTAAAAGTCACCCTCATCACAGGCTAGAGTTATTCTGCGAAGACTGTGATGACATGATTTGCCTGACATGCTGGAAACACAATCACAAGGATCATAAGACAATGTCATTAGATAAGTTTGCTTCGATCAAGAAAGCTGTATTGTCAAAGCATCTGCAAGTACTGGAGCAGTTGAGATTAGATGACAAGGAAAAGCAACAACAAGAAAAGATTGCTTACACAATCAAACAACAAGGAGTAAAAGCCAAAAAAGAAGTCGAAGACAAAACCAAGAAGATCATCGAAATGCTGCAAGAAAACGAACGAAAATTGTTGAGACAAATCGACAAGAAGTTGGACACAGCCACAAAAAACTTGAATATAATTCATCATATTCCAGCCGTCAAGGAATACATCAAGAATGTGATGGAAAGAGGACTGGCAAGTGAAATGATGAACATTCAAGAGACACAATGCTCGGAGAAATTCATCTTCAACCACATTCAACTCTCCATTCGAGTTGAGTTCCTTCCTAACGAACAGCTTGTGCGAGAAGTGAATTCAGGGCTGGGAGAAATACGAACTTGTTTGAAAACAGACAACTCGAAGAGCACTATTGAGGTGATATCTGAGACAGAAGCTTTAAAGAAAGAGAAGCTCACATTGATAACTAAAACCTCTACAGGAGAACTCAATCATGATCCAAGGGATGTTATTGACGTTCAAATCAAGCCCAAAGACAATGTGAAATTAGAAAAGAAATATGTGAGAACTGATGGAAAAGTAGAAGTTGAATTTATGGCTAAAGTAGCTGGTCGGTTGACAGCAGAGGTTCAAGTGAATGGGAATCATGTATCTAACAGTCCACTAGTGGTGAATGTCAAGCCACACGAGATGAGAACAACAGGACAGTTTGACACGAAAGGTGTAAATATAGGATCTAGTGGGTTGAGAGGTATAGCAGTAAACAGAGACAATAGCAGGATCGCTGTTGCCAGTTGGCCTTCTGAGTGTGTCCATGTATTCACCACTGATGGAGATATCTTACTGACGTATGGTAGTACAGGTAGTGCACAGGGACAGTTGTCTTGTCCTATAGGTTTATCATTTCTGAATGATACAGATTTAGTCATAGCAGACAATAATAATCATAGAATATGTATAGTGAACACTACAATAGGGACATTGATCAAGACCTTTGGTAACCAAGGTAACGGCGATGGAGAGTTATGTAATCCATGGGGAGTACACGTTGATGACGATGGTAACATCATTGTGTGTGATAGTAGTAATCATCGTGTTCAAGTCTTCACAAGAGACGGTGACTATCAATATCAGTTTGGTTTGACAACACAGGACAAGTTTGATCCACTTGATGTGATAACACATGATGGACTGTTTTACGTCAGTGATGATGATAATCATGTTATTCATGTATTTGAGAAGAAAGGTAACGTACCGACTAGAATATCGACGATTGGTGGTAAAGGCACTGCTGATGGTCAGTTGAATGGACCATGGGGCCTGGCTATTGATAATGACCATCATCTACTGGTGTGTGATAATGGTAATAACCGTGTACAAAAATTCACATTGGATGGTCGTTTTGTAGGAAGGACTTGTGATGCAATCAAGAACCTTCAATATATAACTGTTTTAAAGGATGGTCAGTTATTAGTTAGTACGTGGGGTTCTGGTGTCTGGTGTGTAAAGTAGAATTGGCTATTATTAATGTCTATATATAACCATCATTATACTCATAACACTATTGATCAATAAGTTGTATCTTATGATGTTTTCTTCTTTCCTTTGGTTGTTGTGTCACAACATCAGACAATCAGACATCACAACTACTATCAAATTATCTTTCATAGTTTGTACATTTGATGATTCTTTTAAGAGCTCTTATCTACGATGTAGCGCTTCTTTGGTCAGGTTAAGGAGATTACTACCTTATTTTATTTACATCAACAAACTTGTAATACCCATAATGCATTCTGGTCTTGGTACGTCCTGTGTTCTGTTGCTATGACATCCTGTTGTATCAATGCATGCTGAATTCAATATACTATACAGATAACCGATAGAACTAGATGATTTGTAAATTGACTTGAAATTTCCAATAATAAAGTTTGATTTTGATTTTCTTTCAAGACAAAGTGATGCTGATATTAATTGTAAATAAATCGAAA
The DNA here is from genome assembly GCA_964019055.1 of Anthopleura xanthogrammica. Classification (NCBI taxonomy): domain Eukaryota; kingdom Metazoa; phylum Cnidaria; class Anthozoa; order Actiniaria; family Actiniidae; genus Anthopleura; species Anthopleura xanthogrammica. The sequence continues at coordinate 2,508,742 of OZ025219.1, read as the reverse complement.
GGTTGTTGATATATCTTGCACATAACTATTGATTGGTTTCTTAATTAAGTCAGTCAGTCTTAGAATAAAGAAGTAGTAACAAGAATTCCCTCATTATTGCTTTTCGCTTTGGTCCCGGAAGTGACGTCATTCCCTAAAGCTATATAATCTATCAGTAAACTCAACAGACAGACAGACAGACAGATTTATTTTTGCACCTCTAAAACAAAAGATATTTTTACAAATATATATAAATAAATTTTAGATATTAATTATAAATAGATTGATAATTGATAAATAGAAAAGTACATATTTGAAATTTATATATGTATACAAGCTATTTACAAAACCAACTTGATAAATAATTATATAGATAGAAATGTAATAATTATTATATATAGATGTGATTTTTTGTAATGTGTATTATTATAAGTATATATGTATATATATATTAGTTCATATCAGTTTGTTTCAATTTAATTTTAGGTTAGCCTGGGAAATAGGTACAGGATACCTGGAATAACTTAACGTTAATCGAGCCAGGTAGCCTTATAGGCATTTGAGGCATTGTGGTGTCAGACAAAGCATAGTTTATTACTGAAGAAAACAAAGAAAACAAGCCAAATTAAAGTATGAGTTACAAGAAAAACAAGAAAACAAGATGTATAATCACAACAAACAATACAAATGACAAAGAGCAAAAAAGATAATTTCAGGTGTATATACAGATAAGGGAATAAGTTGATGAAAAAATTTAGTATTTTTCAATCAAATTAGATATAAGTGTAGATTTGAAAATAGCTTTTGATTTTGATTTCATTGAAGTGTCTATTTCATTCCATACTTTAGGTCCTTGAAAGCGGAAAGAAAATTTACCATAATTTGTTCTTACTTTAGGAATACAAAAGGATTGTCTTGCTGCGAATCTTGTGTTGTATGAGTGTCGATTTGTAGTTAAATTGAAAAAGCTATTGAAAGCAACTGGTAGATTATTTGTGTGAAAGTCATACATTAGAAGAGCAATGTGAAGAGTTACTAAATCAGACAATTTAATAATTCCAAGTTGTTTAAAGAGAGGGCTGCTATGTTCGTCAAAAGCTGAGAATGTTATAATGCGAACAGCTCTCTTTTGTAACAAGAACAAAGGTTTTAAAGTGGTAGTATAAGTATTTCCCCAGACAGAGATTCCATAAGTCAAGTAAGGGTAGATTAGTGAATAATAGAGTTGAATAAGTACATTAGAATTAACATAGTGACGCAATTTAGATAGGATTCCTATGGTTCTTTTAGTTTTTTTAGTAATATATTGAACATGAGCTTTAAAGGTTAAGTGAGAATCAAGTTTAAAACCAAGGTAATTAACATTTTTTTTACCTTCAATAGGTATATGATTTATATGAAGATTAGGAAGATAAGTAAGTTTTTTCTGCAGTGGATGGAAAATTACAAAATTAGTTTTATCTATGTTTAGTGAAAGTCGATTACTTGAAAGCCACATATATATTCTAGCTAAGTGAATATTGACGAAATTCTCTAACTCAATTATACTCTTATGGGCGTAAAATAAATTTGAATCATCTGCAAATAAATGAAATTCAAACAAGTCAGAGCTGTTTTTAAAGTCGTTTATATATAGGAGGAATAGTAATGGACCCAGTACACTTCCTTGAGGAACACCACAAATAACATTTTTTTCATCAGATTTAGTGTTTCCAATACATACTAGTTGTCGTCTATTGGACAAGTAAGATTTAAACCAATCAAGGGGCAACCCCCTAATTCCATAATGATCTAGTTTTTTCAAAAGTATGCTGTGATCCACACTATCAAAAGCTTTGCTGAGGTCTAAAAAGATGCCACAGGAATATTTCTTTTCTTCAATTGCTTGTTGGACTTTATCAATTATAAGTAATGTAGCTTGAGTGGTTGAATGTTTGGTTCTAAATCCAAATTGATTATCAAATAATATTTTTTTGTTATCAAGAAAATTAAATAGTCTTTTGTACATCAGTTTTTCTAACAATCTATTAAAACATGATAATAGTGAGATTGGTCTATAATTGCTAACACAAGTTAGTGAGCCTTTCTTAAAAACAGGTATTACATGAGCAAGTTTGAATTTATCAGGTACAATCCCAGTTGAAAATGAGCAATTGAAGAGTTTTTGTAAGGGATTACAGAGATAATTTTGTAAAAGTTTTAATAGCTTAATTGGGATACTAGAGGGGCCTATAGATTTAGATGGGTCTAGCATGCAAATTTCCTTTTTGATTTCATCAGAAGTAACAGGAGAAAGTAGAAAACTGCTTAATTGAGGTGGGTCCATGAAATCTAAAAGAGAAATGCTAGTGGGGGCAATTGAGCTTGCCATCTTCTCACCAATACTAGAAAAATAATCATTGAATGTATTAGCAATAGTTCCAGCATCTTTGATATCAGAATTATTTACAATTAGTTTTGAAGGTATGTTTTTTGTAATTACTTTGTTAGATGTTAGTTCTTTAATTCCTTTCCAAATGATTTTCATGTTATTTGAATTGTTTGTGAAGTACTTGTTATAATATAGTTTTTTACTAGCACATAATAACCTACTCAGATTGTTTCGATAACGCTTGTACTTAAAACTATCATAAGGAGACTTAGTCTTTAGATATTTCTTAAATAATTTATTCTTCTCTTTTATAGATGTCTTAATACCTTGTGTTATCCAGGGCTTAGAATTAAACTTTATTTCTTTTTTCGAAAGTTCCTTAATAGGTACATGTTTATCAATTACCTCAGTAATTTTAGCAAAGAATGAATCAAAAATAGCATTGGCATCATTATCATTGTTGGGCAGAACTTCAACCCAGTTTATTTCTTTTACCTCATTAGTTAGAGCAGTTTCATCAAACTTTGAAAAATCTCTTTTATAAATCTTTATATTTTTAGGTAGACTAGAGATCTTGTTAATACAAAGAAAATTAGGAAGATGATCAGATAAGTCTGATAAGATGTTACCACTTGTAGTATTATAATTTAGTGAGTTGAAAAATATATTGTCAATGAGTGTAGCACTGTGGTCAGTTATTCTACTAGGTTGAAGAATTTGTGGACAAAAAAAGTAGGAGCTCATAGAATTAATAAATAGTTCAGTTTGAGCGTATGATTCATAATTCAATAAGTTAATATTAAAATCTCCCATAAAGACACATAATTTTTTTTCATGATAAATCTTATCAAGTGAAGAATAAAGATAATTTGTAAAGGTATCCATGTTAGCATTAGGATGTCTATAAAAGACTGCACAAATTATATTTTGTCCAGAGTTTTCAATTTCAATCCACAATGCCTCAAACTCCTCTCTAGAAGTACTAAGGTCTTCTCTTAAAGTATAATTTGAGTTCTCATTCACATATAATCCTACCCCTCCTGCATTTGTAAGTGTAGGTTGGGATAGGAAATTATATCCTGGTAAACTGATATTCCCTATTATATAATCCTGATTATATTTAATCCTGGTCTCAGATAGACCAATAACAGAGAAAGGATATTGTAAATCATCTAATAAATAATGGTAATTGAACTAAGTGGAGTGCAATTTGGTCTGATATCAAACGCGCGATAACAAAATCACACGACCGCGTAGCGGGAGTGTGATTTGTAATCGCAAGTTTGATATCAGACCAAAATTGCACGACACAAAGTTCAATTATCACTTTATTATATCCATTTTGAAATCATACTAGATAGACACTAAATTTGTGATAAATACAAAAGTATTTATTCACAAATAGCCAGTATTTTGTTTCTTTTTGTAACAAAAAATTCCAGTCAAACTTGAGAAAAGCTACATTTTATGTTCCTTATTTGCTGTAATCTGATTGGCTGATTACATACAATCCTGTAATCTGATTGGTTACCTTTTCTAGTGTTGCATTGTGATTGGCTGACAAAAAGATGCGATTCGGACTCAAAATAGTGCGATTCGTGCTTGAATCAATCTACTGAGAGCCAATCAGATTACAGGATTTGCTAGTGATTTCAAAGTGGATATAATAAAAGATTTAATTTGTCACTTAATTTCCAGTGAGACTTCTAATATTGCTATGTAATACAGAAAAAGATTTATTCTTTTTAGAGTTTTGTATCTCAGGATTATCATGAAAATTATGAATAGAGTAATAGCTGAAGTTTGTTTGGTTTGGCAGCTGCTGATCAATATCTATATTATTGAGAGTTTGAATCTTGCTAAGAGTTGTTACGATATCAAAGCAAGGAAGACAATCAAGTTTCAAACTATCAATACGACCAGAACATAAGCATAAGGTATTAGAGTTAAAAGATAATTTTAGTAAATCGTCAGTATTCAAATTGAAAAAAGGAAAAATACTAGAACTACAATGTAGACAGATCCAAAGATTATGATTTACAGAAAAATAGTTAAAGTCAGTTCTTGAGAGTTTACTGCATTTGTAATGATACCAGGCAAGGCAAATAACACATCTAATAGTTCGAGCATTAGATCTAAAATGTTTATGACAAGATGTACACTTATCTGAGGGCATCAGTGAAGTGGATTAGACATCTTGATGTTAGCACCAGCAGGGACGTGAGTTGATGAGCCAAAGTTTTGAAGATTATACTAACTTGGGATTAGATCCCTCAGTTGCTCCACAGAAGTAATCTGAGACGCCGGGCTGTCATCATGTTCACGTAAGAAAATAGTAAACTCAATAGATATCAGTGTCGATACCAACCAGCTGTAGTTACCAAACCAAATACCTTAGATCTCATATTGATCATTCAAATCCTTAGCATTACAGATCGAGTTAATGGCAGTCAATGAAGCTATGACTTCTGAATGGGAGGGAAGGGGACAAGAAATAAGGAGTTGGGGTAACCAAGCTTTAATTGTATTGTTGGTCATTCGGAAATAGAGAAAGCAGAGAAAGAAAGATGCCACACTTTGTCAAATCGTGCAGACCATGGCCAACTATTCCGGCCACTGAGCCCGCAATGAGGCAGCGGTTATCCCCAATTGAATTACAAAATGGCGAATCTATTTGCTGGGTAAAATTTAAAGAATACACTAACCCTGAAATTGCAGGTCGTATTTTTGTAATAGATCGGACATTTTTCCTTTACTTTTAGAGACTGTATAATTTGACTTTCGCCCGCTTTTGTGCCAAAAAGCACCGGAAGTAAAGCTGTAGATATAGAAACCACTGGCCATCTTTACTGCATTGCAGCTAATCCCAGAGTTCTTAGCGAGACTAGAAAGCAGTGTTTTCAAGCGACATTTTGATACCAAACATGTCGATATTTGATGGAGCAAGATCGACTTTGTTTGGGTGGTATTTGATCTAAATCTATCCCTAAGACAGATATGTTGTTCTTGAATTGAGCTATTGATTATATAAATACCAGCTAACTGTTGACCCGTATGACCTAGCTGCTTAATTATCTTGATTAGTTCATGCTATTTCTAAGCCGGCTTTTACATGTAATATTCACCTGCAATTATCTATTTGACAAGTATATATTCATAAAATATATCTAACAATTTCTTTTTCTTTTGTAATTTGTTTCTATATTATACATATTTTTATAGTATGTTTAGAGACAGCTGTATTACTATATCAGTAGTATTATTGTGGTCAGCTGTACCATAACAAACAAATGACATGTAGAGACATGCATTAACATGGATAAATCATGTAGCAAGCAATAATACAATCACTCACATGCCATCCTACCTATACTCGCAGCATTTAACTTGCAATATTCAACAGCTAGTTTTATACGGTAAATTTGAACTAATCCTTCACCACAGATAACCTAACCAAGCAAATACTGAGCGTGGTAACCCTGTGTCCTAATTATGCATTTATAGCGTGACATCAATTCAAGGAATTCAAGGGTCACGCTTATTTCCGAGAATCGTCTGAAAATAGATTCACAAACAACATTCTACAGCCAACTCCCTCAACTCTTACCAACATGGAATCGTTTGTCGCTGATCTTAAGAAGAAAGTCCAATGTTCTTTGTGTAATGATACACTTATTGAACCCAAGATCTTGCCGTGTTTTGACACATTTTGTAAGCCTTGCATCAAAAGACACGCCGAGCTGATCGAGGAAGTCAACATCTTCAATTGTCCTCGATGTAAATCACAAACTCCTCTACCAGAACCAAACAGCGTCGAAGATCTACAGCCAAGTCTATTACATTCAAGAATCTTGAAGGGTCTGGCGTTGGTAGAAGGAGAAAAGGTTTGTTCTGTTTCTGAGAGTCATTCGACAGCATCTTGGTATTGTTTTGATTGTGACCGCTCCATGTGTGCTGAATGCGAGAAGAGCCATTCATTGTTTATCAAAGATCACAAGGTCGTTCGTCTGGCTGATTTGAAGAAAGAAGATATTGAGTTCATAATAACAAGAGAAAATCCTTGTAAAAGTCACCATCATCACAGGCTAGAGTTATTCTGTGAAAACTGTGATGATATGATTTGCTTGACATGCTGGAAACACAATCACAAGGATCATAAGACAATGTTATTAGATAAGTTTGCTTCGACCAAGAAAGCTGTATTGTCAAAGCATCTGCAGGTACTGGAGCAGTTGAGATTAGATGATAAGGAAAAGCAACAACAAGAAAAAATTGCTAACACAATCAAACAACAAGGAGAAAAAGCCAAAAAAGAAGTCGAAGACAAAACCAAGAAGATCATCGAAATGCTGCGAGAAAACGAACGAAAATTGTTGAGACAAATCGACGAGAAGCTGGACACAGCCACAAAAAACTTGAATATAATTCATCATATTCCAGCCGTCAAGGAATACATCAAGAATGTGATGGAAAGAGGACTCGCAAGTGAAATGATGAACATTCAAGAGACACAATGCTCGGAGAAATTCTTCTTCAACCACATTCAACTCTCCTCTCGAGTTGAGTTCGTTCCTAACGAACAGCTTGTGCGAGAAGTGAATTCAGGGCTGGGAGAAATACGAACTTGTTTGAAAACAGACCACACGAAGAGCACTATTGAGGTGAAATCTGAGACAGAAGCTTTAAAGAAAGAGAAGCTCGTGTTGATAACTAAAACCTCTACAGGAGAACTCAATCATGATCCAAGGGATGTTATTGACGTTCAAATCAAGCCCAAAGACAATGTGAAATTAGAAAAGAAATATGTGAGAACTGATGGAAAACTAGAAGTTGAATTTATGGCTAAAGTAGCTGGTCGGTTGACAGCAGAGGTTCAAGTGAATGGGAATCATGTATCTAACAGTCCACTAGTGGTGAATGTCAAGCCACACGAGATGAGAACAACAGGACAGTTTATCAAGAAAGGTGTAAATATAGGATCTAAGGATTTGACAGGTATAGCAGTAAACAGAGACAATAGCAGGATCGCTGTTGGCAGTGCGTCTTCTCACTGTGTCCATGTATTCACCACTGATGGAGATCTCTTTCTGACGTATGGTAGTCCAGCACAGGGGCAGTTGTCTTATCCTATAGGTTTAGCATTTCTGAATGATACAGATTTAGTCATAGCAGACAATGATAATCATAGAATATGTATAGTGAACACTACAACAGGGACATTGATAAA
>OZ025219.1:2196165-2496165 GCA_964019055.1 Anthopleura xanthogrammica | reverse complement strand
TGCGCTCCCCCCGTATCCTCCCCTGTTGCTAACTTCGAAATTTCAAGTAACCTTATTTTAAATTGCAAATTTAAATCTTGTGAGGGGGTGGGGGACACATTTCCTTACAAAGGACAGTCTACTTCCTTTTGGGGAAGTTTTTTTAATTTGATTTTGACTACACAAAAGTAGTGGGTTTGCGAGCATCAAAGTATGCACCCACAAGCATTTGAACTCCCATACTCCCTTCCACCAAGGGAACTGGGCACGCCAATTGGGCTTTGGCGGCAAAAGCTGGCGCTATCTATGGAACTTGACAGAACATTCACTAGCTCTTGAATCTGTCTTTTCCTGATCAGTCTGTAACTCAGTGTTCCTCCCGGGATAGCGGTGTTGGGGCCGAAATCTCCAGCGTAGCCGTAAGTCCATACGATGCCTCAGCACTCGATGTCTGGAAGTATGGTCCTGGTTAGTCGATCAATAAAAACAATAACGTCATTCTAATGTGGCCAAGTGTACTTTGCGATAGTAAGTTACTGAGCAAGAGTAACGTAAAATGAACTTTCTTCACTTCAAGTACTAAACCCACAAAAGATACAAGGAAAGAAAGGGCAAAAGTAATAATTTTAGCAACAGCTTTTAAACTTTTTAAAAAAAGGTCAACTGAATTGTCCTGACAGATAGATGTCTGATTGGCAGACCGTCTTAACCCAGAGTTAAAATCGTGCTGCACGCAGGCTAGCCGTACCACGTGACATCATATTGACATGATATATCTACTGGCGAATACAATTCGTCTGTAATGTCAGAGTAATGTCATGGACGCTGAACACAAGCGAAAACACTTTCAAATTGAGGATGAATTCAGAAAAACTAAGGTAAAAATAAAAACAAAAACGAGAGAATTCAATATTTTAGCTTTTTACCAATACCCTTTGTAATTTTCATCGAAATAGAGTTACTAAACTCGTGAAACAAAAATTACTTGTTATGTGTTGCAGTCAAATAGTCACAAAAGAAAACAATAGAATTGGGGTCTATTAAACTAAAAAGTGTATCAGTCTAATATCTATTTCACGCGTAGGGGTATATTTTTTTCACTCTATCTGAGAAACTTTAGCTAAAATTTATCATTTTTGGTTCGTGACCATGGGTGGTCCATCGTTTTACCTGAAACTTAGAAAACCTGGTCGTAAATTATTTTTGGAAAACTAAAAAATTTCATGGTATTCTTTATTTTTTGCTCAATGGGAATTTTTAAAGGAGTCAGTGACGTCATTTACTCAACACCATACATCGCAAGGCAATAGTACAAGACGTGGAATGCGGAACTTTGACCCACCCCACCCCCTCACATATTTATTCCAATTAATTAACCAGTTTTAATTAAAAATATGCATCAAAAAAATTGAAAGAAAAACCACTAGAAGCATCATTTAAATGGTAAATGAGATTCCTTTTCCTGAGTGAAACTTTGATTAGTGCTATTTTAATAGTTGAAAAATTACACTCACCCCACCCCCACGGGAAAATAAAATTTGTCCATTTTCTCCCCCGTGGCTTTCATTTCAGTGGCACCCTAGCCTGCGTGCAGCCCGACTTTAACTCTGGTCATTGTTACGTTCCGGATGCACGCAGGCTAGTGGCACCCCTTCTAATAATGATTCTTACATCTAGAAAAGTCTTTGTACAAATTTTGGTGCTTGAACACGATCTGTCACGATTTTTAGCTAACAGATGCGGGCCACCAGATGCTGGTGGAACGTGCTAACTCTACTTGGAATAATCGACAGTGAGCTACAGTGGCCACGATAAATCGTATCCTTGTAGAACAAGATCGACTTTGTTTGGGTGGTATTTGATCTAAATCTATCCCTAAGACAGATATGTTGTTCTTGAATTGAGCTATTGATTATATAAATACCAGCTAACTGTTGACCCGTATGACCTACCTGCGTAATTATCTTGATTAGTTCATGCTATTTCTAAGCCGGCTTTTACATAATATTCACCTGCAATTATCTATTTGACAAGTATATATTCATAAAAATATATCTAACAATTTCTTTTTCTTTTGTAATTTGTTTCTATATTATACATATTTTTATAGTATATTTAGAGACAGCTGTATTACTATATCAGTAGTATTATTGTGGTCAGCTGTACCATAACAAATAAATGACATGTAGAGACATGCATTAACATGGATAAATCATGTAGCAAGCAATAATACAATCACTTAGATGCCATTCTACCTATACTCGCAGCATTTAACTCGCAATATGCAACCGCTAGTTTTATACGGTAAATTTGAACTAATCCTCCACCACAGATAACCTAACCAAGCAAATACTGAGCGTGGTAACCCTGTTTCCTAATTATGCATTCATAGCGTGACATCAATTCAAGGAATTCAAGGGTCACGCTTATTTCCGAGAATCGTCTGAAACAACATTCTACAGCCAACTCCCTCAACTCTTGCCAACATGGAGTCGTTTGTCGCTGATCTTAAGAAGGAAGTCCAATGTTCTTTGTGTAATGATACACTTATTGAACCCAAGATCTTGCCGTGTTTTGACACATTTTGTAAGCCTTGCATCAAAAGACACGCCGAGCTGATCGAGGAAGTCAACATGTTCTATTGTCCTCGATGTAAATCACAAACTCCTCTACCAGAACCAAACAGCGTCGAAGATCTACAGCCAAGTCTACTACATTCAAGAATCTTGAAGGGTCTGGCGTTGGTAGAAGAAGAAAAGGTTTGTTCTGTTTCTGAGAGTCATTCGACAGCATCTTGGTATTGTTTTGATTGTGACCGCTCCATGTGTGCTGAATGCGAGAAGAGCCATTCATTGTTTATCAAAGATCACAAGGTCGTTCGTCTGGCTGATTTGAAGAAAGAACATATTGAGTTCATAATAACAAGAGAAAATCCTTGTAAAAGTCACCCTCATCACAGGCTAGAGTTGTTCTGTGAAGACTGTGATGATATGATTTGCTTGACATGCTGGAAACACAATCACAAGGATCATAAGACAATGTCATTAGATAAGTTTGCTTCGATCAAGAAAGCTGTACTGTCAAAGCATCTGCAGGTACTGGAGCAGTTGAGATTAGATGACAAGGAAAAGCAACAACAAGAAAAGATTGCTAACACAATCAATCAACAAGGAGAAAAAGCCAAAAAAGAAGTCAAAGACAAAACCAAGAAGATCATCGAGATGCTGCAAGAAAACGAACGAAAAATGCTGAAACAAATCGACGAGAAGTTGGACACAGCCACAAAAAACTTGAATATAATTCATCATATTCCAGCCGTCAAGGAATACATCAAGAATGTGATGGAAAGAGGACTGGCAAGTGAAATGATGAACATTCAAGAGACACAATGCTCGGAGAAATTCATCTTCAAACACATTCAACTCTCCTCTCGAGTTGAGTTCGTTCCTAACGAACAGCTTGTGCGAGAAGTGAATTCAGGGCTGGGAGAAATTCTAACATGTTTGAAAACAGACCATACGAAGAGCACTATTGAGGTGATATCTGAGACAGAAGCTTTAAAGAAAGAGAAGCTCACATTTATAACTAAAACCTCTACAGGAGAACTCAATCATGATTCAAGGGATGTTATAGACGTTCAAATCAAGCCTGAAGGCAATGTGAAAATACAAAAGAAATATGTGACAACTGATGGAAAACTATATGTTGAATTCATGGCTAAAGTAGCTGGTCGGTTGACAGCAGAGGTTCAAGTGAATGGGAATCATGTATCTAACAGTCTACTTGTGGTGAATGCCAAGCCACACGAGATGAGAACAACAGGACAGTTTAACATGAAAGGTGTAAATATAGGATCTAGTTTGTTGACAGGTATAGCAGTAAACAGAGACAATAGCAGGATCGCTGTTGCCAATTGGTCTTCTCAATGTGTCCATGTATTCACCACTGATGGAGATCTCTTTCTGACGTATGGTAGTCGAGGTACTGCACAGGTACAGTTGTCTTTTCCTATAGGTTTAGCATTTCTGAATGATACAGATTTAGTCATAGCAGACAATGATAATCATAGAATATGTATAGTGAACACTACAACAGGGACATTGATAAAGACGTTTGGTAACCAAGGTAACGGCGATGGAGAGTTATGTAATCCATGGGGAGTACACGTTGATGACGATGGTAACATCATTGTGTGTGATAGTAGTAATCATCGTGTTCAAGTCTTCACAAGAGACGGTGACTATCAGTATCAGTTTGGTTTGACAACACAGGACAAGTTTAATCCATGTGATGTGACAACACATGATGGACTGTTTTACGTCAGTGATGGTAATAATCACGTTATTCATGTATTTGAGAAGAAAGGTAACGTACCGACTAGAATATCGACGATTGGTGGTAAAGGCACTACTGATGGTCAGCTAAATGGACCATGGGGCCTGGCTATTGACCATCATCTACTGGTGTGTGATACTGGTAATAACCGCGTACAAAAATTCACATTAGATGGTCGTTTTGTAGGAAGGACTTGTGATGTAATCAATAACCCTCTATGTATAACTGTTTTAAAGAATGGTCAGTTATTAGTTAGTACGGGGCGTTCTGGTGTCTGGTGTGTAAAGTAGAATGGGCTATTATTAATGTCTATATATAACCATCATTATACTCAACACTATTGATCAATAAGTTGTATCTTATGATGTTTTCTTCTTTCCTTTGGTTGTTGTGTCACAACATCAGACAATCAGATATCACAACTACTATCAAATTATCTTTCATAGTTTGTACATTTGATGCCTCTTTTAAGAGCTCTTATCTACGATGTAGCCCTTCTTTGATCAGGTTAAGGAGATTACTACCTTATTTTATTTACATCAAGAAACTTGTAATACCCATAATGCAGTCTGGTCTTGGTAGGTTCTTTGTTCTGTTGCTATGACATCCTGTTGTATCAATGCATGCTGAATTCAATATACTATACAGATAACCGATAGAATTAGATGATTTGTAAATTGACTTGAAATGTCCAATAATAAAGTTTGATTTTGATTTTCTTTCAAGACAAAGTGATGCTGATATTAATTGTAAATAAATCGAAAGGTTGTTGATATATCTTGCACATAACTATTGATTGGTTTCTTAATCAAGTCAGTCAGTCTTAGAATAAAGAAGTAGTAACAAGAATTCCCTCATTATTGCTTTTCGCTTTGGTCCCGGAAGTGACGTTATTCCCTAAAGCTATATAATCTATCAGTAAACTCAATAGATATCAGTCTCGATACCAACCAGCTGTAGTTACGAAACCAAATACTTTAGATCTCATATTTATCATTCAAATCCTTAGCATTAGAGATCGAGTTAATGGCATTCAATGAAGCTATGACTTCTGAATGGGAGGGAAGGGGAGAAGAAATAAGGAGTTGGGGTAACCAAGCTTTAATTGTATTGTTGGTCATTTGGAAATAGAGAAAGCATAGAAAGAAATATGCCACACTTTGTCAAATCGTGCAGGCAAAATAATGGAAAATGCCATATTGTTGTGACTTTCGCTGATTGCATTCACATCACCCATAGTGAATTTCAGGCTTGTTATGTAACATGCAACAAAACCTTCACCAATATTACGTTTTTTTGAACTAGCTGTCTATAAGCACAAGTAAGCCACGAGGCCAACAACTATGAATAATAATCAGTTTAGTTTTCACTAGTGACGCAAGAATAATCGCAGATAGTACTGTAAGTTTGAGTGAAAATGCTTTGTTCTACCCAACTATAAAGGGGTTAGGCTATCATATCTGCCGTTGTGTATGTGGTTATTCTGCGTCTATTGATAGTGACGTGAAAACCGGGACTTAGTAAAAGTTAAACAGATAAGGATACATAATCATAGAGCTCTTAAAGGGGGACTAGTACGAAAATCGCTCAAAATTGAATTGGGCTGAAACTTTCCTGGAATAATCTTTAAGGGTCTAATAAACACTGGCTAAAGTTTTTTCTTAATATTCCGATGGGAAGTGTTATATTTTTGCGAATTTAAAAAAAAGTCAGTGACGTCATTTACTCTACAATATACATCGCTCTATACATTTCCCTTTATTTTGTGATCAAAATATTCGCTCGTCTCATACTCAATACTGAAAAAGAGAATTAAAAATCAATTGTAATCACAATAAATGTCAGTAAAGTCTTTCAGCCAACCTTTGGGCTTCATAGAAAGAAAATAAATGAAGAAGTTATTTACAAAGAAATGTATGGAGCCGTGTTTAGTGTTGAGTAAATGACGTCACAGATTTCATTAAAAATTCGTAAAGATAAAATACTTCCCATCAGAATATCAAGAAAAAAAATTATGTAGTGTTTATTAGACCCTTAAAGATTATTCCAAGAAAGTTTATGCCGAATTAGGTTTTGAGCGATTTTCGTACTAGTCCCCCTAATTTGTAACGTATTTCCGAATTTTCTCACGGACCACAAATTGTTTTGTCAATAAAATGTAGGAATTAAAAAAAAACTAATTCAGTTTAATATTTATACGAATAATGAAATGTTAACTAATCATGAAATACCCTAGGAATCAAATTATTTCCGGTAAAGTGATATATAGTGCAGTGAAACAATCTTGGAGTACTGTACGAAGGTCAAGGGTTTGATTTCTATTTTAAATTCCTTCATCCATCCATCCATCCACCCTTCCTTCCATCCATCCATCCATCCACCCTTCCTTCCATCCATCCATCCATCCATCCATCCATCCATCCATCCATCCATCCATCCATCCATCCATCCATCCATCCATCCATCCATCCATCCATCCATCCATCCATCCATCCATCCATCCATCCATCCATCCATCCATCCATCCATCCATCCATCCATCCATCCATCCATCCATCCATCCATCCATCCATCCATCCATCCATCCATCCATCCATCCATCCATCCATCCATCCATCCATCCATCCATCCATCCATCCATCCATCCATCCATCCATCCATCCATCCATCCATCCATCCATCCATCCATCCATCCATCCATCCATCCATCCATCCATCCATCCATCCATCCATCCATCCATCCATCCATCCATCCATCCATCCATCCATCCATCCATCCATCCATCCATCCATCCATCCATCCATCCATCCATCCATCCATCCATCCATCCATCCATCCATCCATCCATCCATCCATCCATCCATCCATCCATCCATCCATCCATCCATCCATCCATCCATCCATCCATCCATCCATCCATCCATCCATCCATCCATCCATCCATCCATCCATCCATCCATCCATCCATCCATCCATCCATCCATCCATCCATCCATCCATCCATCCATCCATCCATCCATCCATCCATCCATCCATCCATCCATCCATCCATCCATCCATCCATCCATCCATCCATCCATCCATCCATCCATCCGTCCGTCCGTCCATCCGTCCGTCCGTCCGTCCGTCCGTCCGTCCATCCATCCATCCATCCATCCATCCATCCATCCATCTTTCCATCCATCCATCCATCCATCCATCCATCCATCTTTCCATCCATCTTTCCATCCATCTATTCTCATTCTTCCTTTTATCCATCCATCCATCCATCCATCCATGTACTTACTCTTGATCTTCGCCATCTTTTCTTTTCCCATCCATTCATTAACATTCAGCCTTTACATTTACCAGGGAGTTCTCAGCTCAGATCCCCAGACCATTCCAAGTTCGTTACAACCCCTACACTCAAACCGTTGAAGTGATTGACTCCAAGGATCAGCTAGTCAAACTGGCCAGTGACATCAGATCCGATGTCAGCACATTACTTTATTTTTATAGGGATTGGTGATGTTACTTTTATATGACTGTCATATATGGTATCTTTCGATATTCTTGTTTTGGAGGAACTTTTATAGGGATTGATGATGTGGTCTTTTATCAGTAATATGTCCTATGGTATATCTTTCGATATCTTTTGGATATCATAATTTGCAGTTGTCTCAATAAACTATTATCAGTTGTATTTTTTGTTTATTTGTTTCACTGGTATGGTGATTATGATATACTGTATATATAGGTGAAAGAGTAGTTACTCAGAGGCGGATCCAGGATTTTTTTCATGGAGGGTTGCAGAGCACAAAGTCAGCCCAAGGGGGTGCAACCCACCGAATCAAAGAAAGAAAACATTTCATATTGGGTATCTTCAAAATAGGGGACAAAGTTACTCCAAAGGGGAGGTGCGCTCCCCCCGTATCCTCCCCTGTTGCTAACTTCGAAATTTCAAGTAACCTTATTTTAAATTGCAAATGACTTTAAATCTCGTGAGTGTGTCGGGGACACATTTCCTTACAAAGAACAGGCTAGTTCCTCTTGGGGAGGTTTTTTTGATTCGTTTTTGACTGCACAAAAGTAGTGGGTTTGCGAGCATCAAAGTATGCACCCACAAGCATTTGAACTCCCATACTCCATTCCCCCAAGGGAACTGGGTACAACAAGTGGGCTTTGGCGGCAAAAGCTGCCGCTATCTATGGAACTTGACAAAACATTCACTAGCTCTTGAATCTGTCGTTAAATACCCGTTCACACAGGCGATTTTTGCGGCGATTTGAGGCGCAATTTTTGCGAAGATTTTCACGTCGACAGGAAATACTGCGTGCGAACGCGACCAACGATTTCACTTCGGTTTTGGAAATTCACGTCGCCGCCATATCGAAGGTGTTTTGGACATGTTCAAATTTAACTGCGGTTTAGCTGCGATTTTTCATCGCCGTAAAGTTTTTGTGAAAATCGCCGCCAAATCGCAGTTAAATTTGAAACGTTCTCATATACGCATACGCATGCTTGGTTTGCATTTGAATATCTCACTTGATAGCAAAAAAATGCCATCTGTCAAAATATCTTGAGGGATAAGAAAATAAAACCTCGATCAATACTGACGCTTACCCCATGTTTGTTCGTGTATACGTCGCAGCTGGGATTCTGATAAACATCCCATATGGGAAGAAGTAACCATAGCGGTAAAATCATCAGCGTCACAAGCGTCATTTTGGGTTTGCTGGTCATAGCAAGGGGTTAATCATCTACGGTCTAGGGGCCGACTAACCTCTCCCTTAGGCTTCAGCCGAGCTTCCTGATCAGTCTGTAACTGTTCCTCCCGGGATAGCGGTGTTGGGGCCGAAATCTCCAGCGTAGCCGTAAGTCCATACGATGTCTCAGCACTCGGATGTCTGGAAGTATGGTCCTGGTTAGTCGATCAATAAAAACAATAACGTCATTCCAATGTGGCCAAGTGTACTTTTCGATAGTAAGTTACTGAGCCAGAGTAACGTAAAATCAACTTTGTTCACTTCAAGTACTAAACCCACAAAAGATACAAGGAAAGAAAGGGCAAAAGTAATAATTTCAGCAACAGCTTTGAAACTTTAGAAACGTCAACTGAATTGTCCTGACAGATAGATGTCTGATTGGCAGACCGTCTTAACCTAGAGTTAAAGTCGTGCTGCACGCAGGCTAGCGTACCACGTGACATGATATTGACATGATATATCTACTGGCGAATACAATTCGTCTGTAATGTCAGAGTAATGTCATGGACGCTGGACACAAGCGAAAACACTTTCAAATTGAGGGTGAATTCAGAAAAACTAAGGTAAAAATAAAAAACGAGAGAATTCGATATTTTAGCTCTTTATCAATACCCTTTGTAATTTTCATCAAAATAGAGTTACTAAACTTTTTAAACAAAAATTACTTGTTTATGTGTAACAGTCAAATAGTCAATAGAATTGGGGAAAACTCAAAAATTTCATGGTATTTCTTTTTTTCTTTTTCTTTTTTTCTTTTTCGTTTATAGAAGCATGCAGGAGATGCAAAACCTCCAAAGACTACTATTGTATTTACACTTGATGAAGAAGTAGGAGCTTTAGCGAGAGCTCTGAAACTGTTTGAGGTAAGTGAAGCTCGTGGAAATAAGAATGACTATCTTCCTTATAATAAGATGAATTATTTTATTATCATCATTTATGTTTTCAAGTATCATATACCCCATGAGTAACTTGTATTATATTTGAATTAAAGGGGCTGGGATGCCTTTTAGGGGTTAATTTTCTATATTTGGTACCTTTGAGGGTCTTCAGAATCAAACGAAAAAATAATCAAAATGCATTTTAGGGGTGAAACTTGCGATTGTTTATGACTTCAAGAAAGAGATTATTGTACCTTTTAGGGGTCATTTTTAAAATTTCAGACGTGCATCCCTCTTCTTCTATATATAGGAAACCCCCCCCCTCCCCTCCCAGTCTATGCCTTGGCATTCAGTCAAGAAATAAAAAAACACCACAGATGGGGGAAAATGTTGGCATTTTTGGTTCTAAATAAACCCATAATAAGCCTATTCACAGTTAAAAGAATCGTTATCAGTGCGCATGCGATTTTATCCTGAATTTCTCACCTTCTTTTGTTTAAACCTTCTTTTGTTTAAACCTTCTTTTGTTCTTAATTAAAGAAAAGAAGGTGCTCAAATGTCCCCCCTCTCAAACAGTCAATCAAGTTTCTTGTCAATGACCTCAGCCTGCATTGTGTGATAATTATAATATAACAGACAGTGGATTTTGCATATTTAGGAGATTGGACTGGCTTCTCTTGGAGCCCCTGATGAATGGGTTGAAAAACTTGCCACTGTAAGTAGACTGAGCAACAATAGAATAAATATACCTACATTTTCTAGTGTAAACACAAAGTATGGGCTACAAATGCAAGCATGCATGTTACCTTGTGTTTTAACTGCAGAGGCTTATAGACCTTTCCCGAAAATAGTCATGTCTCTTAGCGAAAAGATCGTGCTCTTTTGAGTACAAGCAGCAAACTTGGCACAAATGTTCGTTGGAACATACTAAACAAATTTAGGGGTGGGTGCCAAAAAAAATCGCTTATTTCCATATTTGGAAAACGTTTAATATCTCTACAACAAAAAGAGATACCAAAAAACTGTAAACGTCATTCTGACTTTTTTAAACAACTCTTCCATCTTAGAGTTCAAACTTGAAGGAATGTTTTTTGTTTCATATTAATTTTGATGAAATTTAACCATCTAATTAAGAATGTGGCATGCCTCCCCCCGACCGCTATTTTTTCGCACCCACCCCTAAATCTGTTTAGTATGCCCCAAGGAACATTTGTGCCAAGTTTGGTGCTTGTACTCAAAAGTGCACGATCTTTGCTATTTTGTCGCTAACAGACCTGACTAATAGCTGTTATTACGGATGTATTCAAATGAGATATTCTTTTGTTTAAGAATCATACAAGTGAGGCTATCAGCTCGACACAATGCTTGTTGCCTCATTTGCATGCATCTGTAATAACAGCTATTTTCTTGAGTGACCACATGAACAATGGCTCAAAGTCCAGGTTGGACCTGTTCGACCTCAACAAGAATTTAACAAAAGATTTGTTTTGTTGCCAGCTTTACTGGTTCACAGTGGAGTTTGGTCTCTGTAAACAAGATGGAGAGATCAAAGCTTATGGTGCTGGTTTGCTGTCTTCCTTTGGAGAATTGCAAGTAAGAACAATATTGGACTTCATTGTGCTCCCCACCAGTCTAGTGAAAATGATCTTCCAGGGGGAGGGGAGGGGTGGTGTCATCTTCACCCCTATCCCATTCCTCATGTTCAATTTGTTAATGACCAGAATCTTGACAGTACAAGGGAGTAGTCTATGAAATGGTGGGACAATCTTGATGCTAGATGTGTTGGTGTCAAAAAAAAAAAGTCAGGTAAGAGAAAGCTGATTGGATAGATAACCACATACCATTTAACACTAGCTATACATGTAGTTATCCCATGGGATCACTGTGATAGTGGTTAGAAAATTGTGTACAATCTCCGAGAACGACAAAAATTTACACTTGTTTCTGGGGTGAGTCCCAAATTTGTATCCAGCCGTCCCAGTATGCGCTTTTGGATGACACCTCAATTTTGCAAATTTTCTCGATTCTGATTGGCTAACATTTTCCCTCAAATCAGCTGGATTGAATGGAAAGAAAATTCATCCATCCATCCATCCATCCCTCCCTCCCTCCATCCATCCATCCATCCATCCATCCATCCATCCATCCATCCATCCATCCATCCATCCATCCATCCATCCATCCATCCATCCATCCATCCATCCATCCATCCATCCATCCATCCATCCATCCATCCATCCATCCATCCATCCATCCATCCATCCATCCATCCATCCATCCATCCATCCATCCATCCATCCATCCATCCATCCATCCATCCATCCATCCATCCATCCATCCATCCATCCATCCATCTATCCATCCATCCATCCATCCATCCATCCATCCATGTATCGATCAATCCTTCCATCCTTCCATCCTTCCATCCATCCCTCCATTTATTCATCCTTCGATCCATCTATCAATCCATCCATCCATTCATTAATGCATTCATTCATCCATCCTTCCATTAGTTATCCTAACCATGATCTCAGACATGCAATATAATATTGTCACAAAGTCAATTCAAATCTCTAATTAATAAGTAGTCTACACAAGTAGATATAATTGATAAACACAGGGTACCCAATCCATCTAAAGCTCAAATAATGTCTTAAAAACACGTAAAAACACGCAGTCAGATAGGACATAATTATATAACATGTAGAATATATTACGGGAAATTAATATTCAACTTACTGTGGCTTTTGAGCTTTGTTTGTCTGAGTCATGCGAGGGTGCAATGTTCCGTGTCAGACGCTATTTGTGCATTCATAGCAAATTTCAAAATAGATTCACAAACAACATTCTACAGCCAACTCCCTCAACTCTTACCAACATGGAATCGTTTGTCGCTGATCTTAAGAAGGAATTCAATTGTTCTTTGTGTAATGATACACTTATTGAACCCAAGATCTTGCCGTGTTTTGACACATTTTGTAAGCCTTGCATCAAAAGACACGCCGAGCTGATCGAGGAAGTAAACATCTTCAAATGTCCTCGATGTAAATCACGAACTCCTTTACCAGAACCAAATAGCCTCGAAGATCTAAAGCCAAGTCTACTACATTCAAGGATCTTGAAGGGTCTGGCGTTGGTAGAAGGAGAAAAAGTTTGTTCTGTTTCTGAGAGTCATTCGACAGCATCTTGGTATTGTTTTGATTGTGATCACTCGCTGTGTCAAGAATGCGAGAAGAACCATTCGTTCTTCATCAAAGATCACAAGGTCGTTCGTCTGGCTGATTTGAAGAAAGAAGATATTGAGCTCATAATAACAAGAGAAAATCCTTGTAAAAGTCACCCTCATCACAGGCTAGAGTTATTCTGCGAAGACTGTGATGACATGATTTGCTTGACATGTTGGAAACACAATCACAAGGATCATAAGACAATGTCATTAGACAAGTTTGCTTCGATCAAGAAAGCTGTTTTGTCAAAGCATCTGCAAATACTGGAGCAGTTGAGATTAGATGACAAGGAAAAGCAACAACAAGAAAAGATTGCTGACACATTCAAACAACAAGGAGAAAAAGCCAAAAAAGAACTCAAAGACAAAACCAAGAAGATCATCGAAATGCTGCAAGAAAACGAACGAGAATTGCTGAGACAAATCGACGAGAAGTTGGACACTGCTCAAGCAAACTTGAATATAATTCATCATATTCCAGCCGTCAAGGAATACATCAAGAATGTGATGGAAAGAGGACTGGCAAGTGAAATGATGAACATTCAAGAGACACAATGCTCGGAGAAATTCATCTTCAAACACATTCAACTCTCTTCTCGAGTTGAGTTCGTTCCTAACGAACAGCTTGTGCGAGAAGTGAATTCAGGGCTGGGAGAAATTCTAACATGTTTGAAAACAGACCATACGAAGAGCACTATTGAGGTGATATCTGAGACAGAAGCTTTAAAGAAAGAGAAGCTCACATTTATAACTAAAACCTCTACAGGAGAACTCAATCATGATTCAAGGGATGTTATAGACGTTCAAATCAAGCCTGAAGGCAATGTGAAAATACAAAAGAAATATGTGACAACTGATGGAAAACTATATGTTGAATTCATGGCTAAAGTAGCTGGTCGGTTGACAGCAGAGGTTCAAGTGAATGGGAATCATGTATCTAACAGTCTACTTGTGGTGAATGCCAAGCCACACGAGATGAGAACAACAGGACAGTTTAACATGAAAGGTGTAAATATAGGATCTAGGGGTTTGACAGGTATAGCAGTAAACAGAAACAATAGCAGGATCGCTGTTGCCAATTGGTCTTCTCAATGTGTCCATGTATTCACCACTGATGGAGATCTCTTACTGACGTATGGTAGTCCAGGTACTGCACAGGGACAGTTGTATTACCCTGTAGGATTATCATTTCTAAATGATACAGATTTAGTCATAGCAGACCATGGTAATCATAGAATATGTATAGTGAACACTACAACAGGGGCATTGATAAAGACCTTTGGTAACCGAGGTAACGGCGATGGAGAGTTATGTAATCAATGGGGAGTACACGTTGATGACGATGGTAACATCATTGTGTGTGATTTTGGTAATCATCGTGTTCAAGTCTTCACAAGAGACGGTGGCTATCAATATCAGTTTGGTTTGACAACACAGGACAAGTTTGATCCACTCGATGTGATAACACATGATGGACTGTTTTACGTCAGTGATGATGATAATCACGTTATTCATGTATTTGAGAAGAAAGGTAACGTACCGACTAGAATATCGACGATTGGTGGTACAGACACTGCTGATGGTCAGTTGAATAGACCATGGGGCCTGGCTATTGATAATGACCATCATCTACTGGTGTGTGATCAGAGTAATAACCGCGTACAAAAATTCACATTGGATGGTCGTTTTGTAGGAAGGACTTGTGATGTAATCAAGAACCCTCGAAATATAACTGTTTTAAAAGATGCTCAGTTATTAGTTAGTACGGTGGGTTATGGTGTCTGGTGTGTAAAGTAGAATTGGCTATTATTAATGTCTATATTTAACCATCATTATACTCATAACACTATTGATCAATAAGTTTTATCTTATGATGTTTTCTTCTTTCCTTTGGTTGTTGTGTCACAACATCATATAATCAGATATCACAACTGCTATCAAATTATCTTTCATAGTTTGTACATTTGATGATTCTTTTAAGAGCTCTTATCTACGATGTAGCCCTTCTTTGGTCAGGTTAAGGAGATTACTACCTTATTTTATTTACATCAACAAACTTGTAATACCCATAATGCAGTCTGGTCTTGGTAGGTCCTGTGTTCTGTTGCTATGACAACCTGTTGTATAAATGCATGCTGAATTCAATATACTATACAGATAACGGATAGAACTAGATGATTTGTAAATTGACTTGAAATTTCCAATAATAAAGTTTGATTTTGATTTTCTTTCAAGACAAAGTGATGCTGATATTAATTGTAAATAAATCGAAAGGTTGTTGATATATCTTGCACATAACTATTGATTGGTTTCTTAATTAAGTCAGTCAGTCTTAGAATAAAGAAGTAGTAACAAGAATTCCCTCATTATTGCTTTTCGCTTTGGTCCCGGAAGTGACGTCATTCCCTAAAGCTATATAATCTATCAGTAAACTCAATAGATATCAGTCTCCATACCAACCAGCTGTAGTTAACAAACCAAATACTTTAGATCTCATATTTATCATTCAAATCCTTAGCATTAGAGATGGAGTTAATTGTAGTCAATGAAGCTATGACTTCTGAATGGGAGGGAAGGGGGAGAGGAAATAAGGAGTTGGGGTAACCAAGCTTTTATTGTATTGTTGGTCATTTGGAAATAGAGAAAGCAGAGAAAGAAAGATGCCACACTTTGTCAAATCGTGCAGAGAAAATAATGGAAAATGCCATATTGTTGTGACTTTCGCTGATTGCATTCACATCACCCATAGTGCATTTCGGGCTTGGTATGCAATATGCAACAAAACCTTCACCAATATTACGTTTTTTTGAACTAGCTGTCTATAAGCACAAGTAAGGCACGAGGCCAACAACTATGAATAATAATCAGTTTAGTTTTCACTAGTGACGCAAGAATAATCGCAGATAGTACTGTAAGTTTGAGTGAAAATGCTTTGTTCTACCCAACTATAAAGGGGTTAGGCTATCATATCTGCCGTTGTGTATGTGGTTATTCTGCGTCTATTGATAGTGACGTGAAAACCGGGACTTAGTAAAAGTTAAACGGATAAGGATACATAATTATAGAGCTCTTAAAGGGGGACTAGTACGAAAATCGCTCAAAATTTAATTCGCCTGAAACTTTCCTGGAATAATTTTTAAGGGTCTAAAAAACACTGGTTAAAGTTTTTTCTTGATATTCCGATGGGAAGTATTTTATATTTGCGAATTTTTAAAGAAGACAGTGACGTCATTTCCATCCATCTATCCATCCATCCATCCACTTACCCCTAATCTTCACTGTCTTTTCTTTACCCATACTTTCAATAACATTCAGTCTTTACATTTACCAGGGAGTTCTCAGCTCAGATCCCCAGACCATTCCAAGTTCGTTACAACCCCTACACTCAAACCGTTGAAGTGATTGACTCCAAGGATCAGCTAGATCAGCTAGATCCTTTTGATTTGACATCAAAGCAGCTTAATTTGGAGGACAAAACAAAAGAGTTTCAATCTCTTGAGAACTGCAAACCTGTTGTTTTCTTCTCCAAACTGAGCTGCATTCCGACGTGCTGCAAGGGGTCTATTAGTAATAACCCCTTTTTCGAATTCGTAAAGTACCGCTTTGTTCATTGGCTACATAATCATCATAGGGCATACAGTATGCATCGAAATTTTATATTCAATTCTAGACTCTAAATATGTACTTGGCAATTAATATACTTGGAGAGAATTTGCTCTACAATCATGCATTTTTATAGGGATTGATGATGTAATCTTTTAAATGACTGTCATATATGGTATCTTTCGATATTCTTGTTCTGGAGGAATGTCAAACCTTCTGAAAGGAAAAGAATTCCTCATTAATTTAATCTGTTGATAGTTTTAATTTACAGGTTTCTCAATAAAAGATACCAGTTGTATTTTTTTGTTTATTTGTATCATTGGTATGATGATTATGAAATAAAAGTGGATGAGCTAGTATATCAAGACACGTTTCCAAAAATGCTCCTTACATGTGACGTCAAAGCAGCTTAATTTGGAGGACAAAACAAAAGAATTTCAATCTCCTGAGAATTGGAGACCTATTGTTCTCCAAATTGAGCTGCATTCCGACGTGCTGTAAACTTGAAAGGGTCTATAGAGAGATACTGTGCAGAATAGACCCCTTGCAGCACGATGGAATGTAGCTCAATTTAGAGGATAAAACAATAGGTTTCCAATTCTCAGGAGAAATTCTTGAAATTCTTTTGTTTTGTCCTCCAAATTGGGCTGCATTCCAACGTGCTGGAACATAACATGAGAGCTTTTTGGTTGACTAGGTCAAACGCTTTACGAAAATCTACAAGTAATAACCCAGTGAGTTCATCGTTATCCATGTTACCTAACCATTCGTTGGTTAACTTTACAAGAAAGGGTTTGCATGGGCAGAGAAGTGGAAGACCAAATTGGTTAAACTTGTGAGCAATCCAAACGCATTATCCCGTCCTTTGACTCTGGTGTCCGTACTTAGAAGAGTCAATGCACCCTTCTCAAAATCATCTTGAATGTTAGGCTAACATGTGAATATGGAACACAAAAGAAATGCCACAAATTCGACCGAGAAAAAGTGTGATTTCTTTTGTGTTTCATGTTAGCCTCCCATCCAAGATAACTTATAATTATAGAAGGGAACATTCAAATCACATTTCTGCTTAAGTAGTGATTCACCTTAAGAAACAGTCGTGAAGGTTTAAGATTCTAGGAGAAAACGAGTGACATACTACTTTATACCAAACATAAGTTTTATTTCATTGGTAAACGATGCAACACGATGCACCCTGTCGAATCCATACAAGTTACATTGTGCATAAGATGATACTAGCCAATGATATTAATAGAGCGTCTTTCGTATGAGTGGGTAATGATGCGACAAAAGTATATTTGTGCCGTTGTGCAGTGATTGGATGAAGTATGGGAAGAAAATCCACTTAGTGACCGTTGCCATGTCCCACAAGCCTAACGTACAAATATTAGCAAGGATATCTCAGAAAAACCCTGATCGCGGAAAAATTGTTTAATGTCGTGTATAAAAAAATAAATTGCCTCGTAATCCTTGTAGTATTCTTTAAAACAGATACTGTGTAGTTGTTTGTGGGACAAGATTTTAATTCCACTGGGAAAACTGCTGCGACGGTGATTGGTTCGCTACTATTTGAGACTGAATACGTGAAGTAACTCAGTATATTTCCCACTCATACGAAAAGCGCTCTATGCATTGGCTACTCTTAAAGATATGCATTTTATTAATAAATCATTTTGAACTAAAACATATTCATTCGTGTTTCATGACGAAATGTGTCAACTTTCTTCCTCCAACTCGGAGTGATTCAGTAGTGATATTTTATGTGAGTATAATTTTTGGCTATGAATATGTTATATATATTATTCTTTTGCTATTTCTATCAATGGTGCTTCGTCTTTTTACTTGGAACTGCAGACTTCTTGCTTCCAAATCCCTGTCGCAAAACAGACTGGGGAAAAAATGACAAGAGAGTACGTTTGTTTCAATTGCACTAGTAGGGCATGTTACACTAGGAGATGCAGACAAAATAGGGTTTTGGTGGACGTCAGGATTCCATTAATGGGATCCTGGTGGAGGTCAATCAAAACGTTTCCATGACATTGTCGGAAAACACAATTTTTTCAAGGGCGCGTGCACATGCAGTGTCATAGAAACGCCTTGATTGACATCCACCCAAACCTTCTTTGTCGCGATGGCAAATTGTACGATTTTGCGCGTGTGATTAGAAAACACTGTAAGGCCCAGTTCAAACGTCGATCTTCTCATGAGCCGAACCTATTGACATCAAAGTAGACTGCCTTATTATCCATTGTTTTCAATGCGTCCGGCTCATGTGAAGTTCGACGATTGAAATTGGCATAAGAAAGTGATTTGAAGTCTACTTACCGCAAATCTTTGTTGTAGTATTGGCATTTGTGGTCTTGCTTGCATTTGTGGTCTTGGTTGCATTTGCAGACCAGAACGCATTTGTGGGTCAGTTTGCATGGGTTGCTCAGGCTGCATGATGAAGTTTGGTTGTGTTTGTTCAGGCGACACTTGACCACCAATCATAGACGATAAACCGTTTTCTGGACTCTGAAAGTTAGATTCTGGGGATCCTGTCAAGAGATTTGAGCCAAGACATTTCAGTAGAATGTACAGAATAATCATGTACATGCATCTCAAGCCTCACAAAAAAAGTTTTTTGCATATATCAGCTCGATGTAGTTTTTACATGTGTATAATGGTATAGGTCCATTTATCCCATCCATCTCTTTTTCGTTCTGTCATACTTTTTTACCATTCGTGTCCTGTCATTCCTATACAACCATTCGAGTACATGTCTGCCATTTCGTAACCAAACATCTGTCCTTGTTGTGTCCTGTCATTCGTATTCTAACCATCCCTGCTGCATGTCCATCCCTGCAATTCCTATTCCAGCTATCCCAGTACCTACTGAGCATCTTGTCATATCGTACCCCTAGTCCATTCTACCATTCCGGCTTTCCTTATCATATCAGACTTCATCACTACTTCTCTCCTTGTTAATTTTCCTATTGCCACCTTTCAATAGACCCCTTGCACCACGTCGGTACGCAGCTTGATGTGGAGGACACAACAATAGGTTCCAATTCTCAGGAATTTGAAATTATTTTGTTTTGCCCATCAAACTGCGCTGCATTCCGACGTGCTGCAAGGGGTCTATTGCAAGATACTTCAAGATACCTCAGTTGATTATATCTGTTTTTCATAAGAAACAAGTTAATGATTACCTTGACCCGTGAATGCTTGGCTCTCTTGCATGGGCGAGGAAAACCAGTTTCGCATTATATATGAAGGGTTTTGATTGGGCACACCTTGAATAAACAATGCGTGAATAAGCAACCACTTTAACTATTATGTATAAAAAGCTTTAGGATTGGATACCAGTTTGGATCTTACCTTGTCTTGATACGGCAGGCATTGCTTGAGACAGTATACCAGACGTAGCAAGTGGAAGAGGGTTTGGACGAGGAGGTATGCCAGCGCCCGAAAAATAGGGAACCCCCATTGGTGCACGGGATTCTGCTAATGCCGCAGCAGGATAAGCAGTGAGTTGTTGATGGAAAATGGGGTTCATACCAGCCGGTACACCTGCTGAGGGAATAAGGAATGGACCATGGGAGACAGGCGTTTGGGGTGCGTAACTAGCCATAGGAATCGCGGGCGCCAGTTGCATTCCTGAAAGCATTTGTCCACCAAATGGAGATGCAAGGAAAAACCGCTTTTGACTTTTTGAGGATTTGGTCTTCTTCTTTGTTGTACGTTTGCCTCTTTTGTTTAATCCTTCGGATTAAATAAAATCGAGTGATAAATGGAGACACTAATTCTTGGGTTCTACATGTACCTATAATTTATCTAAGTTTTATGCTGTGTAACGTTTTTGAATATAATTTTTTTTTTAATTTGTTTATGGAAAGTTAACATATTGCAGTCCTCTTAAATTCTTGCCATTGATTTCGTAATCTTCGATGGTTAAATGTTCTCGGGATAGGTGAACATTGCCATTGTGATGCTAACGTGCCAACTATTTTAACAGTAGCTTTTGTCACTTTGCTTTGTTGGATCGTCCAACAGATTTCTGGTTGACAATTTAAATAACAATCCACCAAAACAAATTTCGTCATCGTACGCCCACCTTTTCTTTTTCGAAAAGTCATTTTTATGAAATGCAAGCCTTGCTCATGATTGGTTACATAATGACTTTCTACGGCTATAAAGTTTGCCATTTAGCAACTAAACTAATGTACCATTTTCGAGATGCGCGTGCGCTTTCAAAAATATCGCAGCCGCAGATATGATCTCGAGGCATTTTCGAACAGAATCAATAGCGCGCGTGATCTTGCCCGAAAATGCCTTTTTTTCATATCTGACCTGCGATATTTTTAAAAGCGCGCGTGATCTTGCCTGAAAATGCCTCTTTTTCATATCTACGCCTGCGATATTTTTAAAGCGCTCGCGTGTCGAAAATGATCTGCTACGATAGTCAAAATGGATTTCATACCAACAAGCTCTATACCTGGCTGGATGGCAAGTGGAACACTTATTCCTGCCATTCTGGCAATCTGGCTGGTGGTAAATGGAGGAGGATCCCTGAACTGATTCATGGCAGATCGCTGCATGGCTTGCATTGCACTTTGCTGCTGCATTGTATAAGGTGCGCGATTCTGGAATGCTTGACTTGGCATGGTGTGCCATAATGCTTGGTTTGGCATTGGAAATCTGTAAAAAGGATTAAATAATGAAAGATACTTCTGTGTAAAGGCTTTTTTGGTGTGTTACTCGTACTCTGTCATTATCTAAGCCAATAACTAAGAGTGCTCCGTACATGACGTAATCTTTTGTTAAAAAAAGGACACTCAAAGATACTTGCACGTTTTTGCTTAAAATGAGATTTTAGCCCTTATTAGCGTTTTGCAACATTATAGAAACTTCATAAGAGTGCGACCCCAAATTTTGCACAATTTGCTAGAATTACTAAAGCTACCCAAGAGAGGCGAGCGCTCTCCCCTACCCCACCCGTGAAAGTGGAATTTCCCTACCTGGCGCGTGGTTGACCTATGACGTTGTTTGCTACACTTGGAATGTAATATCGTGGTCTAGAAAATAAAAGAACATTTTAACTCTTGGAACGTGCAGCATTTTTAAAACTGAATATGGTACGTCAAGAATATTTAAATGGTTGCTGCTGTTGCGCGGTTGTTGTTTTTACTGTTTTTGTGATTGTGTTGTTATATAGTTTTTGCTGTTGCTCTTAGTATTGCTGATGATGTTGTCATGACGGCGTATTGTTCTTGCTGTTAATTATTGTTGTAGTTGCGACTTTTCTTTAATTGTGTTGTATTGTGTTGTGTTGTTGCTGATGTTGTTGATGATGTTACTGTTGCTGCTCTCGTCCTCGTCGTCTTCGTTGTTGTTGTTGCTGCTGTCATTGCGGTTATTGGTGATGCAATTGCTATTGTTGTTGTTCTTGTTTTGTTGTTACTGTTTTTGTTACCGGTGTTGTTGTTGCCACTGTTGCTTTTGTTGGCTCTGTTGTTGTTGCTAGTAGTGGTGTTGGTTTTTGTTATATATTAGGGTTTTGTGGAAACATTCTACAATCGTGAGCAGTTATGTCCCCCTCTAATTTTCGAATGACCCTTGGGATGTAACCCTTTCCACTTCCAACGTGATGCCAATGTTAAACAGTTACCACCTTACCTTGCATTATATGGTCTTCCCCCAGAGTTTGGTACATAATACCTATACATGATACAACGTAAAATCATTAGAGTAAGCTCCCGAACCTCTTTGAAACTTGGGCCTTAGACACGTGGGATCGTGTTAGATTTGGATCTTCCTCCCTCTCCTCCCCCAAAAATTTCTAATTCAACTCCACCAGCATGAGAATAGGTGGACGTAATGTTTATGAACATTGCAAAGGTGATGTTAAGGCTCAGATACACGGTGCAACAATCCATGCAACATTATGATTTCAGTACTATTTCAGCAGCCAAATCAGAGAAAATCTCGATTTTTTCGTTTAATTTACGAGGATGATACAAATAACTATAAAAATAATAAAACAGACGTTCATATTTTTATATTTTAGTGTGATGTTGCACGCAATGTTGCACCGCCAAAACAAAAATGTCGTCATCGTACGCCCACCCATATTTGGCTCTTCCTATTTATATGCTAGCAGGCGCACGATATGTAACCAATCAAATTCCTGCTAAAAAAATCGACACCCTAAATTTTTTATCTAGACAACGTTTTTTTTGAAGTACCTGTTGTCGGTTCAAGGATTATAAAATAACCTTTTTCTACTTGAAAGAAGGAATGTTGTACGAGAAAAAATCAATACAAAGACTCGTTGATTGATTCATTTCACTTTAATGTTTCCATGGTAACTACTTCTTGTTTACATTCATAACGTTAATGCCTCCAAATTCTTTTCAATTTTTCATTCTAATGTTTTCGAAATGGCAAGTTCCTTTTTTTCTCGTTAAAACATTCCTTCTTACTTCTAGAAAATAATTTATCCAAATAAAGATATGAAAAACCCGTGGATAAGAGATATCTGTCATTAGCTGTCATTTCGAAAACATTACAACATAGGTAACCATGAGAACACCGTCATATGTGACGTCACGTCGTAAGTAGGGCTGTCACATGACATTACCAGCGTTTGCTTTTGAAAAAGGTTACGTAATTGGGGGGGGGGGGGGGGGGGGGAGAGGATATATGAAAGAAATGTACATTGCTAGAGTATAAAAAATATTTGGATTAAATATATGTGAAAAATATTTTTAGGAAATGTATGAAAGGAATGTACATTGCTAGAATATGAAAAGTATGAATATATATGGTTAAATATGAGATTTAAAATAGGAAAAATACATGGTATACGTATATGAAAAGTTTGGTATGAAACGTTTTGAAATAAAATCAACGTTAATATCAATGCAATGCAAGCCCTGTTGCACAGCGAACCTTTGATGAAACTAGCATGCAACAGCGAGATGACTTTTACGTTGAGCTGCACGGTGTGAAGTGTTCCGTCAGCTCTGTGAAACTTTCCTTGTAAAAGAGTTTCACTCTCAACAGTTGAAACTTCAGTTGGAAGGTAAGTTTCACAAGGAATTCCCCGGTTGTCTCTTTTCGTGAAATTTGACTCACATTGAACATTGTTGCATACAAATTTCAGCTCGTTAAAGATGTCACCGTGCAACAAGGTCTTTAGTCCTTATTTTTCACATTCAGCCAAAGGTATTCAGGCAAATAAACAGTTTGGTCAACGTTAACGGTGGGTAGAGGAAAAATGGGGTAAAAAATCATTTGCAATAAAAACAGCAAATGATATGAATTGCTTATCAGTTACATACAATCGAATACGTGGGCATTTTGGTCAAATCAAAAATTTCAGGCCACCAACAAGTCAATTGAAAGAAGAAATTTTTCTATGATAGAATTTATCATTTGCCTGCAAAACTTTTAGCAAAATGTAAAATTAGAAGAGAAAAAGATACACTTAGTTTTTCAACCTAGTTGATGGTGCCACGAAGCGCTGGGGTTGACTTCTATACAGGGTCGGTGGAAGTTGTCGTTTGGTCTCTGTTTTACTTCTCTCTTCAAGTACTTCGGTCAAATCTCTCACAAGGCGACGAAGCTTTCCTTTTGACTGAATTTAAAAAAAAAAACATCGCTGATTATTGATTGGCCAGAGTTGTTGCTTGAAATGGCCTTTTGCTTCAACCGGTCAATGTGGCCATGTCATTTTGTGCAAAAGTGAAGCCAAGAAATGTAGATACCAAGCGCGGTATTAGTTAGCCTCCTACGCAGACGCTCTTAGGGTCGTCACGCAATACTTCTCTGAGAGAAACGTTGCGTGACGTGACGACCCTAAGAACGTCTGCAAAGGAGGTTAGGTATTAGTAAGTAGGCGAAGTTTCATGGTCAGTTCATGATATCAAGTATTGCAAAAATGGTATTAAAAATAAAATCGAAAATTGATTAGAGCTTGATGTACGGTCAGGCAAGCGATGAAGACGGTAAACAAACACCTACCTTCTCTTCTTTATCAGGATTTTTGGCCACATGTTCTCGTGTTGTCTGCACATCAACATTAACGTTAGGTGATCCAACGTGGATGTTGTGAGCTGGATGATACTGTGGGATCAAAGCTGCGGTGTACCCCAAGGGATAGTGGGGGACCTTAGACAATAAAAAATAATGCCAGAGTTAATGATGCCGTACAAAGTGAAGGTAAATTAACTATATTTAACGTCGGTATTTCTTTAAGCAACGTGCCTTGTTTCCTATAGGAAGCTGTCACTATCATGACTATCATTTCAGTGTCATGACGTCACTACGCAATGACGTCATATATAATTAATATATACTGGATTGTACTGTGCATTAAAAGTTTAGGTGTACCTCATGGGACAGAAATATCAAGAAAAGAAGTTAGAAATATCAAGAAAAGGTTAACATCAAATGGTGTCCCAGTCACGTTAACATTAAAAACATGATGACGTCATACTATAATGACGTCTTTAACCTTTAATCTTTAATCACTATTTGTAACCAATTACGAATGAAAATAAATAGATAAGTAGAGCAAGTGGTTACAGGAGGGCAGTAGGGGGAAACTAAATTCCCATGCTAAGACTACACTCCCAAGGGAAAACAAAACTCTAAATACGAAAACTCTTAATATAACTCATACTTAGTTAAATAAGTATTAAAAACTGTACTTATAAAGTAAACAAAGACTTACAGCAGAAAGATGTTGAAGAGGTACTAATGGATGTGGCAATGTATTATAAAAGGGCATTATATTCTGTCCAAATGGGAGAGGGTAGGCTACTGATTGTTTCTTGGTCGCCCTGGCACCCTTCTGATTTGGAATGTTTGTCCTTCTAGATTGCATTGCACCCATTGTCGTGAAGCCATTTCCGTCATCTGATTGTTGGTTTCCTGTGACGCCTAGATTTTCACCTTCTCCTTCAGGACTCAGATTGAAATTCTGGATCATTTCTCCAGGATTGTTGTTGTCTGCTGTTGAATATTGTGATGAATATTCAGGGAACTGTGATTTAGAGTTCTCTATCTGCTGTGTCAGGTCGTTTTGTATTCCAGGAATGGCGGAAGTTGCCGCATTTCCTCCAAGGCTTGCCATACCAGCACCGTCGAATGTGTTTCCAAATAAAGAGCTCTGTCCGCCAGCTTCACTCTCTGGGCTTTCGATCTCTTGGCGGGTTTTGGCCGGAACATCTTTTTCGACTTGTTTCTTGGGTGTCTTTGATCGGCAGCCGCAACCGCCACATCCTCCACAACCACCGCACCCACCGCACCCACCGCACCCACCGCACCCACCACACCCACCACACCCACCACAACCACCACAACCACCATAACCACCATACCCTAAACCATCATATCCAAACCCACATCCACTGCCTGGATATACCACCCCTCCCCATCCATAGCACCCAGGATGATAACCAATCACCTGCCTACTTTGAGGGGTCTCGTCCTTCTTGCTTTGTTTCCTTGGTGACACGTTTGTACGACGGAAGGGACCAAGTCCTGAAGGGTTCCCAAAGGGACCAAATTCAGCAGCGCCCATGAAGGTGTTAGGGAATGAAGAAGGGTAGAATCCGCCAAATCCCCATGGACCAAATGGGCCATGTTCGTATGGTCCTGCAAAAGGTCCACCATATGGACCTGGACCGCCGTATAAGCCACCGTAAAGTCCCGGTCCATAACCTCCGTAGGCTGCACCTCCCCATCCGTATACTCCGGGATGATACCCACCGACAAAATTTCTCGTCACAGGAGATGCACCTCCAGGTACCTGTGGGATATCTGATCTATAGAATCCGTGGCCTGCAACTCCATGCTCTGCGCCCCTTCCAATAGGGCCAGGGTTAGCCCATCCATGGGCCCATCCTGATCCCCACCCAGGATACCCTGAATTACCAACTCCCCATCCACCCCAACCTCCTGAATATCCTGGCCACCATCTCTTATTGCCTACAATATCAGCTTCTGGTGCAGGGATTCCAGAGCGAATAAACCCATGACCAAATCCACCAGATCCATATCCACCGAAGCCACCATATCCAAACCCTGGTCCTCCATATCCAAACCCTGGCCCTCCATAGCCAAACCCTGGCCCTCCATATCCAAACCCTGGCCCTCCATATCCAAACCCTGGTCCTCCATGTCCAAACCCTGTTCCCCATCCAGGATATCCAGTATTACCCATACCCCAGCCTCCCCAACCACCACTATAACCAGGCCACCATCGCTTGCTCAGGGCTGCGGAAGACTTGACCTCAGGTTTCTTGCCCTTTGCTATTTTAGATTTATATTGACCAAGGCTGGGATAGCCCGCCCATCCTGCTCCGACAGAATCAGCGAAACCATGTCCAGGAAAAACCCCGTGTCCAGGCCACAAAGATGTGGTTCCCCAGGAAGGATCTCCACTGTTTGGGCCGTGGTGAATGGCATCGATCACAAATTGTTTTTTGTTGACTTTCTTTGAATCTGCTGCTGTTGGTGATAAATGATTTATAACGTGTTCATAAGATCTTATATTACTATGATAATGTCTTGTTGCTTAGGATATTGGCATCTACTTCAATTTTTTTATCAACAAAAATTAGATAAATAAATGAAAAATAAAAAATAATAATAAAAAAAAACAAAAAAAACTGAAAATGAAAATTCATGTCTGCAATTACAAGTTGACTGTGAATACTTCAAATATAAAGTCTTGTTTCTTAAAAGTTTGTTTCAAATTGAAAAACAAAAAAATTTGAAGTTTAAATATCTGGAAATAATATGTGCAAGCTGTTTTGGACGTTAGGTGTTCTTTTTCGTTTTAACTAACCTGTCTTACTTGATCCTTTTGTTATATCGCCTTTCTTTACGATATCACTAACGTATTCTTCATCTTCAAACCTTTTGTTTGGTCTGGCTTCGGTGTCAATGATCAAAATGAACGCAAACACAGACAAAAATAATGACAATCTTGCCATCCTCTTGTCTCTTTTAAGATCAAACAATCGTCCTTGTTTTCTGTAGAATCCTCCTTTCTCGTACGGAAACTTTCGCTAGCAAATTCGACGTGGCTTTTAGACAACACAAGGCTGAATAGTAAGTGTTCCACATGTAAAGACCACTAAACTATTGGTGGTGGCCCATAAAACGGGTCACAAAACACTGACCGATTATCTCAGAGTACACACATCAGAAGGTGATATCAAATATTTATGATATGGGATGTTTTGACTTGTAAAGAAAAACAGCTGTTGAATGGGGATCCTATTTATGGGGACACAAATATTTTTGGGGTCAAAATTTTGTTTACTCTATAAGAAGGCAGTTTCTTAAAAGGAAAATATGATCTTAGAAAAGTAAACAAATAAAAAGTACATCAATGAAGAATAATTGTTTTTATTCGGTAATGGATTTAAAATTATTTTTTCAATGATTTTTTTGACCTTTAATTCCTACTTCAAAATATTTAATAGATCGATAAAAAATTAAAAAAGCTAAAACTTCACCGAAATCTTGACTTGACTACATGACAAGAAATATAGCTAAATAAAAGGAGGAAATTAAGAATTCTTTTCCTGCAGCCAAGCGCTGTAAAGGCGCCACTTTTAACCAGTTATAAAAGTTTTATTAAAAGGTCGACATAACCTGCTGGTTCAAGCTATTCCACGCCACTTTAGCGCAGTTCAAAGTTTCCCAATTCAATGAAGCGTAGATTGAAATGACTTCATCGCTTGTTAATCTCACACAACAGAGGTTTTAATTTACACTCTAAATCCCCTTTTGTTTTTGTTATTTTAAGGTGACAGAAATCATGAAAATTATCACTGTTGGTTTGGTATTGCTTTTCTGCGCTGTGGTGACCGCGGAACAAGAACAACTGAGCGATAAAAATACTAGAAACGAAGACAACAATGGCGAAATTAAAGGAGGGAGCGGTGATGATCGTACGGTCCAGGAAGACATAGACGAATCCGGTTCGTCAGGGGAAGTAGAAACAAGCGATGGGTCTGGAGAATTTGGCTCAGGAGGAAGTGGTGATGAGATAGACGAAACCCAACCTCAGATGCCAGCGCCAAAACCAATGAAATTCAGATATTTTGGTTTACGTGGACCTGTTAGGATTACTCCATTGGAACCTATGGTAAACAGGCAAAAACCATTTCGAAGGCGTTGTTTCTTTTGCTTCCCTCGGGGGCGTTTAGGAAGAGTTGAAATGACACCACCCGGTGGACCGTATTTGATGAATGGTTTTGGTCCTATGAATGGGTTTGGCATGGGGCCTTATCCCGGCATAGGATTACCTGAACCAGGACCAGGGTTCCCTGCTATGGGGGGCTTTGGTGGGCCTTGCAGTGGAGGACCTTGCTGTGGGGGCCCATGCTGTGGAGGCCCGTGTGGTGGTGGAGATTCAAACCAAGGTCCCATGATATGTAAGTATCGAGCTTCTTAACCTAGACTGGTTTTTATTTGACTAAATCCTATACTAATAGATTGGTCTTTGGTTCAGTCCCGATATTCAAACCTGATAAAACACTAATAGTTGTTGGGCCCATAGTTGTAAAGTGCTTTCATAGTTGTAAAGTGCACTGGCCAGCGCCACTCATACGCCATACAAGCAAAGGCACAAAACTCATGATATAGATAGATGTTTAGTAAGCAAAACATGTTACACCTATTTTCAAGTATATATTAACATTATCTTTCAACCAATTTAAAGTCGAAGGAGTGAATGAAGAAGAAGAACCCAGCAAAGCTCCTCAGAAGTTACACGACAAGCCAATGCATCAACTTCCAATTAAGGGAGCAGCTCTAACTCCAAATAAGGCAATGGACCAAGCTCCAAATAAAGTAGCGGCTCCATCTTCTAATAAAGTCATGGACCAGTCCCCAAATCAAGCTCCAAATAAGGTGGCATCGAACGAACCAATGAAAAATCTTCACACAGCGGAAAAGCAAAGTGACAAACCCAGCAAAACAAAACCAAAGGATAAAGAATGATTCACAGAGCAGTAATATTTGACCTTTTATGGTCATGATACAATAATTTCTTTAATTATTTGGTAAAAAATTAAGTTATTCAAAATTGTAATGAGCTGCCACTAATTTTCTTATATGGTGTAACGCAAATCTCCTTATATGCAAAACACAAAGTCTCTATTATGATAAAAAAAAAATGGAACTTAATGAAGCTTAATTTCTTTTATGGAAAAATTAATATTTCTTCGTAGAAGAATACTAACATCGAAATACCGTATATGAAAAGGCTTGTGAGTATATTCAAAGCAGCCATGACATTCCTTATATGGTAGTAGTTATGGCGCGAAATAGTCACGTGGTTTGTAATCGATTCTGTGCATGGCCAGTTGAAATCCATTGCTCTATTCATTGTTTACGCATGTGCATGAGTTACAGAGGAAAAAAAAGCATTTGTTAATATTTTTGAATAGAAATGAAATCAATGTTATGAAAGCTACAAATAATGAAAACTTTATTATTAAACTAATCAATTCCCTTATCTCGTTTCATCGAGTTGTTTTTTTATTACTTCCACGACATTACATTTTTGAAAGTATTTCTATAATAATTTTTATCCTGCGATATTTTTTGTATCATGAACCTTCGTTCTTAAAACACCTGTCATGGGCAGTCTGTGATTTTGAGGAGGGGATTCGCAAAATTAAGAAGAAGCACTAGCAATTCGTCTTCGATGTTTAAACTAACCAACTGTGTTCCAAGCTAGAAAGGAGGGATGTAAGGGTACCCTGTGACCTCCCTATAAATCCGTCACTGCCTGTTGGATTTCTCTGTCCAAAGCATTTGAGGAAACGAGTCTTTTACCATAATGTGAGGCAAACTGATAGGGTGAACAGTTACAGTTTGAACTTCAGATGATAATGGATTTTGTCC
Source organism: Anthopleura xanthogrammica (assembly GCA_964019055.1). NCBI lineage: Eukaryota > Metazoa > Cnidaria > Anthozoa > Actiniaria > Actiniidae > Anthopleura > Anthopleura xanthogrammica. Next base: position 2,465,481 of record OZ025219.1, on the reverse strand, counting down.
AGTTGGATGAAAACACCTGACAACAAAGTGGCGCACTAAAAAATTGACAAGTTACGAAAAGGCTTTAGTCATTTGGTTCATTACTGCTATTTTCATAAACATGCGAACTCTGTGGCTGCGAGCTGCACGCTGAAATTTGGTTTTTCGCTTCCGTCAATCAAAAATAATCAGTCGGTACCTTTTATATTTATGATTGGCGGCAGTGAAAAACCAAATCCCAACAGGCAACTCGCAACTACAGAGTTCGCATGTTTATGAAAATAGCAGTAACTCAAGTTGTTCTTCAACGTGCCATTATTTCAAGATAAATGCATTGGAGTTTTAGAATAAAAAAAAATCATCGATGAAACTCATAAGTTTGTAGAATTTTACCTAACGATGGAGTACTTGTGTCCATCATCCTGTCATCAAGAATAACCCAACCATAAAAAAATTGTACACGAAACTCATACCTGTCCTATGGTACTTTTTGATCTATTTTGATAGCTTTTGTACTTTGACTGACAAACATTAAAAGTTTGGAACACTTCAACCCTGTTGACAAATAATTCACAATATCGAGTTACTTTCATACAAATACAATAGGCCATTTTCGAATTTGTACGATACCGCTGTGTTTATTGATTACAGGCTCATTTACTCAATGTAGTCTCATTTCAGTATCAGAATATTTACAAATACCAACGGTAAAGTAAAGAATGCACAAATTCAACAATACAAACACTTTGAAATTTCAAGGACCTTTGCTTTAGCGCGTAAAATTTCTACATCATATCAAGGCTAACCATAGCAACAATGAACTCGAAACTGGTGTATTGTCAAATGCTTTGCCATAAAGATGCAAAAAGTTATATCTGCATGGATTAGTGCTCTGCCATTTCCACCAAAACCGGTAGTAGTTTATTGGGCAGAGCAATCTTTTTTTTAGTTTAGAACTAGGCAAGGTGTGAACACTGAAATAGTAGCTTCAGCTAGGTGAGAAATCTGACTCTAGCTGTCGGTTGTATGGTGGCTGTTGTCATGATCAACTGGTCTTTCAAAAATGGGGAGTTATTCTCTATGACGTGTGACTAGATGATAAGGGTACAAAACAAAGAAGATCAATGCCAATCCCTAGACCTTGTTGAGCTCTAAGCCGAGAAAAACATGGGGTCTCAAGGCACATTAGTAGTCTGTGCTATAGTTTTATACTTGGTGGTTGCTGCAAGTGCTTTCCCCGAGAAAAAACCCAAACGACAAAATGCTTTCAAACTGCGAAAGAACTTCAGACAGTTTATTGAGAAACAAAAACATCGATGCATTGGAATGATGATGGATAAGGTACTTCAGAACTCTTTAAATTTCATGGTTGATATATTTTTTTTTACAAATAATGATTTGGGTTTTACTTTCTGGATTTTACGAAACCGTAAAATATTTTTAAAGTTTTTAAAAGTAAATGTTGTTGTGTCATAAATCGAATGAAGAACAGACAAAATAGATCATAAAATGTTTTTACAATGTACCTCGACATAGATCATAAAAAATTTTTACAATGTAACTCGACATAAGTATTCACTTTTAAAGGTACTTTTTTTCAATTTGGTTTAGAAAAAACAACATTTTTCACAAGATTTTTCAACAAAGAACAGATTAAACTTCATAATTATGCTAGAAAAAATTCATTAATTTTATGGCAACAATATCTTAAACATCTTATAGATTGAGACAAAACACGAAATAAAATGAAAAATATATTTGACAAAATCAATTGGTTAATATTTAACGTTTCAAGACATTTTTGTCAACTTCATTTACCATTTTTTTCAAATTAATAAAATCTGTCGCCAAACTATGATTTAAATTTTTTCATGACAGTTCGCATTGCAAATCAATAGTTTTGTTCCACTCAAACGTCTTTTCAAACGTCATACTTTTCGCCCATTTAGATTTGTTTGTTTGTTTTTAGTTTTGGTTTTTATTGTGACTATTTCCAGATTAAAAATTTTTTTAATGGAAATTTTAAATTCAAAATGTTTTAACATTAAAAGCTACCTGGCTTTGCCACCTGTTCGGCAACCGAATATTCTTAGTGTCTACTTTCATCAGGCGCTTTTTGCTTTCTTGTGTTTCTTAGAACGCTTTCTATGCTTTTTCTATCTCTGCAGTTTCTAGATTTAGAATTTTGGATTACTTAAATCAGATAGTTGTAAATGTAATGTGTACGTGAAAGCCAATTATCAAAAATGGTTAGGAACCGGACTTCAAACAATTGCTTCAAGTCGTGGCATTTGGATCATAATCAGTTTCTATACATTTACTCACTGTATTGTATGTTGATCAAAATGCCTCGACTTGAAACAATTGTTTTAAAGCAATGGAGCGTAAAATTACTTTGATATCTCCTACACACCCTATGAAAAAGGCGTGGCCATGGATATACCTTAGTTCATCAGCTATTGAAAACACCTTTTCTTTCATTGTAAAGAGTATATCAAAATTAGTAACCTTCAAAAATTTCATTTTAGTTACATTAAATGACAAAAAGCTACAGCTGTTTGAAATTAGAAAGATTTGTATAAAAAAAACACCTATCAGAACCTATCAGCCTCGTTTTCATGTTTTTGGTACATTTCAAATGCTTATAACTCTGCAGTGATTTAATATATAACAACAGAACTCTACCAAATTATTAATTTAGAAATGCTCTTTCTCGTAATTGAAATATATTTTTTGAAATCATTGATCATTCATGTGGCTCGTTCCCAGTCTTTTACTCTTTTTTTTATAGGGTGTATTTAAAGATGTTCATATACAGCTATTTCAAAAAACGTTGAATACTGAATACTGCATACTGAATAGTACATTCCAAGACCAAAGGGCATTGTGGGTCTCATTAATTTGAAAAAAAAGTAAATATACATCGATTTGCTCTCTATATGTAGCTAGTATATTGTTTCAGATGGAATGCACTAAAAATATAATAACTAGTTATTATTCATTTTACTTTAGACAATATTAAATGACCCAAAATTCATTTCGGTCTTGGAATGCACTATTCAGTATGCAGTATTCAACGTTTTTTGAAATAGCTGTAAACAAAAAATCCTTCCTTCCAACCACAAAATACAATACAAAGCATCAATCTTCTATATTATCGCCAAAGTTTTTTTAAAATTTACGTTTAATTTCAGGGTGTTAAACGTCACAGGGCAGAGAAGCGCTGCATCGGTGGTTATGGCGGTTATCCAGGTGGATTCGGAGGATACGGCTATGGATTTCCTGGCGGCTGTGATATGATGGCCGGTGATTGTTTCGGCTGGGGCTATCCCGGATTTGGCGGTGGCTGGGGAGGTTGGCCTGGTGGTTGGGGTGGTTATGGTGGAGGTTATGGTGGTGGATTTGGTGGTGGGTTTGGTGGTGGGTTTGGTGGTGGTTGTGGTGGTGGTTGTGGTGGTTGTGGTGGTTGTGGTGGGTGTGGTGGGTGTGGTGGGTGTGGTAAAGGCAACTGCTGCGGGGGATTCGAATGTCCACATTGGTGTTGCTGTAAGTATTAGATACTAAAAATAGTCATTGTCTTAAATATTACGGAAACTATAACGATACACTCACTTCATGCGGATACGATACGATAACCGCACGCTCACTTCACGGATACGGTACGATAACCGCATGCTCACTTCATGCGGATACGGTACGGTAACCGCACGCTCACTTCACGGATACGGTACGGCAACCGCACGCTCACTTTACGGATACGGTACGATAACCGCACGCTCACTTCACGGATACGGTACGATAACGGTATGCTCACTTCACGGATACGGTACGATAACGGCACGTTCACTTCACGGATACGGTACGATAATGGTATGCTCACTCCACGGATACGGTACGATAACCGTAGTTCACTTAACAGATGCGGTACGATAACCGTACGTTCACTTAACAGATGCGGTACGATAACGATACGCTTACTTCACAGATACAAACTTTGCGTAGCCATGATAAATATTTTTTATAAGTTATTGTGATATATTTGTGATGCGACCTTTTTTTTTCCCAGGTGGTAAAGACGAAGAGGGCAAAGGTGAAGAAGGTGGAGAAGGAGGAGGAGAGGAAGGAGGTGGAGGAGAAGGAGGAGGAGGAGAAGGAGGTGGAGGAGAAGGAGGAGGAGAAGGTGGAGGAGGAGACACCGGTGGTGGAACCGAGGAGGAAGCACAAGATAAGCCGATGGGTCTCGGTAAAGGCAAACCCGCAGGTCAAGTTTCTGTCCAGATCAAACAAGTAAATCCAGCCCCTGCAGGCAACACTATTCCTGCTATTAAACCTGCTGTTTAAAACCAGATCATACTGGTTTTCCAAAGTTTCAAGACAAAAAAAGACGATTCTCCAATTCACTAACTTGTAAGACAAAAATTCCTTGAATTCAATTATTTGTTTTCAAAATATCTAAAACAATTTATTAAAGTATTTAAAATCAAATTGTGTCACAAATAATAATTCTTGTTCTTGGTAAAAATGCCTACAAAACTAGCCAGCTTTATTTCAGGAATCGTTAGTAAAAAATACTTTTGTGATGAAAAATCTGAAATTATGAAATCATCTAGAATATAGCGAACGATTTTGTAGTTCTGTGGAGTGGATTTTTTTATCGCGAGTAATCCTATCAAAAACCAAAGCCCTTTACAAATATATAATCAATTTTTAAAATGTCTTGAAGCAAAGAAGGATGCTCTAAAGCATGGTTCACACTAGCGACAAGAGCATAAGCATAGCGACATACACAAGCGCGCAGATATTCTTTTCCTTTACGTTTAGTTAGATAACCCTATTTTATTTGGATAGAAGAAAAACATTCAGTCATCCTTAAAGTACTATCTGCGCATGCGTATGTCGTTATGTTTATACTTGCGTCGCTAGCGTGAAGGTTAATGGAAAGGAGAATAATGCAGAAATATCAGGTTAGACAAAATACTTTTGATTCCAGATGCTCAGAATGTACCAGTTGAAAACATACCCACGTGAAATTGTACTTCCAAAACAATCAAGAGTTTTAGTGAGAAAATAAATGTTTGTTTTCTCAGAATATTCTATTTTCCCACTCAATGATGAATATCATAGTAAAAGTACACAAAATAAGAAACATTTCTCCTGAGAATCTAGATTTATCACAGATATAAACTTTTATAAGTCAATTTTTGCAGGCTTCATGACACTTCAAGTTTGAGTGACGTCATTTCTGCGTCACTATTTCAGATCAGCTGGAAGGAATTGTTTCATATTCGCTTTACTAAAAGTATTTGTAGATATTTTGGGACGATTTTGCGCGGCCACGTCTCTTTCTTCTGATATAAACCCATTAGTCAGCCAATCAGCTCGCGCGTCATATTCCAAATATTTTAGTAAAACATATAAAAAATTCGGACCCATTTTTGTGAGGAGATAAAAAACAAGGCAGTCTTATTTCATGGAGATTCATTTCTTCTGCTTACGTACGGGTGTGAGAAAACTCTGTTCATCATCCTCTGCAGCACGCTTCAAAGCGCAGTTGATACCATGGGTACACAGGGAGAAGATACAAATACCAGCAGCAAACGCGCCAAACAACATAAAAGTAAATCGTATGCCAAGTGACATCACCAGGAATCCACCAATGATAGGACCAACACCGAATCCGAAACCCTCTAGTAAACACTGTACGATGCCTGAAGGGAAAATGGTAGATTATAGTGAATTATGGTAAAATATGGTGGAATATGCTAAATCATAGTGAAATACATAGGAGTATGGTAAAGTATAGTAAAATAGGGTTGAATATGGTAAACCACAGTGAAATATATAGGAGTATGCTAAAGTATAGTGAAATATAAAAAATAAAAAAAAAATAAAATGGAAAAACGGGTCCAAAACGAATAGCAGTTCTAGGAAGATTTTTCTTGCTTTTTCTTTATGATAATATTTGTTGTCCAGAGTTCTAATTGTTTCAGGTGGAAGTTATATCATTGCGTACGCTTTCCGCTTTATTTTAGCGATATTTTTGAGTAGTTGGACCCGGAAATACGTCACAATTTAACAGCACTATTGACAATGACACATGGAATTCATGATAAGTAACGTAAACACTTGCTAAATTTACCAACCTTGCACAGTGGCTGCCCACCTAAATGGTGCAATATCTCCAAAGAACAAGATCACAGCCACTTCAGTCAGCGCTTTGATAATATTCTGAAACACTTCTGGTATGATAGCCAACCAAGGATTCTTCATTAACCCATACATTACGAATATACCCGAGTATAGAAACAAAGATATGTGCGTCACATTCATCACGCCAAGAAAGCTAATGACGGGACCTGATAACCTGAAGGCTAGAATAATGTAGGCGATTCGGAGAGCTAGTGCTACGGTGATGATGAGGTTGGCTCTGCTGCCTGCGATATCGATTACGAACCAGAACATGAACGTGTTGAAGGTTCCATTCAGCATACCAATGCAAAAAGTGATCGCAAGGAGGGACAGCGAGGAAAAGTTTATTAAAACATCTGAAAGGTCAATGTTGCCTTTTGAATATTGCTTCTCGTTGCCTTCCTCGTTGAACAAATCTTTCTTATGGTCGCATGCGAAGCCCAGAGCTGTAGGGAAAGCAAGAGCCATCCAAAACACAATCACGATAACTGCAAAAAGATAATTCCCTTGCTCGACACCATTTATTGTCACGTGCTCGTATCTTAGCAACGCGTAGATGATCATTGTTAACATTAGCTGCCCCACGTTACCCCACAGGCGAACATAACCAAAGTTTTTCTTGTCTTCTCCGAGGGCTTGTAAAGTAGCGGCATCCGCAAGACTGCGCGCTGGTCCCCCAAGGAACTCCCCCACGCTAACTATTGCCAGTATGATCCAAAATGTCGATATGACGTCAAGTCTGATGTTAAGAAGCGAAGACTTTGAAATGGTGGAGTTTCTGGCATGATCACTGTGATTCACCAATGCCGGTATCTCAGGAGCATCATCTGTGATAAGCTGGTACCCAAGACAGTTACCTTTGAAGCACTTTTGAAGAGTGTCCAGAAAATCTTCCGCAGGGGGGTCCCCCATGGGAGCAATTGACGTCTTATTGACTACCCAAGTACCATTTTTCAAATAAGGACCGTGAAGGCTGGGATCAGCGGGATGAGGTATTAAGCAAAGAAGCGGTGTAAGAATCTGTGCTACCAAACTCATAAGCAGTACCACTTTACGAGTTTCTGGTTTCTCCGCCAAAAACCCTAAGCAAAACGAGCCAGCTCCGCGGAGGAATGGGGAGATTCCAGCCAGGATCCCTGCATAGTGAGCCGGCAAGCCAATCTGTTTGAAGTACAGCGGTAAATAGACGATCTTCATCCAGAATGCACCAATGAAGAACATATAAAAAGCTTTGTACCAAACCATTGAGATCTTGTTCAGACAACTGCTGTCGGTATTTTCATGGCTCCATTTCTTATTCTTTTCATTATCTTCTCTTTCTCCTTCTTCTGAAGGCACAATCGTTCTTTGAAAAACCCGTGACAGCGTTGTTTGAACGAAAGAAGGAAGATATTTCTCCATTTCTATAAAAAAAAAAAGGAAACAGTTTTAGAAACAATTAATCTAAATTTCTGAAATGCTATCGAAGTCAGTTCCGGTTTGAAAAAACCACAGGGAGCCCAATCCTTGATTCTGACTTTATTCTCTCTGTAGTAAATATTGTGATGACTCATCATTATAAAATTGAAAATAATAGTAATGATAGATATATAGGCCGATATTGAGCCACCTGTTTCAAAACAAACGAAAAAAGGAAAAAAATTATACACGAGACATCGACGATCCGGCAAAACATTCTTTTTACAAAAATTCCCCCCTCCTTCTCCGCAGCTGTTTTCATAGTCCTAACGCAACGCTTTGCGGGAAAGGAGCGGGGGAGGCTAATGGAGAACTAGTATTCATAGCCGTATTCACTTCAGAATTCATCATGAATGCAAGAGAACCCTTTATAAAATAGATGTAATGAAAGGATTATAAATGGCTACAAAAATATTTTGAAAAACATCGGTTTTGAAACAACTATGGTTCGATAATTTAGCCTTGTTCTCTGATACATTCTTAATGGATGCCGGGAAAGTCATTTAAAAAGCCTTTTAAATTTATTTAAATTCAAACTTTGTAAAAACACTGAAGTACAGTACTTTACAACAGAAACCTAGGGTAAACTTTTGCTTTTTATCAAACAGAATGAACATGATTTTTTACGATTATAAAAAAAATTAATGCCTGTCACACAACACCGACCTAGATGAAGTAAGGTCAACAAACGCGCGCGGTCATAATTTTCCCGCTGGCGCCAAATTCATCTTGATTAACACTGAGTTGAACACAGAGTTCGAGTGATGACTGACATGAGGTCATTCAATATACATCTCTGAGTTAAGTCATAATACTCGCCTGATTCAACTTGTTTTAGGATCTCATTTGAGAATAGTATTCATTACAAGACATTTTTTATTCTGAAGATTTTTCACAAGTAAATTTTTCTCGTAAAAAAAAATACGAAAAAATTACATCTTTAATTAATAACAAGCACAAAAAACAACATTTTTTAAATTCTATCTAAGGTGTATAGTAGTGTTCGTGTCGGAAAGAAAATACTTAAGTATGAATCTCTAAAAAATGTACTAAAAATCTGGCCTTTCTAGGCCATGAATTAGAATAAAGCGAAGAAACCTAAGCCAAACGAATAGAGAATATCTTTATACACGAGCAATTTTTGCAATTTTTGCTAGACAAGATTGATTTGTCCTTGTAGATAAGGAAAAGGCAATACAACCAAAACTTGAAAACAAGGAAAACTTGTTCATCATCTACACGAGAAAGAAAACTTTGTCAACAGATAATTTTTAAAACAAACTTTTAAGAAATTAAGAAATCATGATCAATAGAAAACTTCACTTTTTTAAAGAAAAATGGTCAAGAGAAAACTTGCTGATCGTCTATTACATGAGCAATAAAAATTATTTTACAGGATACTTGTCAAGAAAAAACTGCTCGTAGATGCGGCTTAATTTTCAATATGAGGGTCAGAGAAAAGATTTTTATGTTGAGGATTGAAATTTTTTTTATGTTACAATGGCAGTAATGTTCATTGGTTTTAGTTTGGTAGGGATTTAGTGTAAGGGTGTCATATAAAATATTATTTACAATGGTGTAGAATTCCACTTCATACTTTTAAGATTGCGGACATAAAAGTTTCTATGCTCTCTCTTGTGTCTTCGAGACTCATTTATGTCTTTTTCGTAATCCCATGTTTTTTATTATCTTACACTCATATATTTGAAAAAAAGAGGAAAAAAATCGCAAAATTATATAGAATCATAAAATACCATAGTATTCATGAAAGAGTTTTTACCTTATAATTGGTCGGTCTGTCACTTTCCAAATTGCCGTATAAAGTTGGTCTGTCTGTCCACTGTGGAGTTGTTCCTACTAGTTTAACTGGTGGTCCTTGCTTTAAATACTGAATCCTACTTTTAGTAAAATCTGAGATTTCTATTGATAAGAAGACATCAAAGTCATCGAGTTACTTGAGTTTTACGACTTGGAATACTGGTTTGAAACATACTGATTCATACCGGGTAATATATCTTCCAGCTAATTTTACCGCGTAAAGCAAATGCAGTTTAACCCTGCCGCAAAATCAACTCTGGATATTGAAATGACATGACAAGATTAGTTTTCCCTGTAAATTTGATCTCGACATGTGGTAGCGTTTGCTTGATGCGGCTTTTTAAAGAACTCTTCAATTTTACAGAGAATGTATGGGCTCATTCAGAAATTTAAAAGCTGATATCTTTAACAGTATTGCATGCAAAGAGCTAACAATTTCGATCACGTATACAAATGAACTGTTTTAAGTTTTGAACTCAGTTTGTAATTTCCTTGACTTTGAATGTTATGCTAATGAGGGAAATATTGTTAAGAAAAATCCTCATATTACAAGTCTTTCCATTGGGAGTTTAGTATTGATTGTGTTTTTGCATGGGGTAGGGGTAGGGGTAGGGAGGGTCAGTTACTGACATGGAAAACGTTTTTTTAATGTTACTGGGAATTAACTGTAATATACCTCCTCAGCTTGGGTGTAATTTTTCTACATTTCAGACCACGTGTCATTCCCTAGAGTATCATTATTGTGTTTAACGATTGCACATATTAATGCTTTCCCATTTTAGACCAAATGTCATTCCCTAGAGCATTATTTCTTTGTTTAATGGTTGCGCATGAGAAGATAGATGAATATGGATATAACTCAAACAAAGAATCTTATTCTCAAGAGAATGACACGTGGTCTGAAATGGGGAAAAATTACAACTAAGCCAGGTATAGAGGCCTACTGCTGAGAGTCCTGGCTAAAATGTGACCCCGATACACATGCAAGTAACTGTATACCCGAACAATAATACCTATCAGCTGAAATGAAAGGCGAATATAAGAGGACAACTTGATTATGGATTTGAACACAGGTAACCCAATCAAGACTTCAACACAATGTTTTTCGTCCCATTCTAAGGTTCTTGGTTCTTCATTTGGGATATGGCATCTAACTGGAATATAGTCTCCTTTGCAGTCGTTATTAGTCTCGGTCTCAAAATCCCTTCATACTAACTGCGGCTTACTGCAGCCAGACATTCCATTCCAATTGTTTGATTTAAGCTAATGAAGAGACAGGATCGTGACAGGCCGCCCTTTTGATTTCCCGCCAAATATATTAAACAATGAGCCGCCGGCTTTTCTCTAACATTCAAAACAATGAATGAAACTCCTTTTGTTTTTTATCTGGCGCGCTTCAGTTCTGGATTTTAGAACTAGAGCCGTGATTGGCTAAGCCGTTGGAATGGAATGTCTGTCTGCAGTAAGCAGCCGTTAGTGGGGAGAGATGTTGAGACCGACACTAAGAAGAGCTGCAAAGGAGACTAATTGGATGCCTTATTTATTATTCCTTTGACGGACTGCCTGTGGTGGGTAGAGTAACCAACCGAGGAAAACTAAGATCTACATGCTGGGAATCCCAGCGTAAAGAAAGAAAGAAAGAGAGAGAGAGAGAGAGAGAGAGAGAGAGAGAGAGAGAGAGAGAGAGAGAGAGAGAGAGAGAGAGAGACGGCAGACTGAAGGTAAAACTAGCCTCCCTGATACTGTTCATTGTACCGATAAATAGAATATGGCTCAGCAGGATTTATGAACAAATTTATGACATCCTGAGTATACGTACAAAATTGATCAATTTTATTGACGATATAACCAATGATCTTTGATTACGATAAACTTCTGTTGAACGCGAGGAAGACATTAACATTTAAACGATACTTAAAACTGGTGAATTTAGCCTCTTGCTGCAGAAACAGTAGAAGCAGCAGGGGCAGCAGCACCAACAGCAGGGATGGAAGCAGCCAAAGCAGGAGCGGGAGCAGCTACTACAGGTGGAGCAGCAGCATAAATAGCAGGTGCAGCTGCGGCTACCAAGGGAGTTGCTGCAGCAAGAGTTTTAGCAGGAGCTTCCACTCTCGAAGCTACAGATTCTGCTGCAGCTTCTGGTGCTGACAGTGCTGGCGCGGCTTGTACTGGTGCTGCTACTAGTACTACTTTCGGTGCAGCTGCTGCTAAACGAGCAGCTACTGCTGGTGCTGGAGCAGATACAACAGCTGGGGCTGCGATGGTAGCTGGAGCAGCGGCAGCAGCAATGTTTAGACCTTGAGGTGCGTCACTTTCGGGAGCTCCTCCTCCTCCTCCAGCAGGAGGTGGCGGTGCCCCGCCTCCAGCAGCAGGTGGCTGTGCTCCTGCCCCTCCTTCAGGTGATGGTTTGGCTCCTCCTTCACCTGCAGGAGGCTTCTCTCCTCCGCCCTCTGGTGGTTTCTCTCCACCACCCGGCGGGGGCTTCTCTCCTTCACCCGGCGGGGGCTTGTCTCCTCCACCCGGCGGGGGCTTCTCTCCTTCACCTGCAGGGGGCTTCTCTCCTCCACCCGGCGGGGGCTTCTCTCCTTCTGGTGGCTTCTCTCCCCCTTCTTCTTTACTTTCCGCTTCGTCAGGAGGGCAGCAGCCTGAAAACAACGAACATCATTCTTAATCATAGCCTTTAAATCCAAAACTTTTCCCTACATATGAGAAGTCTAATCACGTAGCTTAGTCAGGGACGGATCCAGGGGAGGGGTGCAGGGAGTGCGCACCCCCCCCCCCCCCTTGGTCGTCTTTGTGCCCCTACTTTGAAGATAACCAATACAATATAATGCTTCCTTCCCTTGATTCTAAGAAGTGCACCCCCCCGGGTCGATTTTGGTTTGGTTTATTGATCGTCTGGGTGTCCTCTTTGAAGAGAATCATCCTCGGTCCGCCCCTGTAAGTTACCGACCTAAAGTAGGTATTATGTGTTCTGAGGCAGAATCCCTCTACAGGTAACTAGTGAAGCTTGTCTTATGTTAGAACAATTGCATTCTATTGGCCTTTTCTGAGATAATCAACATTGTGCTCAGTGGTCTCCTTTGGGTACCAATACTTTTGTTCAGCATGCCTTATTTGTTGCTGTTTATACCCAGGCTAGACCAGAATGCATCTTGTCTTTTGAACTCAAAAGAGGCCATTCTTAACTTTGGCTTCTCATTGCGCATGCCCGATAAAATTCTATTTTTGTCGGGCATGCGCAGTGCGTTATAACTGACTTACATGGCACCCAGTGAGGACAATTGAATGCTCCATTGCATAGTCCACCATCACCCGGCATCCATCCATACTGAGCTACTCCTGGCAGATGAGGCATCATAAACAATGGAGCTCCGAATGGAGCGAAGGGACTCGGTCCTACTCCCATGATGCTTCTCTTTTGCATTCTCTGTTCGCGTAAAAGGGAATTAACCGGATTTGATATATTGCCTGTTTTCATACAATAGACCTTTCCCGAATTCGCTTCACTGAGCACAGAACAAAAGATTCAAGTCCAGGTTGGAGTTTTCAAATCCATACATTTACTGCATTTGTCTACTCCAGCCTCGCCTTGAATCTATTGTTCTGTAATCAGTCAGTCGAATTCGGGAAAGGTCTATTAGAATGTTTTTGAGAAGTTTTCTTAATACTCAATCAAAAGCAAGAAAGAGAAAAGGATTAAAGGAAAGGAAAAGTTGAAAAAAAAAAGAAAGAAAAAAGAAAGAATGGATGAATGAACGACGGAAGGAAGGAAGGAAGGAAGGAAGGAAGGAAGGAAGGAAGATAGGAAAAAAAAAACAAATAACAAATAACAAAAAACAGACAAACAAAAGCATAAAAAAACTGAAAAAAATTCAAAATAAATCCTTAAAGTCTGTTCCTGACCGTTAACAACAGGTGTATTGGTTACCGGTAGGTCAAACCATCGTATGCTGGAGCAATCGCAATCCACTTGTCTTATTTAAATATTTAATATGGGCGCTATTATAATCAAACATAACAAAAACCATTCCAAAATCCGTGGATATTTTCGCAAATTTCTATGCCCGATCCATTTATGAAAATTTACAGAACAAAACTAAAATAATTACCACACAAATATTGTATATTATATCTTTGTCATCTTTTTTCCTTTTGAAAACTACAGCTGACTGTTTTTTTCGTTTTTTGTTTTATCTTTTTTTTTTTTTTGCATTCGTATAAACTATCCTTACGAAAAAAAGGCAACTTTTGTATACTTTTGTCCTTTTCTTTCCTTTCTTTCTCTTTGTTTATGTTCGTAAACGTTTACTATATCTAGCCCTTAACTTCACGTCTTTCAGCCAACATTAAATCGCTTAATATTCGAACTTCTCACGTACCTGATTCGATTTTCGGTAACCGACGCCACGTCGTAGTGTCTTCGTGACTTTCAGCGGTGCTGCCGACGAAGTAACGAAAACAGTCGAACAAAGCCACAATATTATCAAACAAACCTTCATGTTTGACAACTCTTATCTCTCTTATCAGAAAAGTCAATACAAATGAAAGAGAATACTTGACTTTCTGATGGAGTGCAAAGAAGCCAGACTACTTTGACTGGCGGGTAAGGTATTCAGCTGGTATTACAGGACAGTAGCAACGATTAGATAATAATAGTTCTACCGGATCCTAACTGTCACTCCATGAATATAACGCCTGCTAAATGGGCACAATGGGTAGAGGAATCTCTATACACTCATTATCACGCTTGGTCAATGAAGATGTTAGAGATTAAAACTTTAATCATCTGTGATATATTTAGAAAAAAAATTGATACATTTTCCCCCGATTTAATTTCTATAGAATTCGAAAAATCTCTTTATTTTGATAATCTTAATACTTATATACGTATTAACAGATAATGTTTCCATAATCATTGCATTATCATAATTATGCCAATATTTACCGTTATAATGAGCAGGGTTTTTTATTTACTAGTTAAACAAACGACAAAACTATTTTCTTTTTTTCTGTCCCGCTAGCAATACAAACACCCATAGCTATCTTGCTTAAGCCAGATTAGTCCGAATTCTATAGAAAAAATCATTGGATGACGAGGGAATTCCACGATGAATTTCACGAGTAAAAACGATATCGCACGAGCCGCGAGTCGTTGAATTCATCTTTTCAGACTGCTATCAAACATTCTTCGTTTTTATAGCAAAATTCGCTTTTTAACAAAGTTAACTATTTCCATTTATATTCCTTACAAACTAATCTTCTTTTTTTTTATTGTTTTTTAATGCCATACGTTAAGAAAATCAAGTGATAATAAGACAAAAGCAAAATTTTTTTGTGCGGGATCCGTGATCTTTCATTGAATTCAGCTTTGAAAGCGTTGGATTCCGCGCTGAATCCTTCGCTATCTACGTCACATATTTGTCATCTCGGACCAATCAGCGCTCGAGTTTATTTTGTGATATGGGATTCTATGATAAATCTTCCATTTACGCGGGTGCTACCTAAGACCAAAATCCTGATCAAATCTAGTTTTGGAGCCTGCGTTAACTGTAAACAGCGGTATTAAAACTCTTGGTTGTCTCACACAAATGCGTGCGAATTCCAAGTTTAGTGCTCGCCTTTCAACAATGAGACCCGGGTTCAAGTCTCGCCCGCCTGGCTCGGTGTCGTATGTGAGTAGAGTTGTTTGTTGGTTTTCTCCTGTGCTTCGAGGGTTTTCTCCCGGTTCTCCGGCTTTTCTCCCGGCTCTTTGTAAAAATCAACTTCTAAATTCCAATTGGAATCCAGTGGAAGAAAAGCCACTCTGTGTAATCTTCTGTTAATTCTTATTCATTTACTTTATTTTTTATTATTTAAATTCCGGAGTCCAAGGGTCGATTTTTTATGAAATTTCCAAATATGGAGAGAGATACCACGTGACTGTTTTTTACATCAATGAATCATTTGTAGTAAAATTCACGAGCCAATCAGAAAAAAAACATATTTGCTATGTAACCAATGATTACAAATTTGGTAAATACAAAACTTAAATATCTTTTTTGTAGTTCTAATTCTTTAGTATAAAGTCCTGGTTTTCATAAACAGGTCAATAGGAAAATATAAGGGGGAAAAGCCAATATTTCGGTTTCAATGTTATTGCTTCGTTTGTAGAGAGCACATTAGCAGTTTTTGGTACATTTTTATTTAAAGGTCAAGTACAGTAAAAATATCAATAATAGCAATATTTCCCTAAGTTTATTTGTTTTTACTCGAGAAGAAAACAAACAGGTTTCTGTACTATTTTGAGACATATTTTTAAAAACATTTTCGCCCCAAAAACAGGTATTGAATTTATACACATTGATGTAATTCCAAAACATACTGGGCACTAACACGAAATAAAGAAATAGAGCAATCAATGATTATTATATTGTACTCTATCTGTTGAGCGTCCTGGTACTTCTCGTGAATAAACAAATGGCAAGGATTCGTATTTTTGCGCTACTTTTCGCTGTTCAAGTGTTCGTTTTCAACGAGATTTGTTGTTCGCCATTAAACACGACGAAGTCAAGAGATGAAGTTGAAAAAGGAGATGACAAGGATGATATTATGAAGGACTCACTCGACTATAACGATGAAAGCGAATTACAAAGGTTTGTCTTTAATGCTTCCCACTGAGATCCACCAAACTATTTATGCTTTGTATATTTTTCAGATATAAGAGTTACACTACATTGCCTTTAAACAATTGTTTCAAGTCGAGGCATTTGAGTCAACAATTATACAATAAATATAAAGAAACAAAACCAAATGCCACGACTTAAAGAAGTTGTTTGAAGGCAATGGAGCGAACTCTGATATCTGCTATTACTGCTATTTAAATAAACTCGCGAACTCTGTAGCTGCGAGCATGTTTATGAAAATAGAAGTAAGTTTTTTTAGTAAATTCTTTCTTTAGAAAAACACAATTCAAATTAGGGAACAAGAGGTCACCTCAGTGGCCATGGCCCATTCCTGGACCACCGGACCCGTGGGGTCCCCCCTACCCTGTGAATGACAAGAAAAACACAAGGTCCAAAAATAAAAGTGAATATTGAGGTAGGTTGGGTTGATTTGAATGGTTAAACATTTTCCGATTTTAGAAGACTGGTATGCAATATTTATTGCAATATCCCATCCCATCCCATCCCATCCCATCCCATCCCATCCCATCCCATCCCATCCCATCCCATCCCATCCCATCCCATCCCATCCCATCCCATCCCATCCCATCCCATCCCATCCCATCCCATCCCATCCCATCCCATCCCATCCCATCCCTTCCTCAATCCATTCACTAATCCATCCATCAATCCATCCATCCATTCCCACATCCATCCATTCCTCCACTTATCCATCCATCCATCCATCCATTCCTCCATCCATCCATCCATTCCTCCATTTATCCATCCATCCATCCATTCATCAATTCCTCCATTTATCCATCCATCCATCAATCCATCCATTCCTCCATTTATCCATCCATCCATCCATCCATCCATCTATTTTCTATATTATGTTATATAAGCATGTAACATCGACATCAACTTTGTTTATTTTAGCCTGGCAAGGATGATAACCCATGTCTCAAGTAAATTAAAATAAATTGTTCTTCAGGAAACACTACGATCAACACCATATCAAGTTCCTCCCTTTGATGGCGTTATCATGATGACGTCAGTCTACTATCAATACCAGAATGCATTGCAAATTTTCTTTCTTTCTTGTTCAAATCATTCTAACTTGATCAGAGTGTTAAGACAATTGGTCTTCAAAGACGAAACACTAAAGTATGTAAGGGATTCTGGGAGATGTAGTATATGACGTTATACAGTAACATATTAAAATCAATAAAAATATATTTCTTTATTTAAGTGTCTAGTCTTTCTAGGGTTTTGCAATAATTGGGGACACTTCACTCACACGTTAAAAACTCATGAATAATTCATAATTCTCAGCTCAGGAAACAAGAATTACAGGCGATGACACTTCAAGGGCGGATCCAGGGCAAGGGTCAGGGGGGTCCAGACCCCATGTCATACCTAAGGTTCCATTGTTTGTTTTATCCTAAAATTTAGTTTTGCCGCAGGTTTGAGGTAAATTTGGTATGAAGTTTACATTTGGACCCCCCTCTCAACAAGTTCCTTGGTCTGCCCTTGCTTTTTATCCTACACTACTCCATTACGTCATATCTGTTTCATAAGCCTATGATAAACTACTCCATTACGTCATATCTGGTTCATTAGTATATGATACACTATTCCATTACGTCATATCTGGTTCATTAGCCTATGGTAAACTACTCCATTACGTCATATCTGGTTCATTAGCCTATGGTAAACTACTCCATTACGTCATATCTGGTTCATTAGCCTATGATAAACTATTCCATTACGTCATATCTGGTTCATTAGCCTATGGTAAACTACTCCATTACGTCATATCTGGTTCATTAGCCTATGGTAAACTACTCCATTACGTCATATCTGGTTCATTAGCCTATGATAAACTATTCCATTACGTCATATCTGGTTCATTAGCCTATGGTAAACTACTCCATTACGTCATATCTGGTTCATTAGCCTATGGTAAACTACTCCATTACGTCATATCTGGTTCATTAGCCTATGATAAACTACTCCATTACGTCATATCTGGTTCCTTTTTTGCGTGTTGGTGCTCATTAATACGGGGTGTTACATCCAACCAAGGTGGCCACCAGGGCATTTGAATCATCGGTCCACCACCACAACATGGACTTTCATCGGAAGGAGGGGGTGGGGGTGGGGGTGGGGGAGGAGGCGGTGGTGGCGGTGGCGGGGGAGGGGGAGGGGGAGGGGGTGGTTCCTCACCACAGCATCCACCTCCATCTTTAAATTGTTGACCTATAAAAGAAAGAGACATATTTTACAAAGCCTTGATATAAATCCCCTCTAGCGTGTAGAACCACAGGAAGCCCAAGCAAAATACAGAACAAAAAATACAATGACCATTCGAGGACTTTACAGTCCGCACATCGAGGCGTTATTAGCAGCCTCCGGGCAGCTTACAATCATGAGTGAATTTTTAATATATTAGTGTTATGCCTCCAAATTGTGATAAAAGTTCAAAGTTCAAAGTTCTGTTAAAAGTTCACATTCTTAACACTTTTCGTATGAAATTGTATTTATTTATATTGATTAACCAGGACCATACTTCCAGACATCAAGTGCTGAGGCATCGTATGGACTTACGGCTACGCTGGAGATTTCAGCCCCAACACCGCTATCCCGGGAGGAACAGTTACAGACTGATCAGGAAGCTCGGCCGAAGCCTAAGGGAGAGGTTAGTCGGCCCCTAGACCGTAGATGATTAACCCCTTGCTATGACCAGCAAACCCAAAACCACGCTTGTGACGATGGTGGTTTTGTCGCTATGGTTACTTCTTTCCATGTGGGATGTTTACATTGGTTGGGTAAGGGTGATACATAAAATAATTATATTAAAATATTTATAAAATAAACAAAATAAAAAGGTCATACCTGGCTTGTGTTTTTGTCGATAGACGTAAATTGGTACTTGATTCGGGGGTAGAGGAGCACCCCTTTCATTTAAGGGACCATTGCTTTTCACTGGCTGTGGTACCGCGGTCCCTGTATGGATTGTGCTTACTGGTGAGCCACTATTAGCAGCATTATTGTGTTGTATATTTGGTTGGTGGACCAGCTTCAAATGAACAAATTGGCCTCGCTTGAAGTCTTTGACATCCACGGCTTCTCCTTTTGGTGGTCTAAAATGATGTAGAAGAAACTTCAGTTAACACTGTGTTTCTTTCTTTCTTTTTTTCTTTCTTTTTTTCTTGCTTGCATGCTTCCTTCCTTCCTTCCTTCCTTCCTTCCTTCCTTCCTTCCTTCCTTCCTTCCTTCCTTTCTTCCTTCTTTCCTTCTTTCATTCTTGCATTTTTGCATGCTTCCTTCCTTCCTTCCTTTTTAGTCTAGCCATTCTGTTTCTATGTATAATGCGTTGCGCAGTTCAACAACTTTGAACCACTTAAGCCAAATTCGATCTGTGGCGCCCTTCCCTAATTAAATTTTCTTTCAGGGTTCAATAAAATTTATGCTTGGCTTGTCAGTCGAAATTAGTCGATATACAATAAGGAAATGTTGGGAGAAACTTGCAGAAATCAGTCATAAGCAAACTAAACTCACATATGTAGTATATATCTAAGGCTAAACTAAAGGTATACACAACATTCAGTCCTTAGCTAAAGCTTTCTTAAATATTAATATTATTTGACCTAATGATGAATATTGTCTCGTTATTCAAAATAAAACTCTTACCTCTTTTCATCACTTTTTGTTTTCCTTTCTCCTTCTCTAATATTGGTTTTCTTTTCTGTAAATTCTATAGTTTCATCCGCAAAATTCGCTTGCAAATGAATGCCAAAAACTACGATGAAGCACAACAAAAATTCGACGTGGAAAAGCATTTCTTGTCGAATTCAGCAGCCTTAAGACATCTAGGTCTTAGGAATGTAATCTAACGGAATTCATTGGAAATTCTCACATCTCTCTCTATTAAAATATCATCTAGATAACAGTTTTATCATAAATATATCTTCAAAAAAACTCTCAATTGGAATTCCTTAACGTCTAAACATCTATAATTAATCCTAGATTGAACTCACTAAACCTTGAAACCATTTGAACGGTCACCCGTTCGCTACAAAATCGATATATTTTCTTACTGTATAGTAAAAAAATCTCTTCGCTTCAAAGCTAGTTTCTGCACTTAGCAAGCTCTTAGCTATGGTATTTTAACGTCCCCGTGTATCAAAACCAAATCCGTGTTTTGAAGTTTTGATTTTGAATATCCAAACTTTCTTTACGCCGTGCGATGTATAACCAAACGTAAATATTACTACCTGTTATTAAGACAGATTTGTGCTCTTTGTAAATAAGTATAAAGTATAAATAAGATTTTTTTTCCTATCTTAGATAAAATAGTTACATAAATAGATCAGAATTCAAGTGGCTACTCGTGAAAGGAAATGTCGAGAAAGAAATCTTGCGAGGAAAGTTTTTTAACGCCTAAAGAAATTAGCAGGTAACTGGGTGGCTAATTTTTCAGTCAAATCAATAAGTTTAAATCACAATACAAGCCATAATAGTTCTCATATCTTAAACTTTAGCCATGTGAAATTCCAGGGACAAATACTGTAAGAAAACTACTAATTTTGAACATTATGCCATGTACTAACTATCTAACTTTAAAACCAAATTTACGTACGTATTGTTTCAATGCTTGTTCAGGATTCAGTCGAACCTGCATTTAAATTTGAAACGATTACACTTGTTTTTTTTTCCTGATTTGAGCAAGGTTTTTGAATCCGTTTATTTTCTAAGACAGCATGTACAGTCTCGGAGACTCAATATTTCATTTATCGAAGACTTTATTAGAAAACCTTTATGAAAATAAATCAGACCAGATCTAGAGTCTTCTTAATACATTAATCATGCAAGCTTAGTCAATACGCATGACAAACTCTATTAAAAACATTCCTGGTTGAACTTGACAAACTTGCAACATCCCATGTGATGGGTTTTGGGCTATCTGTGGAGCATGCGTACTAAGACATTAAAAAGGCTCATGGCCGAACAGGTATTGTAGACAGTGGGTTACCTGTGTCAGTGATGTGGTAGTTATTGGGCTACCTGTTGATCATGCGTACTGGGACAATAAAGAAACACGTGAAAACAAGTGTTGTATAGCCACTGGGTTACCTGTGTTGGTGATGTGGTAGGTATTGGGCTACCTGTGGAGCATGCGTACTGGGACAATAAAGAAACACGTGAAAACAAGTGTTGTATAACCACTGGGTTACCTGTGCGGAACATGTGACCTTACGGTCTTCAATGTGTTGAAACAGTGAAATGTGCACGTGTATACCATACTGTGAAATGTGCTCAGAAAAGATTCTGAGCCCCAGATGTTGAAACAGTGTCATTGACGTTTTGGCTGTTCTTGTGATAGCCATTTCTAATGAAATAATTTCTCAAATTCATCCAGATCTGTGCTCAGCTTGTAGTTAATTAAGGGGTTTAGTTTGTCGAGAAGAAGCCGGTAAACTGACAATAACGACACATTGTTTGTGTTTCTTCTATCAGTTTTACAACCTTTTTGCTGTCGCCAAGATTTTTAAACAAATGTTTCGATATTACAAACTTTTCTATCCTATCTTTATTTGCTTACAATTCTGTGGGAATTCATCGAAGACTAAAATTATCAATGCCAAGGTATTCTAGCATAAATGCTCTCAGCGGCGCATGCGCTTGAGCTATATACCACTGACATCACTGGATCAGACATTACTGTCTCAAATTCAACTGCCCGATTTCATTTCCTTGTTTAGGCACAAAATTCTAAATCACAGTCTTCTGACTTTCTTTGTTACCTATTTATTTATTAAACCAGTTTTCGCAACAGGACAAAACAGTAGGAGTTTTCTTCAGAGGTTAGTTGTTTAAGACTTGTTCTTTTGTGTAATTGATGTGGTCATGAGTGGCTGAGCTAATTCTCGTCAAATATAGAGATCAAAAGTCATCCTTTCTCAGCTGGTAAAGTCTTGACCTCGAAGGCTCTCGCTGTTGAACTTCTGACTTTCATCAAGCAAATTGTTTACTAGAAGCAACCTTTTCTCTGAACTCTTGTTTACATAATCACTCTGATTGACAGCCATGAATTTTTGAAAACCAGACGATGTGATTTAATTTAGTGGTCGTTCCAGTTGAAAAATATAAGTCAGTCGGTCGGCTTACACACGCTTCTTTGTTGCTTTTTTATTTTGTATCATGGGATTGAAGTTGGTTGTCACTTGTTTGGCAGTTATTCTGTTCTTTTCTACACCTGTAGAGTCAAAATCCGTTACAAAACCAGGTAGGCCATGCTATAAAGAATTCCTCTTGCTAACGTTTTAAACCTCTACTTTTCTCTTCCTGTATTTTTCTTCTCTTCGTCTCTATATGTCTCTCTCCCTTTCTTTCTCTCTCTCCCTTTCTTTCTCTCCGTCTCTGTCTCTGTCTGTCTCTACCCCTTCCTGTCTCCGAGTCACTCTCTCTCTTTCTCTCTCTTTCTCTCTCTCTCTCTCTCTCTCTCTCTCTCTCTCTCTCTCTCTCTCTCTCTCTCTCTCTATTTCTTTAGGTCTCCCCGATTAGTAGGGCACTATAAGATTTGCCCAGCTATAAGATTTAAGAGACATTAATAAAGTTATTATTATTATTTCTCTGTCTCTCTCTCTCTCTCTTTCTCTCTCTTTCTCTCTGTCTTCTTTTGATCCTGCAATAAAATATAAAACGAAATTCAAATATAACATATAGGGCTATATTCGTGATAGTTTCAGAAGGGGATTAATTTTTTTACCAAAGACATTTTGTTATGAATTTCAGGTGATTTTTTGTGTTGCAAAATTTGATGGAAATCATCAGAAAATTAAAAATTAATCCAGAGGTAGCCATTACTCTTCATCTTAAAAAGAAAAACATAAAAGAGTCATACTCAAATCTTTTATTAGATGATAATTTGCTTTGTAAACGTTTTGAATGCATTCTCCATTCATCCTATGAATGGCAGTACTGACGGTATTGATATCATTATCATTGTCAGTAGAGTTACCCATCGATTAACCCGATGTATTGTTTTTAAAAAAAATAACGGCTATATCGATTCACCTTTATTCTTTGAACTTGCATTAGACCAAGAAGAGAACCGAGAACAGTCAGAGGTGAAGACGGTGTCAGACGAACTTCAGGCTTCTGGATCGGGAATCGAAGGTAAGCGATAATTTTAAGTCGATGTTACACGAGACGATATGCAACGACGATTTTTTTTTTTTTTTTTTGCGTGCAACGCTGCACAAAATTCGTCATTTTGAGTTGCGAGGTTTTGACTTCAGATCAGAAACTCGAAAAGTTAAAAATTAAGCTAAAAATCCTTCCAGTCGTTGCAAATCGTCTCAGGTAACATCGACTTCATCTTAAATATTTCAACGGGTCTTCAACAGCTTTTATTTTCCTCCCGTCATAAAAATGAACAGCTGAGTTTATTTGTATGCATAGAATATATAATGCAGTGATAGTGTGTGTGTGAGAGAAAGTTGGCCAAATTGGAAACCAGTATTAATTTACTGAATTTTATCCCACTATAAAAAAAAGTGAAGTTATTTAAGTACATAACTAAAGTGGTGGGTGCAAGAAGAGTTACAAACGAGGATTATTTTTATGCACCCCAACCATGTGAATAAACACATAGATTACGCAATCAAAAATGAACGTTTTGTTAAATGTCTGGTTTAATCAAATCGTATCATCATTTACTAAAAAATTACAGTTGCGATAAAAAGTTGAATTTTACACCGTAAAAAATAAGAGAGATCACTTACTGACGTTTCGGACGCTAGTCCTTCGTCGGAGCTAAAACTGTTTCATTAGAAACACCGACGCAGCCCACACTAGCTTACCGCTAGTTATCATCTCTTTACTAAAAAAATTAGTTTATTATATTAGTTTATAATTTGTATTTGTGAAATATAATAATAATAATAATACCATAGTATTAATGATTATATTGTTTTCTTTAGTTTTACTTTGACTGTTAACCACTAATTATACGATTGTTTCACGCGTCAAAATCACTCAAAAAAAAGCATTTCTATACCACAAGGTTTCTATTTATTTGTTTGTTTGTTTTTATTACGTGTTTCCTTTGAGAACCACTGTAAGCACTTGCTCTACTTATTTATTGATTTTCATTTGTAATTGGTTACAAATAGTGATTAAAGATTAAAGGTTAAAGATTAAAGAAAATAATTGCTTGATCAAATCTTATTTTTCCAGAAGATGATGCCGTTGCTTGTGATGAGGGAAAGCTAAAGAAATGTAACATCGTTTGCAAGAAAGCGAAGGCAGTCGAAAAGCGAAGCAATGACAAGACCTGCGAATGCAATAAACAGATGTGCAAGAACGAGGACCCAGAGAAACGGCAAAAAGAATGTGACGACAAGACGAAATGCAAGAAGTGTGCAAGTCATTCCCATGGTCACGGCGTCGAGAAGAGATTCCATACGACTGAATGCAAGAAGAAGGCAAGGATTTGCGCATGCTCCAAGAAAGCCTCGTCTCCCGTCATGCAACGCGTGTTTAGGTTTCCTGCTATCATGATTGCACCAATCAGAGGTTACAACGCACCGGAAAAAGAAGTGCAAGGAAAGAACGGTACAGCGTCGAAGAAGTGCTGCTGCCACGACTGTTGCTGTTGCTGCGAGCCTTGCTGCTGTTGCCACGAATGCTGCTGTTGTCCATGCTGTTGTTGCTGCTGTTGTGAGCCGTGTTGCTGTTGTGATTGCTGCCATCATTGCTGCCATCATTGTTGTCATAACTGCTGTGATCACTGCTGTGATCATTGTTGTTGTAAGAAGTCGGGTGGTCAGGGAACCACTAGACCAGGACCCCAGGGTGGCAAATGAACATCGCAACCTCAATAGAGCTTTTAAGTTGTGACGTATTTCCGGATTCAACTGCTTACAAAACCGTTGATTAAAGCGAAAAATGTTCTTAATGATTTAACTTTCACCAGAAACTATTAGAACTTTGGACAACAAATCCTGACATGAAGAAAAAGTAAGAATAACGTTTATAGAACTTCTTTTCGTCTTGGATCCGGAAGTCATTTTTCCATACCATTGACGTCATACTTAAGAGCTCTTATAGAACCCTTGCACGTGACGTCAAAGCAGCTCATTTTGGAGGACAAAACAAAAGAATTACAATTTCTTGAGTATTGGAAACTATTGTTTTTACTGCAAATTGAGCTGCATTCTGACGTGCTGCAAGGGGTCTATTAGGGAGACTGGTCAAAACAATTGTCATTTTACGGTACACGAATCAAAGGAAAAGAGTTGGGTTATCCAATATCCACCATTTGTGGAATCGAAATCCTGGATTTTGTTCTCTGATATCTCCAAAACTAAGATTAAAATAGTAGAAATGATTGTACGCAGTTCACGAATAGCTTGGGCTCCTTGTGGTATATTGATATACGAGGGATCTGAGCCGTTACATTTATAAGTAGGAAATAAAAAAGGCTTCACTGCATTTATGCTTGATTTTTTCCTTGGCTAGTATTATTTAGGATACTTATACCTTGCCCTCAAAAGTAAATAAGTAGGTGGAAAATCAACAAAGGGCAATACGTTTCCTGATTTTATTTTGGTCTATTGGGCCTCCTGTGGACGGGGTGGTCCCTCGCTGTAACAAACTGCACTGCCTCGACTGCTTCAGCTTTCACTTTGAGCAGGAGACCGTAATGATTCATTCACTGATTCGTTCATTCATTGATTCGTTCATTCATTGATTCATTGATTGATTGATTCATTCATTCATTCACTCATTCATTTTCATTCATTCATTCATTCATTCATTCATTCATTCATTCATTCATTCATTCATTCATTCATTCATTCATTCATTCATTCATTCATTCATTCATTCATTCATTCATTCATTCATTCATTCATCCATTCATTCATTCATTTATTCATTCATTCATTCATTCATCCATCCATCCATCCATCCATTCATTCATTCATTCATTCATTCATTCATTCATTCATTCATTCATTCATTACTATAATCTGATAAGAATAAGATCTTAACCACACACACAGGGGCTGATCCAGGATTTTGTTCAGGGAGGGGTGCAGCATTGTAGGGCCACCTGCCTGTGAAAATACCACAGGGTTCCCACGGTCAGGATAAAGTCAGTGAATTTTGATTTTGGTCAGTGAATTTTTGGAAACTACCCAAAAGTCAGTGAAAAGTCAAGGAATTTCTGTTAACCTTCACAAAATCGTTTTAAATTAACCTTTATGCCACTACCTTGCAAGCTGCAAAAGAAGGGGCAGAAAGTCGGCTCAGTTAGGGGTGCAATCCTCAGAATCAAAGAAAGAAGCAAATATTTTGTATTGGTTTTGTTCAAATAGTTGCACATAATTTTCCATCCTTGCAAATTTAGTCTAGTAAAAGGAATTCAAACTCTGTCTAAAAAGACCCTGAATTCGAATGGAATACATTTAATAGAGACATCTGAGAACAACAAGACTGACAAATTCGTTCTCCGCATTCAATGAGGTATTAGAACCCAATCCCGCGCGGACAAGAAATGTGAATTTAGCTAAATAACCTTCGAATTTCAAACAGCCTCTAGGATGATCAAAGTCAGGGCACGGCTAACTCACAGCAGATTGAATTTGAATTTAGCATGTGTGGTTTTGCGAAGGAAGAATATGTGGACAACACGTGAAAGAGTGTCCCGTCTGGACTGAGCCACAGAAACATAAAATATATCTTTGGCCTTAAAAATGTGTAAGTTACAACCAGTATTTATAAATTATAATTAATTTATATTTGTTGTCAAATTTGTGTTTGGACCGAAACGTGTTTTTTCCTGGGTTTTTTTTTATTTCTTTTTTTAACAACCATGGCCAGTGACAACAAATGTGGGTTTAATTAAAATTAGTCAATTAACTTATTCAAAGTTAATTGATTATAATTCTATGATAATTTTTTTCGTTGTCAAGTCAAAGTCAAACCATGTGCCTTTTCATAGTCTCGCCATGAAGGCCAAGATAAACAAGGTCTTATCTACAAGCCACCTGATCTGAACAGTGACGTAGAAATGACGTCACTGCACAACAGAGATGTCATGAAGCCTGCAAAAATTGACTTATAGAAGTTTATATCTGAGATAAATCTAAATGTTCAGCAGAGTTTTTTAATATTTTGTATACATTTACTATGATATTCATTTTTGAGTAAGAAAATAAAATCAAAAAAATTTCTATTTCCCGAGTCGCTGGGCTACTACTATACATGAAGCAACATCTACACGAGCCGCTTTTCCTTGACAAGTATCATTGAAAATCTTCATTGCTCGTGTAGACGATTAGCAAGTGTTCCTCGACGATTTTTTTATTGATAAGGTTACCTTGCTCGTGTAGATGATGAACACGTTTTGCTTGACAAGTTTAGAACAGTGAAGTGACGGGCTGGGAACTCATCTCATTAATATTCCTTGCCACATTTTCTTTCTTGTCTGTCGAGCAAATTTCATCCTTGACAATTTTTCCTTGTCAAGGAAGAGCAAGAATTTTCATTGCTCGTGTAGACGATAAACAAGTTTTCCTTGACAAGTTTAGAACACTGATGTAACAGCCTGATAACTAATCTAATATCATGATTACCTCAGGATCCATTGTTGAAAATCTTCATTGCTCGTGTAGACGATTAGCAAGTGTTCCTCGACGATTTTTTATTGATAAGATTTCCTTGCTCGTGTAGATGATAAACAAGTTTTCCTTGACAAGTTTAGAACACTGATGTAACAGCCTGATAACTAATCTAATATCATGATTACCTAAGGATCCATTGTTTCCAGAGGGATGTTTAAGGTCTAACATCCCCCTGGATGAATAGCGATGAGGGATATTTAGTCTAAATATCCCTCATGAATATAATCATGAGGGATGTTTAGACTAAATATCCCTCATGAATATAATCATGAGGGATATTTAGTCTAAATATCCCTCATCACTATTCATGAGGCATGGTCCCTCATATGACAATCACAGGGACCATGGCTGGGTCGCATTGACCCAATCGAAAATTTTTCGCAATGACTCTGGACTAAACACTATTGAACACCCCAGCACTTGTGGGACCCATTTGAATAATCTTTGCGCATGCGTTGACTAGCCGAGAATTTTTCTTACTATTTGTGACGTAATCAAGACGGTTTGAAAACACTTCATTAATACCGCTCTAGGCCAACCAAAGTGAATTAGAATAAATCACCACGAATGAATGGATGCTGGTTCAATTCGCCATTGTCGCATTTAACAAAGGCAAATTCCCTTAAGTATGCCGAATATCAACAGCTTTGTAAAACTTTGTAATTTATGCATCGTACGAAAGCTAACATATTTCCTAAGAGCAGTTTTATTCCTCGGCAATCATAATATTACAAACTAATAGCATGAAATTTCGGGTGATTAGTGATTAAATGTCCCCTCAAGCCTCGGGAGGTTTAGTTAAAGTCCCTCTGCCTTCCGACATTTAATCACTAATCACCCTCAAGTCATGCTATTACTTATAATCATTAATATTCCTTGCCCTAATTACCTTGTTGTCCGTCTACACGAGCAAATTTCATCCTTGACAATTTTTCCTTGTCAAGGAAAAGCCAGCATTTTCATTGCTCGTGTAGACGATAAGCAAGTTTTTGTCGACGATTTTTTATTGACAAGATTTCCTTGCTCGTGTAGATGATAAACAAGTTTTCCTTGACAAGTTTAGAACACTGATGTAACAGGCTGATAACTAATCTCATTAATATTCCTTGCCCTAATTACCTTGTTGTCCGTCTACACGAGCAAATTTCAACCTTGACAATTTTTCCTTGTCAAGAAAAAATTATTCATTTTACTCCATATACACGAGCAATTTTTCCATGTCAAGGAAAACTTGTCAAGGAAAGATCGCTCGTATATAGATGCGGCTTCACACCTTAGTTTTGAACTTACTTATGACATTTTGTTTCATGAAAATGTCTTTTCAAATTTTTTACTGTGACAAGACAATATATTATAATTATATGCTTGTATGCATCATATACATTTATCTATATTTATATTGTTTTATATATTGTATTATTTCTATAAATTTTATTATTATATTATTATTTTTTATTATTTATTTATTTATTATTTTTATACTGTGAAGCGTTATAGAATTATTACTATATAACGCTATACAAATTCAATAAATTATTATTTATTATAAATTGGTGTTGCAAAGTTTCTTGACGTTCTGATTGGCTAATATTTTTCTCAGATCAGCTGTCGAGTGGCTCTATTTGTACAGTTTTCTTATCTCTTAATATTTGCTTTTTGTATTAACCAATACTTTAATTGCATTTCTACTTAAAAATTCATAACTATTTTCGCCTTAGAACTGAACAGTTTGCGAGTGTGTTGATCGTTTTTCCGCTCTCATTTTTACTCACCTATCTTACAGTGTCTTCAAATACTGTATCGTCTTTACTTTTTCGACATCCAAATATCGACGAACGCAGACAAAACACCGACCAAGAAAAGATTTGTGGTTGTTTAGGATGTTGTGAAGTTCGAGACTTGTTCGAACTTCTCCGTTGTTTATGACATTGCTACTCCGGAAAAAAAGGTCGAAGAAAGAAGAATAGAGAAAAACTCTAGGAATCAGCTTTTAAAAAGCCCTATTGGACATAAGGTAATGAAAATTTCTTATATAAATTCTGATAATATGCAATTTTACCACAAGGCTTTTCATAAAAAAATCATAATTTTTCATGAAAGTTTTTTTGTTTCTGCCAAGTGGTAAATAAAGAAAGTTGAATTAAATTATAAAAACTTGAAAATAATATTTGTCTGATGCATGAGAAGTACGACGTCTGAATCAGTAATTTCGACAAATTTTTATTAAGGTCGACCCAGCCGTTAGAATAGACTTTAGCCTTCGGGAATTCCGACTTAGGATCGACTCATTTTCAAACGACGAACTTTTTCATTAGGTAACCGACCCTAATGTATACTATATTATTGATTATTTTGATTATTTTATTCGCAAATGTTTGGTTTCAATCTTGCTCTGGATAGGGGGGGAAGAAGATCTAGAGTCCATCTATCAATTAAAACTTCGCTTATTTGTTATCCTCAGATAAACTTTAGGGGTTTATTGTCAGTTTTCAGTAAACCCCAACTTGCACTGCATCTAAGGTATATTAAAATTTCTTGTTCATTCTTGTTGTATGGAGCTCAAGTTTATAAGTGTGAATTGTCAGAATTCTTAGCCATTATTTGACTTCGTACTGGTCATAGGCATGGCTTGTCGTTTAGTTTTTGAAGGCAGATCTACTTTCATCATATTCCATTTGAACAATTGTGACGTTATTTATACCAATGTCAGCTTCGTTTTGATTGTTTAAGAATCAATTTTCTTTCTTTTTTTCTTTTTTTTTTCTTTTTTTTTTTCTTACCTCCTTTTTCTTTTCATTTTTCTTTTCTTTTTTTCTTTCTTTCTTTCTTTCTTTCTTTCTTTCTTTCTTACTTTCTTTCTTTTTCTTTCTTTTTTTTTCTTTCTTTTTCTTTCTTTTTCTTTCTTTTTCTTTCTTTCTTTTTTTTCTTTTCTTTTCTTTCTTTCTTTCTTTCGTATTTTCTTTCTTTCTTTTTCTCTTTATTTCTTGTTTTCTTTCCTTCCTTTCTTTTTTTCTTTCCATTCCTTTCTGGTGAGATCATGTCAGTTCCTTTTCCAAACATTTTCTCAACTTTAATTTAATTCAAACTCCTGCATGCCATGTTTACTTTAATATCACTTACCGGTAGTGGCTAAGTGGCTCCATTACCTGGCTCCATAATCTTGGATAATCAATTCTTTAAAATTTTCATGTCAAATATTTAAGCCTCTACGGAAATAAAGAGCAAACATTCAAGGCACAGAAGAGAACCAACAAACTCTTCTCGCATGTATATGTTTTCCATTGAATTTGAGTTCAAACAAAAAAATAAAGTTATTTGTCATTCAAAATCAGGCCCATTTTATGCATTCCGTTCATGCATAGTTCTAAAACCGTGCTCTTTTTTTACTTTGCCTGTCATAGATAGAGTCAATCTATTTGTTTTCATAAGAGTTAGGAAATTGGTTTGGCGGCTGGTCACTTGTTTATCAGAAAGGCTTTCAGAAAACGGCCGTTCTTAAATGAATTGCTCGACGAGAGGATGCAGTTTCTTCCTTTTTTTCTTCCTTCCGTTCTTCTTTCCTTCCCTACTTTCTTCATCTCTTTCTTCCCTCCTTCTTCTCTCCTTCCTTCCTTCCTTCAATCTTTCCTTCCTTCTTTTTTCTTTCTTTCTTTTCTTTCTTTTTCTTTTCTTTTCTTTTCTTTGTTGAAAGATTTAAAGTTTAAAGTTTGAACGAATTAATAAAAGAAAGGAAGAAAAGAAAGGAAGAAAGAGGAGAAGCAAGAAAAATAATGGATGACTGATTGACTACCTGATTAAATGAAAAAAATAATAAATGAAAGAAAAAAAGCTGAAGAATTTTTATTCATTTTTTTCTCCAGGTCAAACATGTCCGGTTTGTATGGTGACGATAAAGCTGCCAAAATCGGTGTCACCTTAACACTATCCA
Organism: Anthopleura xanthogrammica; assembly: GCA_964019055.1. Lineage (NCBI taxonomy): Eukaryota > Metazoa > Cnidaria > Anthozoa > Actiniaria > Actiniidae > Anthopleura > Anthopleura xanthogrammica. The sequence continues at coordinate 2,433,766 of OZ025219.1, read as the reverse complement.
TCCTAGTAGTGACCGACATCATTGGAAACACCCTGGTTATACTGATCATTCTGACCAATAAATCCATGAAATCACCAATGTATTATCTTCTCCTCAACCTTGCTGTAGCTGACATCATGGTTGGGATTTTCTTCTCGCCGCTTTACATTTTCAGCCAATATTTTTCTCACCCTGATGGTCTTACTGGAACAATTATGTGCAAATTATTAACCGGAGGTTGGTTAGCTTGGATTGGGGGTTCTTGTTCTGCGGCCACTCTCGTTGCTATCTCTTTTGAGAGGTACTTTGCTGTCATGCATCCTTATGGCACGAAGTACAGACTAAGTGTCAAAAAAGTGAAGCAAGTAGTTGCTGGATGCTGGTCCTTCGCGGTTGTGATAACCATTCCTTGTCTTCTGGCACTAGATTATGACAAAGTAGTCCATCTTTGTATGCAAAAATGGTCAAAGCATTGGTTTGGAAGTGCTTACAGTACACTTTGGTTTATTTGCTTCGGGTTCATTCCAATCGCCATCATGCTTGTCCTGTACAGCAGAGTCATCCACACTCTTTGGTTCAAGCAGCAACAAGTACAAGGTACACAACTAGCCATGCTGAAGTCAAGGAAGAGAGTAACCAAGATGGTGGTCATTGTCAGTGTCGTTTATGCTATCTGTTGGCTGCCTGACTCCATCATTTATCTCCTATATCATTATGACATGGAGTATCACTATTCGGTCGACGTTCCCTCTATCTGTGGTATCGTTCTCGTAACGTGTAACTCTTCAATCAACCCGTTCATCTATACTTTCCAGAGTAATGTTTTTCGGCGCCATCTGATTGAGCTTGTTTTCTGCAGAAAGTTTCGTAAAAATGATGTACATGTTGCTGACAGAAAGGATTCCATTGACATGAAAAATCTCAAAAGTGGCATCACTATGGAAACTATGAACATTCCATGTGCACCAGTACCAGATCAACTAGACCAGACCATGCAGACCAGACCAAATAAAACCATGTAGACCAGACCAGATCAAACCATGCAGACCAGACCAGATCAAACCATGTAGACCAGACCAGATCAAACCATGCAGACCAGACCAGATCAAACCATGTAGACCAGACCAAATAAAACCATGTAGACCAGACCAGACCAGACATTGAACCTAAAGACATAAGTAAGAATTTTGTTAGATACTAATTAAATAATAATAGTAATAAAAAATAAGAAATATAAAAATAAGAAATAAGAAGAAGCATTAAAATCTGTGAAATTAACGTGGAAGAAGCCTTGTTATATTCTTACAACCAGCAATCTATAACAACCTCAAATTGCGGAAATTATGATTTCTTTGATATGTCAGTTTTCTTGTGCATACAATAATATCAAATTATTCCTCGAACTTGCCAGTTTTGAATAGTAATGAGTTCTCACAATGAGAAGCACCTCATAACCCAAACGGGGGCAACACCGCAATCAAAGGGCTCTCCTATTCAACTATATATCACAAAGCTCTACATCTGCTGAAATCCAATCAATTTCCACTCATATAGACCCCTTGCAGCACGTCGGAATGCAGCTCAATTTGGAGGGCAGAATAATAGATTCCAATTCTCAGGAGATTAAAATTCTTTTGTTTTGCCCTCCAAATTGAGCTGCTCTGACGTCAGGTGCAAGGGGACTATCAACGCCGGTGTAAACGGTCTACAATCCTAACAATGTAGGATGAGATAAATCCAACTGCATCACTGTCAAAACAACTGGCAGTTCTAAGGGACGGCCCATTAGATAATTGATGGGGGGGGGGGGAGATTGCAGGAATTTTAGTTGCATGATATTTATTCTTTTGTCCCACCCCCTGCATAATAACGGCGTTTTTTATCATAACTGTGAAATTTCTCGCGCGCTGATTGGTCGAGAGCCGTGGTAAATAAGAGGACATACCGATAAATGACGAATCGCTCGCGCAAGGAGCATGCGCGCGCTTCAAACTGGGTTTTTTTTTTCAAACTTTTTCTTCGTTTTTGGATCTTTTATTTGACTTTGTTATGGTGAAAAAAAATATTTTTTTTTTACAACGAGCCGAGTTCATTCCGATCGAGCGACAAGGAAATTCCCTTGACTAGACAGCCATTTTCTTTATCGTTCGCGATCGGAATGAACTCGGCCCATCGTAAATTTGATTGACGGAAGCTAAAACGCCAGACGTCTGGAGTCGGTAGGTCGCAGAAATATGAAAAGCGCTGTAATTTTATTAGATGGGATTCACCGGTGAATTTCAAATTCCTTACGATTTTAGTCTAAAGTAGGTAATTTTTGTATAATTTTTCAGCTGTTTGGCGATTCAGAAATATCTGATATTTTTTTCATAATGAAGCCGATTTTTCTGGTAAATTTCCTTTGTTTCATGATAGCCAATTAAAATGCCTAACAATCCCGATTCCCCCAGAATCTCCCCAGGGCACTGAGGACAAAGGAAAGCAGGAACTGAGAATAAAAGTTCAATAATAGGATACACTTTCTTCGCTATCGTCGAGAATTTGAAACACTTTGTGAAGAATTCTATTAACAAAAATGTCAATTTTATATCATTTTCTCTTCCAGCGACTGATCACAAATCTCTATAATACACTGTAGCTGATAATAAATATATATATAATACCCATATAGATCGCCCAACAGTCACTCTAAATATTTTCGGCAATTCCTAAGTTGTTTTGTTTTTTATTGCTATGAGTTTAAAAATTGGTGGTATCTTGGAGAGTACATCAATACCGCTTACGTCTTAATAAATAAATAATTAATCACCAAAGGCAAAACAGTTCGGCATTACAAGTTTCGTCATTCTGGTCTTTTTCCTTTGAGAACGAAGGACCATCTTTCGCTATGACTTGGCTGACTGTAGTACTGATGTTATGTGGAGTACACTACAACACATGTACTGAACAGGATGACCACATGGAAAAGCCTGATAAATTCCTGTTTGATGCCTTTCCTGAATCCATTCTGTCGTTTCCCATCCATACCCAAGACATCCAGCAACAAACTACTCAAGTTCCTAAGAAAATGCAGTGTGTCTTTGACTGTGTTGGGGTTCCTTGGTGTAGATCGGTGAACTTTCAAATCACAGTCCAGAATAATGGACTTCACGTATGTGAGCTGTTATCAACCGATAAACATACCCATCCGAACAACATGGTAAAAAACAACACATTTACTCATCTTAGCATCAAGGTAAGCCCACTTCCGTAGCTAAAAGAAAGGATGACATTTTAGAAAATAGACTAAAATAGACCTAAGAAATGAGTTAGTACTGAAGGCTATCCGGTGTCATTTTTACATCAAATCTCAAAAACGGGTCCTAAAGGCATCAAGATACCTTCGAGACCATCGTTTATCTGACGCGACCTGAATTTTGCACTGCTTCAGTTTTCAAAATCAGAGTTACTTTACAACTACAACCCGATTATCGTTGAAGTGCTACCCCCGAAGTTTAATGTCACGTTTGCAAACTAGCATTTTGACGGCCTTCAATCGAAGTATCCTCTGATGAAATGTCGTACAGACCGTTATAAGAACAGTTTTATCCCATTCACAATTCGACATTTTTTACAAACATTGAACTCACATTTATCTTTCACTAAATGACATAAGCAAATATTCGTATTATATTTTTATGTATTTATCATATTATATATTACCAGTATTAAACTAAAATAGTTAGTTTAGTTACATATGTATATATCCACAATTTTGTGTAAAAACGACGCAATTCGATTGTTCCTGAAGCATTTATAAAGTTGTTTAATTAAGTATTATTAGAAGAACTAAATTAGAAAAATTACATTTTTAGAGAAATTTTACACTGAATTACAGATTTTAGAGGATTAGAGGATTAAAATGCTTAATTCAATCCAAAATCTCCCTCAAAAGTGTAATTTTCCTAGTTTAGTTCTTTGATCGACGGCCGTCGAAATGCTAGATGGCAAACCAGACATCAAACTTCGGGGGTCGCACTTCAATGATAATGGATTGTAGATGCGGGGTTTCAAACGTCAATTTATCATATTCAATACTTTTCTAGTATCTAAAAAATTCCATTTGCGTTATAAAAAAAATTCTTAAATTTGAGATATCCTAATTCCTTTGTCAGTTATTTTTATTAGCCTCATATTATTGATTGGTTTTGGTGGGAATAATACCAGTCTCATAACAGTGTCTGCCCTTATCTAGCCTTGATTTTTATTTTCGCTGAAATCCACTGTTAATGAATATAAGTAACACAATAGCGCGGTCGGGAGTTGATGAAGACATTTTGTCGGCATTTGCAGTGTTATTTCACCTTTATTTCGAACACAAAAACATGAATAGACCGATTTAGCTTGAGTGGATTGTTTTCCAATTCAAATCCCTAGGGGATCACTTCTTTGATTTGGGTTGTATCCATATTCATGTGTCTTGTCATTCACAAAAATAAATCGGTCTCTATTCATTTGTATAAGGATATAAATAATGCATAGTTATCTCTTGGGCTTTCAAGCGGTTTCAGTACGAATCTTCGCATCCACAAACTTAAGTTTATATTTCAAAGTTGTTCAATACAGTTTGCCACAATACTATACCAGCTTTTGTCTTCAATTGCAATCGTCCCATTTCGGAGAACTAAGGTTTTGAAATCACTTACAATTTATTTTCTTTTAAATAATCTGAAGCGAACTGAACTGAGGAAAAAAGTTGTTTTTCATTGCCAAATAAAGTGGTAAAAATAAAGAATAATTGATTAAATGTGGTACAAAGTTTGAAAGCCTGATTTTTCGAGATTGAAAAACACTTACAGAAATTCCTAAAATTTCTAACATTTTTCACCTGACTGAAAATATCATATTTTTATCAGAGATTTCATACTATAGGTTTTACTTCGAATTTCGCGCTGCTTTTTAATTTCACTATATTATTATACGAAGGTATACATTTTCCTGAAGCTTAATAAAAGTAGTTTTCGAAAATCCATTTAGAATTATCTGTTCTTGAAAGCAAAAAAGTTAGTGATAAAATTAAATTTCTTTAAATGTTCCAGCGCATTTGCCATCCGATCGATTGAGCTGAAAGATTGAATAGTGATGCTCAATACGGTCTAGTTTGCGATCACAACCATCCGAAAAATCAAAGGTCCGGATTTAACACGTACTTGCCCTCGACTTCATAAAAGATATAATAAATCTGAGACAACGTTTTGAATTTATTATCTCAACTGAGAAAGTATGCTAAGGGCCATTACAAACGGACGAAAATTAGATTAAATTGAGATGCTAAATTCCAGCTAAGTTGACCTTGAGAACAAACTCAATGTCAACCAATCAGAATTGAGGATTCGATATCGTATTTTGATTAGCATTTCCCATTATTCTAACAAGAGAATTTATGAAATACAAGTACTTCCTTCTTTAAATTAATCGTAAGCGCTAGTCGAACTCGTGACGGAATTTTATTTCAATCAAGAAGAAAAGTCTACATTGTATACTCGGAAAATGCTCGAAAAATGCTTACCAAAAATAGTGAAATAATTCCTTTCGGGGAAGGCGATCAACTCAGGTTTAGATATCCCGGTTAATGCACTTTCAAGACAAATTAAAAAAATACAAATATTATTGTGTTTGCTCAAGTATTTTCTAAAGAAAAATGAAATATCTTTATTGCTTAAAAAAATTTAGTGAATAAAAAATCTTAAAAATATGTTTACAAAGCAGGAATCTTAAAAAAAATTGTCGGGAATTTAATTCGGCTGAAGCTTTGCTGGAATAATCTTTAAGGGATTAATAAATACTAGTTAAAGTTTTTTCTTGATATTTCGATGGGAAGGATTATATTTTTACAAGTTTTTTAACGCAGTCTGTGACGTCATTTACCCAACACTAAACATCGCTCCTGATGCGTTTTCTGTATTTTGTGATCAAAATACCCGCTAGTTTGTCCTCAGTATTGAAGAAAAGAGACGAAAATATCAATTATAATCACAAGTAATGTAAGTTAAGCCCGTCAGCCGAACCTTTGGGCTTCATAGAAATAAAATAAATCAAGAAGTTATCTACAAAGAAATGTATGGAGCGATGTTTGGTGTTGAGTAAATGACGCCACAGACTACTTTAAAGATTCGCAAAAATATAATACTTCCCTTCGGAATGTCAAAAAAAAACTTTAACTAGTGATCATAGACCCTTAAGTATTATTCCAGAAAAGTTGACGTCGAATTAAATTTTTGAGTGATTTTCGTACTTGTCCCCAAGATAAACAAATGTTAATCAAGTCGGCATCATAAAATAATTCATTTTCTTTTCATGTTTTCTTTCTTTCTTTAAGCCTTTCTTGCTTTCTTTTTTATTACGAGAATTTGTCTCTCTACCTTGGAGTTGTGCAGAACTAAAACTATAAATTAATATTTTTGAGTATTTATCGATAATTCCTTTTTTTTTAACAGAATATTTGTGTACAGCAACAACTATGTCTCAATGGTGGCACCTGCAGTCTTCCAAACAGGGAGGAATATCGTTGTCAATGTGGCAAAGCATTCATTGGTACCAATTGCCAACATGGTAAGTTCTAAGCCACTATTGAAATGGTTTAACTTCCTGCAGAACACACGATTTAGAGGATTCTGATTGAGTGGAAATCGCTAAAAAATGAAATGCTTGAGGAAGGGGGGGGGGGGGGGGTAAGGGGAGTTCGAATACCGCAAAACCGTACAGAAAAAAGCACACACACAAAAAAAAACACAACACCGTAATACTTGCCTTGGACTTGTATTTACTAAAACAGAACACGTAGACTTTTTTCGCCGATTACCGCGGCCTAAGATTGATAATATCCGCAAACCGCGTAGTTTTTTAAAACCGCACGAAGAATAAGGCAATACCGCATCACCGCGAACCCTTACTTCCCCCTCCTTAAGTAGGCTGGAAAGTGTTTTTGCCTTCACATACACTCACATTAATGACCTGAAAAACGTTTTTATGGTCATAATATGACAGCAAGTAAACCCAGAAAGCGAGCCTTAAACCAAAAATCACAATCATGATGAACATGAAAATATGACGTATGGTGTTTCTATGACAACATCAAAACCTTTTTATCCCATCAAATATTTTTATTTAAAAAGTCATAACTCACGAACCAAAAGGTGATTAAAAAAGGGATAGAGACATATGAATAATTGTCCAACTAGATGTTAAAAAAGGTGTCTATAAATCATTACAAGCTCACCGTTCGTCTTTCTTCGATGCACGGCTACCTTTCAAGATGGCGCACAGAACTGTGAAAGTAACTATTCATACATGATTTTTTTGTAATCCACTCATTTTAAGATCTTCAATTGTTATTCAAAAAACCCACCGACTTAGTTCTCGAGTTATAAGAGATCGTAACAGGTAGTGATACCAGTTATTCGCATAGATTTTGTTCCAAATATACGTACTTAAAATGTTTTGTGGAAAGTGAAGGGTTTCGTCGATCAAAAAGCCTAGATTACACCAATTACAAATTACATATAATAAGTATTGGTATTTCATTTATAATCATAAAATAATAAGTATCATGCCATGGAGCAAACAAAAAACAAAAAACAAAAAAAAAAAACTAATTTCTTAAAGCAAAATTCTTCATTTTCAGTTTTCAAAATGTATAATAAAGTCAACAAGTATTGAAAAAAAAAAATTACAAATGGCCGATAATTAGTTTATCTAGCATTTCAAGTTATAAAAATTAAGAGTTGCAAGTAAGCTTCAAACTGAATTCTAGAAGCAAAATCCTACTCAATTATGCACCTCAAAATATGTTCCTTGTTATAAAAATGGCGAAAATCTTGTGTGATCCAGAACCTGGAAAAAAGAAAAAATAGGGGTCACTGTATTAATAGACGAGCTATAAGCGATTAAGGACTTTCGCGGGCAAAAATGTTTCCCATGTTTTTTTCTTCAAACTTCGCATGGTGAAAAAAGACCATCATAGAAGTTCCCTGAGCAAATAATAAATGGGGGTCACCGTTCTCGTTTAGGAGTGAGATCACTGATGATATCAAAGTGCAGCCTTTTTCTTGTCGAAAATTGCTTGCACGCAATACATACAAGTCGAGCAGTTAAGTCTTTTTTGTTGTTGAAAAACAAAATGGATTGCCAAACATTTTTTTGAAACAACCGTCTAATAGCCCATAGATAAATATTATGTGTAAATATTTATGAATACATACAAATAGCTTGTCGTTTTTGGTTTGAATTTGCAGCCACCATGCACCATTCGGCGACGCTTTGGCCGTAATGTAGATTGAATTTTTCATCCAAATACATTTTTTCGTTATGATTTTCCCATATTTTTTTCTTCAAATTTGGAGCACTGACTGCTTATGCAATTCTTTATCAAATACTGAAATAAAAAATATGGGTCACCGTTGTTGTTCTCGAGATATAGCCGATCGAAATCGTTTTCGAAACGAGCGTGACGGAGTTTGATCTTGAAAAACATAGGTCACGCGCGCGCGCGCTGTCACGCTATATGCGGAGAACAGATGCGCACAAGCAATGCCCGCGAACGTCCTTAAATCTAATTTTTTTCGTCAAAAATCACAGTTCTCTTGGACCTGGGTTCTAGTACTTTAAACATCCGCTTGAAACCGGAAATACATCTCTAAAAAAATACCCACAACTCACTGCTGGCAATACAGTGACCCAGTTTTTTCCTCAACCAAAATAAAATAAAATGGTATAACTTAACGCCAATTCTTTTTACCCAACCTTACAATAAAGAACACTATCTCTGTCTTTAGGTAATCCTGAATATTGCCAGTTTCAAGTCGATATGTGCGGCTGGATAACCGACCCCCAAAGTACCTTCAAGTGGTACCGTCAGAAAGGATCAACATCCAGCGTATCAACTGGTCCTACCGGTGATGCTACCGACGGAAGAGGTTAGAGAATGACCTTTCATATCTATTAACTGCCACAAGGGCATTAAGACACATAAAGTGGTTGGAGATTGAAATTTTTTATTATTATTTGAATCAAATGAACGTTGTACTTGTTCACTTATTTTGTGTTTGTGGTTCAGGGCCGTGGTTTGCCTAAGTTGTATTAACTGGACTGTAAATTGATAGGTGATTAAGGTGGCTGTCTACTATAGAAAAGTGAAGCTACTGCGTACGCTGCTACGCAATCACAATGACGCCATGGAGCAGGCAATCTGACGCCACTATGTGCACGCGCACGAATAACCTTCAAACTTTTATTGAAGAACCATACACGTTTTGAACTTCAATAGGGCAAAACCCTCAAATTGTGCTAGGGACTGTATACATTTTTTTAGGATTTCCAAAAGAGTACATGACATTTTTGACAAAGTTTGAAAAAAATGAAATGAAAAAGCGGTAAGTGTACATTTTTTGCACTCGTTTTAGGCAAAATTGTCAAAAAAAAATGTTGACTAAATTTCTCACTATTTTCCAATTTTTTTGACTTGTATTTGTAAAACGATGTATAATTTAGTTTTCCTGAAAAAAAATAACGTCAAAAGCTTGATTACCGGTGAAGTTATGATTTTCTTCGTAGAGAGTTGGTTTTCGCTTCTTTTTCTTCAATAAGTTGTTGATTTGCTTGCGTTTAATCGTGAATATCTCGAAAACGACCTAGCGACACCCCTTTTTTCTTTCCAGATTTGAAATCAGCATTAACTTTGAGTTTAAAAAATTGTGATTCAAAAACATTTTTATAATTTTTTTAGTAGTAGGCAGCCACCCTAAATTGAAATAATTAACCGTTGGTAACTCACTTTCTAGTAAGCTTACTAGAGAGTGAGTTACATCCAAATAAAGAGCAATAACATGACGGTTACTGATTTGAATGTAATCGCTTATCAAATTACAATCCAGATCTGATTACACCTTACGTAATCGTAAACCGATCTCGACTCAAACTACAGCAAGAGCAAAGTACCTACTCGGGAATGTATAAATCAATCAACCAAAAGAATGGCTGTGTACTTTATGGTACTGAAGGCTAGGCGTATTTGATTAACTACATTAACACTCAGTGACTGACAGATTATTACTGACGTAACGAACATCGCGCGACTGGGTTCTTGTTGGTGCTATGTACACATTGCCAGAAATATTGGCATTGTCAGCGGTGTTACGCATGAATGAAAATGAAGTGGTTTTCTAGAGGAAAAATATAACTACATGGTTTCCAAGCACATATTTATATTCAACTATGATGTTAGTAAAACAATTCTTGCCAAAAAAATAGTTACTTGACAATCAAAAGAACAACTATTATTTTTCTGTTGATAAGCCTCACCACATGAAGCCCATTAAGGACAAGAAACAAGTTTCAAACGTAAATCGTTACTTTGGGCTTCCTTATTGTATTTCAGCAGTCAATAGGAGCTTGTAAAAACAAAATGGCGATATTTAGGGGGTTTTGAAGCTGTTTGGAGCAGTTCTCTGTGGTTTCTTGTCATTTTTAACTGAAAACTACGAGCTAACAACGCGTCGAATCGCTTAAAATTTAACCTAAGTTCAAGCTTCTTGGGATCCAACATTCTGCAGGCATGTTGTCTATTTTGAGCGGTTTTGGATTTATTAAACACTCGTTTGGTGATATCGAGGTGGAGCTCTTTTACTTATAAATTTTTTTCGACTTCAAATAAGACGATTTTGGGGTCAAGTGTGGCCAGATTTATAGGCGATGTATGGAATCTAGAGCTTTCGAAGGCAAGTAGTCCGGGAACCAATATGTCGCATGATTCAATGATCACTTTACGCTTATTTAGTAGCTTGTAGGGTGGGTTGTTTGTCGCGATGAGGAGCTCAGAGTAAATAAAACCCTATTCGCCGTAAATTGAGGAAGCTCTATATTCCCCATACATTTCCTATAAGGCTCGGCAGCCATTTTGTAAGCTGAAACGCATCATTGCGCATTTGAAAGCAGGCTCATGTCCCATATTTCTGGCAATGAGAGCCCAGTACAAAATGGCCGTCACTGGAATAAGTGCAAATCCGTTGTTTAAACCCTTTGACCTTTGGAGTGAAGCAACATTTTAGTAGCAAAGGAACACAAATACAAGATACGTTAATAAGAATAACCTTCATTTGATACAAATAATTGAAAAATAGCCTTTCAAGATCCAACCACGTTAGTCGTTCTAGTGCCCTTTACTGAGATCATTCATTTTTATCACGCGGCAGCCATATTGCTTGAAACAATAGGTTTTGAATCTTTTGGGTCCCCCTGCCCTCGCTTTGAGGCGTTTTAGAGCGTTCCAAACAAAGGTTATTGCTCACATATGAATAAACATGGCCGACGTGCGATAAAAGCGCATGAGACTGAGAAAAAAGTGGCCATCTTCAGTGAAGTTGTAATTTCATATTTCTACAATATGGCCACAATATCTGACGCAGTTCCTTAATAAACTGTTCATTCAAGATTTTTACGTCTATGCTGAGGCGACACCTGTAGCGACAAACACGAAAACAGAGCTTCGAAGTCCAGTATTCGCCGCTACTTCTGGGCGATGTTTTCGGTTTGCATACCACATGTATGGATCTACCATGGGGTCACTGAATGTCTATGTAGTGGATGCCCAAACAGGAACAAAGAACAGGATTTTTACAAAAAGTGGTAACCAGGGACAACAGTGGCATAGAGCAAGTGCAACTATTACAAGCTCTAAGGATTATAAGGTACTAATTAGTTATGCATATATAAGGATTACGGGAATATAACCTTGATTTTCAAATCACCATTACCATCCAAACACTGATAGTTTTAACACATAAAGCAATTTGAGAAAGATTGCACTGTATATTATCAAGCAATGTTCTTCCTTTAATCTGTATTCTACTGCACCCAACCTGTACGGATTCATTCCTTGCTTCCTTGCTTGCTTCCCCCTTCCTGGCTTACTTGATACCTTCCTTCCTTCCTTTCTTCCTTTCTTCGTTGCTTCATTGCTTCCTTGCTTCATGCTCCCTCCCTCCCTTCCTTCTTTCCTTCTTTCCTTCCTTTCTTCCTCCCTTCCTTCCTTATTTCATTCGTTTGTTAGCTTGTTTTTTTTTATGGCAAACTCTTTACCAGCTTTAACATCATGTATTCTTAACATCTTTTGAACAGATTGTGTTTGAGGTCATCTGTGGAACTAACTTTTATAGTGACGTAGCACTGGATGACGTAGTCTTTGGCGATGGCAACTGCGCTGTTTAAAGCCCAGCTAGTACAACCTCACGTCCTTGGACGGCTGGTTCTACCAATTTACGTCTCTCCACTTCATGATATACCTATTTCATAAAAGGTTGTCGGACCCAAAGGCGATGGGCGATGGGCGATGGGCGATGGGCGATGGACGATGGGCGATGGGCGATGGGCGATGGGCGATGGGCGATGGGCGATAAAGGTCACTCAAACGTCCCACTGCAAGAATTTCTAGAGTGAGTTGTGTTTCTTATTATTGCTCTCATCAAGAACCATAATACGTTTCCGGCTTGGAACGACCTATCATCGATTGCAAATTATTCTTTCCAGAACTGTAAAACTGCGTTGCATTGTGGAGCTGTCGTCAGCAAGTTACAAAGACGCAATATAAGTGTGAGAGCAAACACTGAAACAGCCCCAAGATGCAACGCGTTCTGCAATTCCGGAAATACTGAATATCTCCTTTGCCTCCAACAACCTTTTTTTTTCAATAAGTGTATTACCCTACTACACGTGACCTTACTCACAGCAGGTGATTATCATTATTAGATATATATATGTACAGGGGTGTGTATACATGATATACCCTACTACACGTGACCTTACTCATACCAGGTGATTATCATTATTATATATCTATGCACAGGGGTGTGTATACATGATATACCCTACTACACGTCACCTTACTCACACTAGGTGATTATCATTATTAGATATCTAAGCACAGGGGTGTGTATACATGATATACCCTACTGCACGTGACCTTACTCACACTAGGTGATTATTATTATAAGGTATCTATGCACAGGGGTGTGTATACATGATATACCCTACTGCACGTGACCTTACTCACACTAGGTGATTATCATTATTAGATATCTATGCACAGGGGTGTGTATACATGATATACCCTACTACACGTGACCTTACTCATACCAGGTGATTATCATTATTATATATATATATATATATATATATATATATATGCACAGGGGTGTGTATACATGATATACCCTACTACACGTGACCTTACTCACACCAGGTGATTATCATTATTAGATATCTATGCACAGGGGTGTGTATACATGATATACCCTAATACACGTGAACTTACTCACACCAGGTGATTATCATTATTAGATATCTATGCACAGGAGTGTGTATACATGATATACCCTGCTACACGTGACCTTACTGACACCAGGGGATTATCATTATTAGATATCTATGCACATGAGTGTGTATACATGGTATAACATACTACACGTGACCTTACTGACACCAGGTGATTATCATTATTAGATATCTATGCACAGGGGTGTGTATACATGATATACCCTACTACACGTGAGCTTACTCACACCAGGTGATTATCATTATTAGATATCTATGCACAGGGGTGTGTATACATGATATACCCTATACTACACCTGACGTTACTCACACCAGGAGCCGGTTGTACGAAGCCTGAAGAGCGCTATCCACCGGATAAATCCTTATCCAGCGGATAAAACGTTTACAAATTCTTTATACTGGATAGCTCTTATCTGGTTGATGATTTTATCCAGACTTCTTAGAACCGGCTCCAGGTGATCAATATTATTATCATTATTAGAAATCTATGCACAGGGGTGAAAAACTGCGATCCACCTTGGATTGTAAAAAGGGTGGGAATACTTGTCGAATCTTTTATTGTTAAAAATTTGAGATTTGATACCTCTTAGGGTGTCACAAATCTAAAGGGACCACCAGAGTGTAAGCCGTTACCTCTTGGGGTGTTTGTTAGGAAATACGATACCCGAGATTAGATTATTATAGCCAGAATCAAAAGATCTCAATCTTGAAAATTTAATCAATTATCAGAAGAAGAGTCAATCACTTTATTACTGCACATTTTTAGAATTATGTTTGAGGGATTTTCATAAACCCGTGAACTAGATGACGTGAGTGTATTTAAAGGGGCACTTGGATGAAAACGCCCCATATTTTGAAAGTCCGAATAGTTCAAGTATTTAAGTATAATATGACTCAATCATGATTATGAAAACCAGATTGGCAAACATTTTAGCCTGGGAGCCACTCGCAGTTGAAAAGTTTTTGTTTAAAAACTAAAAGAACAATAGGGGTGAGTAAATGACGTCATTTACTCACAATTTAGATGCTGAAAAAAATATAGAATTTTTATCCGCAAACTTTGACTGTGAAGAAAATATGTTACTTGGCTACTATTGGGGCCATATAGATAAGTTTAACTAAGTTTCAAGGCATTTCCAATTTTCATCGATTTTCATCCAAGTGTGCTTCAACACTATTGCACTCTACTATTTTTTCCAGTCTATTTTGTTAATCTGACTCTTACACACTAATAAATACACTTTGTATTACGGGTAAATGAAAGCCACTCTAAGGTCCATCTAAAACGTCGAACTTCCCAAGAGCCGAACCTAATCAATCAATCAATCAATCTTTATTTGGGTTATTATACAGATAAAGACTTTGTCTTTACGGTGCGAATCTAAAATCCGTGGGCACCTAGAAATATTTCAAGAATGTTTATTAACCATCATCTTGTGGTTAGAGAGTCATTTTTGCTAATCATTTCACTATTCAACGACGTTGTAATCGAACCTACAGCGTTGTACCTACGGAACATTTCTAGGTTAAATGCAATTTTGAACTTTCGGTTTCCTGCTAGGATTTTAATATCGCGAATGTGGCCTATTAAGGACAATGCAGTATCTCAAATTCCTTTACGGGGACACGAGTGAAAAATGCATTGCGCATGCTCGGAAGTTCGGCAGAAAATTCATAGACGAGTCGTGTTTACGAAGAAAACCATTGGAGATTTACATGTCTTATATTGTGCGAATTTCTCTCATATTATTTGACGAGGGAAAAAAGAACTAAAGTAATGTGTCAGGAAAAAATAAGCACTTACTTTCCACGAACGGCCTCAACTTTAGAGATTTACTAAACGTCGGTAAATCTCCAATGGTTTTCTTTGTAAACATGACGAACTTCCGAGCGTGCGCAGTGCGTTTTTCCCTCTTGTCCGGGTGAAACCCTGCCCAGTTCCTACATTCTTTAGATGACGTTAATGATGTAAAGAACTTGACTAAGGTTGACTAATAAAATCTCACACACAAAATAATATGCCTGTATTGCTTGTCATGTCATGCTCATCATGTTTTTAAAAAGTGCCTATCAACCATAACATTTTATTTTGAATACCACTTCTACATGTTTGGTATAATACGATGGCACAGTTTTACAAGATATGGACTTCTCATTTCAGAGATATAAAAATTTAAAAAGTTAGATTTAAATGCAAATCAGATGACGTCAACCCAGGTATTTGCCCTCTTTTCTTGTGTGTTTTACTACCAGTGACTCTCAAGTAAACTCCCCAAAACTCTACTACAGCATATATTTTGGTAATAAATATCATTAATTCACTGAAAACTGTCATTACCTTACAGGATAGCATTTCGTATTTTATATGAATCCTGGGTCGACATCATCTGATTTGCAATTTCCAATATTAAGCCTTTATATCACTGAAATGAAAAACTCATATCCTGTAAAACTGTGCCATCGTATTATTATACCCTACATGTAGAAGTGATTTTCAAACTAAACTATCAGTGTTGATAGGCACTTGAAAAATCCTGAAACATGGTTTATAAGTTTGTTTTAACCTGCTCTCTCATATAATGGGGTTATTTTTCCAGTACTCAGTTTCTTGCTCCTTTTAAAACTATTAGGGCACTTACGGTATTCTGGTTGAGTGATCACGCAAAAAGCAATTCAAGGCGCGGCTCCGAAGAATAATAATATATTATTCAGGATTACTCCATTGTTTCCACGGAGCATCGCCTTGAATCTCTTTGTGCGTGATCACTCAACCAGAATATCGAAAGTGGGCTATTCAGGTAAATTAAAACAGGTCAGCAATCATAAAACCACAGGGATCCCATCCTGATACACAGATACTTAGGCTGGTAAACTTGCGGTAAGAACGTGTTCTTTATCAAAGGCATCGTGGGAATTTATCAACACAAATCCGAAACAGCTTGAGCGGCACAAAAGGCCTATTATTCCTGATGAAGTGAAAACTGTTGAGCAGATACTATAAAGAAACGTATTGTGGCCTTTTAGGCTGAAGATGGCGAAGGCCCGTAGTGTATGCAAAATAAGCGTTAAAGTGATTTGTATTCTATAAAAATCGTGGAAATCTCATTTTTTGCTGATGCGTGCAGCCTCCTTCGTTTGGCCGTGACAAGAAAAAGAGGCTGGCTATGAAGATATATTGTGACGTAGATTGGGTTCCCTAAGTTAACCTCCCCATCCTCCCCATTCCCCCTTGCCTTACTCTCGACCCGCCTATGACCTAGAGTCATGGAACTGCCATCGTGATCCAAACCTTCGATACACTGATGGGGAAAACCGCATAAATTTCCAAAATGGCGTCGGAAACGTACTGACCGAAACAAGACCAGTTTACGTGATCTACCTTTATCTCTATTATATAGTTAAATTTGGATCTTGAAATTAAAAATGCTTCAGAGGAAAGTTTAAAGAAGAAGAAAATTGAAAGTATATAATGATGTTAAATATAGATATTTGAGAACAGGGGGCGAGGAATGGATAGCCACAAACAACACAATTATGACATAAGCGACAAACATCAGTGTTACTCAAGTGATAGTACTGGACGTATGTTTCTTTTGCTGAGAGCTATGCAATCCTTTTTTTTACAGTCACTGACGTTTTCTGACATTCATAAAATACAAGTGACCGCTAAATAAACTCGCCAATCTATTCATCAATGTTTAAGAAATAATTGGTGAACTTCAGACCTAAATTCTTTAGATAAATATAATCATAATTACCTTAAATAAACTACATTTTATTTTTAGTAAAATTTAACCAAAATAAACGAAACAAAAATATACTTCAAAATACATTTGATTTTTTTTCCCCGTTTCGAAATTGTTATTTTCTAAAAATATAAAAAGATGAGAATTCTTGATTGGGAGGTTGGTTGTGACAAGCCAAAATGCATCGCTTGGACTGTCTTCATTAATGAGTTAACAAAACAGTCACGTGTCACAACAATTACTGAATCAACCAATTAAATCAACATTTATTCAACCATTGTAAAGTTTTCAAAAATAAATCTCCTCGATTACGTCATTCTTATTATAGATTTGAGCTAACTTTTAAAAATATTTTCTAAGAATTCTGGTTGATTTTTTTTTTTACCACTTGGTTACGATTTTGTTTATTATTCAACATGTTATGGCTAGGATATTTTTGCTTCACCTTTATTTAATTTTAATGATGTGTTTTTTAAACGTATAAATGGTTGGTTCGTACGGTTGGATGAGCGGTTTGAAGGCAAGGTTCAAGTGCTTGTTGATGGTACCTGTAAAAGGACACTAAAGTCACCAGGTTTGAACAATACGACAACATGTTAACTCAAGTTGACGTTGAATAACTTCTTGTTATGTATTCCAATGTCATAGAACTGGAATGCACTTAATGAGAGATCCACCACCGAAGACCAAACACCACTAGTTTCAGTTGCATGTCAAAACGGTAGCTTCGTGTCTTCGTTAAGTTAGTCAGGACATAAACAAAATGAGGACTACCGTTTTGTGGGTAGTTTTCACGCTATGCGTTGTGCTTTACCAAGTCTCTGCACACCCACTTGCCTCGCATAAACTATCCGAGGAAAAAGATAGTAAAGAAGATATCGTGAAACAAGAAGACAAAGATGTAAAGGAGGAGGAGAAGGAGGAGAGTGATGACTCAGGAGACAAGAAACAAGAAGAAGTTAATGAAGATGAATCTTCTGCTGAAGACGACAAAGGAGAAGAAGAAGATGAAGAAGAGAAAGAAGAAGTAGATTCAGATAACAATGACGCTAGTGGTAATGGATCTGATGAAAAGAAACAAAGAAAGCGAAGATCAGATGAGGAATCTGGCGAAGAACCCGAAGAAGGATCCGCAGTAACACAAAAACGAAGCAAAGCTGTAGCAGGTAAAAACTCAAATATTTTAGAAAATAATCTCCCATAAACCATTCCTTGTTCATGCAAGGTGAAAATACACTCCAAAAACATAATTTTGTCTTTTTAGAAACTTTACAAAAGAAGCTTTAGGTATCGGTTAACATTTATACATTAAAACTAAACATCCATAATCATTTATCACATTATTTTACAGGATAAATTAAAAATATCCAGGTTTTTAGGTCATTATTTTACGAACTCAACCAAATTTTTGTGAGTTCTTATATATATTACACATTACCTTATTTATATTATTAGATTGTTGTGACTAAAATAGACTTACACGACGCCGGTTTTAGATGTTATTATTATCATTATTGTTTAGTCTACTTCTTCTTCTTATTTTATTCTAGCAAAGCTTTATCTTAAATATATTTTTTCGACTGCTCATTTTTCACTAGTACTGGTTGTTTTATCAAACTCAAATTTCCGCAAAAAAAAAACAACTAAAAAAACTACAAAATAAATAAGTTTTCGTATTAAATTGAAAAGAAAAGATTTATAAGAAATATTTTGTTATTCGTGTTTTAAGACGATTCAAATTCGTAGCAAAGGTTCGCAGTACCATAAATAATAAAAGAGGTAAAGAACAAAGAATTTTCATTGAAACGTTTGAACCATATTTGAATTTGAAAATTACAAAAAATCGATGTAATAAATTTGACTCTCTGAACCTGAATTTGTCGAGAGGAAGATGAGAAAGTATCCAATATAATATCGGAGATTTTTCTCATATATTTATTTCTTTGTTCTAAAACAATTTTAGACCATACAAAACCTGTTGTTGTTCGGTCATGGGTGATACAGTTGTTAATAATTGAGTTGGTGAAAATCAACTTCTTTTAATCGGGCGGGAAAAAGACAGGTGATCACGTGACTTCTAGATCCTTGAAACGAAATTTCTAAAGAACCTCGAAAACCCCATATGGCTAAGAAAATATGGAGACTTGTTAAACGAAAATGCGAATAATAAATTATGGGGAAATATTTTGCATGCAAAAATTAAAAAAAAAATTTAAAATGATTCTCACTAAAATTTTAAAGATAAAAATTATTTTCAGATGAATTTTAATATTTTTTGTCCCTTATTTTTGTTATCCTCATTAAAATAAGCAAGAGTATTTTCCTTTTTTATTCTTTTATTTTATAAAATAATGTTCATGTAATGTTCTTCTAATGTTTAACGGCATGCCAGCGCTTGGTTTATAAATATTATAGTGACAGTATTTTTAGGTTTTTCTTGATTTTAGAATTACCATATTATTAAATAATTATTAGTCCACATGAAGATAGTAAAACATAACTGAACAAACATGATCTAAAGTGTACTATTGAACTAACATATTGAAACACCATGGAATATCAAAGTCATATATTTCCACCTGTCTACCATTCCGGGATAGAATGCCTTTTCAAAATCAGCAAAAATACGAGAAGTACAACCTATATGAAATAACAAGACAGTTTTCTTTAACTTTAGAAGAAAAATCCCAGTCATTTTCCTGTAAATTGATTGGTTTTTCTATTTAGGAACGTGTCTAGAATTTTTATCCCAGTGAATAATGGTGGGGGATCGATTAACCACTAATCTCGGCTAATCGCCCGTTCGTCCTCCTCTATCAAAACAATGAAATCCATTTTTTCGTACGCAAAGAATAAGTAGGGTAGCAGACAATCCAGCTGAGTTGACCTTAAGAACAAACTCAAGGTCAACCAATTAGAATTGAGGATTCGACATCGTATTTTGATGAGCATTTCCCATGATTCTGCCAAGAGAATTTATGAAATACGAGTTCTTCCTTCTTTAAATTAATCGTAAACGTATAGTCGAAGTCATGGCGGGATTTTATATTAATCAACAAGAAAAGTCTACATTGTATACTCGGAAAATGCTCGAAAAATGCTAACCAAAAATAGTGACCCATAATTCCTTTCGGGGAAGGCGATCAACTCAGCTGGATAGGATCCCGTTTTTGTCTAACTATCACGCCACAATGAGACAAAATACGCAGATAAGACTCTTGGCATTCTACGGTGTTTCATATGAGTATACTAATATAATGTCTTGTCATAACACTAATTGCATGTTTGCATGGCATTCACCTAACTTGCATGCAGTCTCTAAACGATGTGGCGGATTTGGTGGATTTGGAGGATTCGGTGGACTCGACGGATACGGGTTCGGCGGGTATGGCGGAGGAGGTGGCGGAGGATGTGGTGGAGGATGTGGCGGCGAGGGTGGCGGCTGTGAATGGGGAAAGCCCGGTGCTGGCTGCTGCTGTTCCAATTGCTGCGGTGGCTTCGAGTGTCCCCGTTCCTGTGGAGGCTGCGGATGTGGCTGCTGCCCCAACCTCAACTTCCCTGTCACATTTGGCGCATGCGTGAACAACCCCTGCTGTGAATGCTGCAAGAAGAAGCCACCAAAGGGCAAATGCCAATGGCCTTGCTACTGGCCATGCTGCTGCAAGTGTACTCCACCCAAGTTTGAGTTCAAGCCACTGAAAGCCAAGCCATTGTGTCACTGCCCTCACTGCTCCACCAGCCCATGTGGAGGATGCATGGGATGTGGACATGGACACAAGAAAAATGGTAATTATTTCTTACTTACAATATTTTCACAGGAAAAGTTTCCATGTTTTAGTCTGTGAACTGACTACTAAATGATGGTCCACTTTAAGTACAACATGATGACATGTACATCCCTGTTAAATGACGTATGGCCCCAAAAATCAACAGAAAAGTAACGCATTTGTAATTTCTTAACGCCAGGTGTTTCAAAGAGAAGCGAGGTTGCAAAGAAATGCGGATTCGGCTTTGGAGGATTTGGAGGATATGGTGGATATGGCGGCCTTGGCTTCGGTGGATACGGCGGCCCTGGCTTCGGTGGATATGGGGGCTTTGGATATGGCGGATATGGTCCGGGACTTGGCTACGGCCATGGATTCGGTTATGGATTCCCACACTTTGGCTTAGGATATGGCTACTAAATACACCTTAAGTAAGTTGACAGCTACATATTCTTCTTTTCGTAACATTTTGGAGACTGGGTTGGTCCAGGGGCCTAAAAAGTTTCATTGTTCCTTTTTTTGTGAAAGATAAGTCTAAGTTATTATTTATTTGATAGCGTTTCTTTGAATATGAATACAAGTTACTATTTTGCACCTCCCATCTTGGCGAACAAATTTTACTCATTCATGCGGGATTCCTGTGGTTATGGCGGGAAACTCTAAAACGAAATTTGTACGTGTGTATCCGCTTTTATGACACGGTGGCCATATATATTGAAGCAATAGGTTTTGAATCCCGTGGGTCCCCTTGCCCTGGTTTTGAGGCGTTTCAGAACGTCACAAACAAAGGTTTTAGCTCTCATTGGAATAAACATGGCCGACGTGTGATTAAAGCCCATTGTCGGGGAAATGATACGCTTGCTCCCAAATCAAGAAAGAAAAAAATAATTCTCAAGGACATGATATGTGGTTTGAAATAGAAAAAAGATTATTAATACTAAAGTCTTCGATGAACATATAAAAATGTCTTACTCAAGAATGCCAATTTTGTGGCATAGCAAAAGTAAATGATTGAACGGAATTTTGCTAATGTTAGTTAATATTAGCAATGTTTTCCTCTTCTTCAGATACCAACCAACACCAGCATCGTCATGGATACCGTCGTCATAACAACACAACTACCATAGCCTTGAAAAAATGTTGTCAAATCCACAAAACTCGAATCAAGAGACTTAACCTAACCAATTAACACAATATTACATTCATTTTGATTGTTTTTGTTTTGTCTTTGTGTTTTTTTTTTGTTTTTGTTTTTTGTTTACCAAACTATACGGTTAGTTTTCCTATACCATTTTGGGTACAAACTTCAAGGTAAAGCCGAATCATGAATATATGTGAAGAAAATAGTATTTTACGAAAATGTTAGGAAAAGTCATTTCAGATCCAGTGAGAAACGTCACAAATTTCTGTAAATGTTAGAAGTTGATACGAATTGATGAGTGAAATAAAATTTTTAAATCAATTCTAATCTTGCATGAATTTTAGTCTTAATTTAATATAAAGGCATGCTACACTAATATCATATATATTTATCTAATCACATTACGAGGACAAGGACTATTTAAAACAGGTCACATGATACGTTGTTGCCAGGTAACATTGTCCAAATCTTCCTTCGAACTGCGCATGTCTTACGAAATGATGTCACATTTTTGAATGATGGCATTAGGCTACGAGTTAGATGTTGACAAAATGACCTAACAACAAGCATGAATTGCATGTCAACTAATTGCATGAAACTAATCTCATTTGCATGCAGTTAAGAAGCGATGTGGTGGCTTTGGCGGCTTTGGTGGCTTCGGTGGAATTGGGGAGTTCGGCGATGGATTCGGTCTTGGAGGTTGCGGCGGCGGCGGCGGCTGTGGCGGAGGCTGCGGTGGAGGCTGCGGTGGAGGCTGCGGTGGAGGCGGCGGCGGATGTGGTGGTGGCGACTGTGGCAGCTGTGAATGGGGAAAGCCCGGTGCCGGTTGCGGCTGCTCCAACTGCTGCGGTGGCTTCGAGTGTCCTCATTCCTGTGGAGGCTGCGGATGTGGCTGCTGCCCCAACCTTAACTTCCCTGTCAAGTTCGGCGCATGCGTGAACAACCCTTGTTGTGAATGTTGCTCCAAGAAGCCACCAAAGGGCAAATGCCAATGGCCCTGCTACTGGCCATGCTGCTGCAAGTGTACTCCACCCAAGTTTGAGTTCAAGCCACTGAAAGCCAAGCCATTGTGTCACTGCCCTCACTGCTCCACCAGCCCATGTGGAGGATGCATGGGATGTGGACATGGACACAAGAAAGATGGTAATTATTTCTTACTTACAATATTTTCACAGGAAAAGTTTCCATGTTTTAGTTTGTGAACTGACTACTAAATGATGGTCCACTTTAAGTACAACATAATGACATCCCTGTTGTATGAGGTATGGTCCAAAAAATCAATCAGTGAGTTAGCATGTCCGGACTTTGATCAGCCCAGGGGAGTGTTTCCGGGTTCAAAACATCTGAAGGTTTGAAAACCTTCTTTTGTTCTTCGAAGTAGAAAATGTAGCTCACCACCCTTCTGCACTTTTTACAGGAAAAGCCAAGCCCAGCAAGAGAGACTCAATACAGAAGCGTTGTGGTTGTGGTGGATTTGGAGGCTGTGGAGGATTTGGAGGCTGTGGAGGAACTGGAGGCTGTGGAGGATTTGGAGGATTTGGAGGATTTGGAGGCCACGGAGGATTTGGAGGCCATGGAGGATTTGGAGGGTATGGTGGATATGGCGGATATGGTTTTGGAGGAACTTTCTTCCCTGGTCTTGCACATGGATGGAGTTCTCTTCCTGGATATGGTTATGGAATGGGACTCCCATACTACTAGATAAAGTGTTAAGTAAGTAAGAAATTGTTTGTATTTGCATCGGAAGAAAACTATGAGAAACGTTCTGCGCATATGCGGATTATCCCTGAAAGCACGCCTCGGACAATTCAGCATTGTCTGATTTCCCGGAAAAAAATTTGACCAACTTTTTAACCCCTATTTTCGTCCAAGTACACAATATATAATAAGGTGAAAGCTTGTATTGATCAGGTGCAGGTTGTATTGATAATTACCCATCTTTTCTGCCTATTTCCGAATGTTTACAGTCCTTGTTGTCTTCAAGGTCCCCGGCTTGTTAGAGCGTGCTTCATGTTTGTCATGGACCGCGGATGGGGAGAGGCTGGTAGGACTATAGCCCTACCACTTTTCCCCTTTTATTCATGCTAGAAACCAAAAACTCAGACGTCCTATAAATTCTACCTATAAATCTACCAAAATAATTCTACTGGAACCAAGTGTCAGACTTAATTTCATTCAAAAATAAACCCACAACAAGAAAGATCACATAAAAATTAGTAATACAAATTAAAATGCCAGGCATCCAAAGCCTGAAAAGTTCTCCTTCCAACATGATAATTTATCAGATTTACTTTTTTTATTTTGTGATAGATATTTTACGATTTTGTTATATTGATCGGAATATTCTTTCTTTGGTTGCAGTGACTAACGAGTGGAATAGATCTTCAAGGAAGAGCCGGTCAAGTGTTTTACCAATCCCCAACAATGATATTCTCCTCCAGTTCTTTGGAAACACCTTGCAACATAGTGTCTTTGATTTGATGGCGGCCATTTTGGAAATAGTAACCAGGCCTGTGCATGAAAACGAGGTCATCGATGACCATAACCTACTAATGATAAAAAAATATTTATTATTGAAACTATAGCAACGAGTGGCTTTGTTTCAATTAAGAAAGCCTGGGCAGCAGTCTAAGTGGCAGCTATTCTCAATTCTGTATTTTAGCTATTTTTACCTATTTCTAACCTACAATTGTTTTACGACTTATTAATAGAACATACATATATGAATCATAATAATAATACATAGTAAGAACAAAGTTTAATTTAGAGATTTGTTAGTATTGAAATAAAGAAAGTGATCCTTGTTGCATGTGGGGATTATTAATGCATGGGATTAATAAAGAGTATTGCATGGAGGGAAGTTCGAGGGAAATAGCATGCTCGCTTACATTTCTAATATCAGGGGTGTACGTTTTTATAGTGTTAGTAGTAGTTTTAGCTGCATTCGTGAGATTTTTTATCACAAGGGTCGGTGTGGCAAAGATTGGCATCAGAATATAATTGTGTGCTTTGGATGGAGGTTTAGATGAAATCCGATTGGTAAGAGTTTTGGACAACCAAATCAAGAATGTACATGTTCAGAACTACACATATTTTTTATAGTATCTTTGTTTCAAGAGCTGTCCAAGAACCGAGGCATTCGCGAGCTTTAACAACACTAGAACAACCATCGTCACCATTTATTAACAAGAAGAGCAATGAGAAACTTTTTTCGCTGCTTCATGGACTTCGTTATCCACCGTACTATCCGCTTTTTAATATACATAACGATATTTGCATTAGTTGTCGTTATGTTTTGCCAAGCATATGGGGTGTTTTATGTTTAAAAGAAGCTACCCTGTCTCTTACGAAGCGAAGGGACGGTTCCTAACAAGCTTCAGTAACTCTCAAACACGATCAGAAATAGTCTTTTTGACCGATATTTCGAGCACCAGTAAAACGTGTCCCAGATGACTTGATCTACAAAGAAGAGGTTTTCAGTGGAATTTTCTAAGCAACGCCTCTTGGAGTAGAGGTGAGTACGTAGAGGTTTATCTGCATGCCTTCGTATTCGCTTTGTTAAGAACAGGGTAGTCTTCTTGTGCTAGATGGAATGAATCTTCAATTATTTATCACCTTTGTCTGTAATATTCGTTTGCATAAATGCTTGTATTGTAGCAAGAGTTTTTGCAGATTTAAGTTTCGTACATTTATCAAGTTTTATATATATTTTTGTCTATCTACCTACCTACCTACCTTTTCTCTTTCTCTTTCTTTTTTCTTTTCTTTTCTTTTCTTTTCTTTTTCTTTCCTTCTTTCCTTCCCTCCTTCCTTTCTTCCTTCCTTGATTCCTTCCTTGCTTCTTTGCTTCTTTGCTTCTTTCCTTCTTTCCTTCTTTCCTTCTTTCCTTCCTCCCTTTATTTAGCAATTACTGATTAATTTTATTGGAGCATTTTTTTCAAAGTTTTTTGGTATGGCATGCTGTGCGAGTCTTGTAGAATTCCTCAAGCTTTCCAGCCTTCCTGAAGTGTTCTCGAAACTCAAAATTACTTACTCGTTAAAAATCTCTTTCAGCCAAACGCTGTTTAAAAAAGCGTTGCTTAAAAAAACGATGCCTTAAGAAGCGCTGCTCCAAGAATCTTCCTAGACGTAACATGGGCTGCTGTGGCAACTGCTGTGGAGGTTTTGGTGCTCCATGTTCCAATTGCTGCTGCAACGGCTGTGGATGTGGCGGCATGGCTTTCCCAGTGACCTTCGGCGCGTGCGTTAAAAACCCTTGTTGCGAGTGCTGCCAGGGGAAGCCCAAGAAAGGCAAATGTAAATTTCCATGTATGTGGCCCTGCTGTTGCGAATGTACTCCTCCAAAATTCAAGTTCAAACCTTTGAAGTCTAAGCCTTGTTGCAAGTGTCCTTGCTGTGGAGGCGGCAAACGAGGAGGTAAGAAAATACTATCCAATCAATCAAGACTTCCTTTTCTATAAGATAATCTATCCTTGTTCGGATGGGGAATCTAGGATGATCAAATGTTGCGGCATTGCATTTGCTTCTCACCTTTGGGGTCTCTGATTTGCTTTCTGGACTCCACATATCATGTGAGCAGAGTTTATTAGGTCTCCTTGGTTCAGCAGTTTTCCACTCTTCACAAAAAACTAACACGCTAAATTCCAGTTCCATCTGTGAGTCAGCCATTCCCAAACTTTGATCAGCCCAGAGGTTGATTCCGAGTTTCACAAGGTTGGTAGTGGGTCTTACCGTTTCCTAAAAAAAATTATCTAGCATAAAAATATTGCTGAAAAAAAGTGAGGCCTCATTGCTGCCGTTATTGCTATTGCTATTCAGTGTTAATGTTGCTGTGTTTGTTGTTCATGTTGATACAAAATGTCAAATTATTTTTCTGTTCTATCTTCAGCCAAGAAGAATGGTTCACTGAAGCGTTGCAAATGTCGATTCTTCTGTGGCGCAACACCTGTCATGATTATCCCCTTGATGTCCCCCATGTCGGACACCAAAAAAATCATGTCCCACATGCCACATCATAAACCACTGGCCTTTACTGCTCATGAGCCAAAGGAATAAAGGCAAGACAATTAACGTAAAAAGAATTTTATTCGAAATTTTAAAATTTAAATACCAATAGTCTGTTTAATACTTTTATGCATTGATATGTCAGCCATCTTGAAAAGTAACCAGGCCTCTAAGTGAAAGTTTATGAAAGCGAAGTTGAGTTAGTTCCAAGGGAATGATACGTGCTTTGAAATGAAAACATTCGTCCCAGACCTGAGCGGTTTTCGTATGAGTAGGTAATAATACGGCAAATTCTTAACCGCACTGTAGCCGTACCGTATCTTACCGTAACCGTAACTACGTGTTGTGATTGGATGAATTACTGGATGACAATGGGAAGGCATTTCGATGCAAAGGCATGACGTAAATTGTAAGTCAGTACCGTACGTTTCCCACTACTCATATGAAAACCATTATTTTGGGAAGCCGTTTCAATATTACGGCATGTCGTACAATGTACGTGCTCTAAGTCAGTACTTACCGTATGCTTCTCATTCATGCGAAAGCCGCGTAAAAAAATATTCTCATGCGTTTTCTTTTTTTTTCTTTTTCCAGCTTCACCCAAGGGATAATATTCGTTAAACAGAATATGAATTGGAACTTATTGTAATCCTAGACATGACCTTTCTAAATGTTACAAATAAGGACACTATTTATGTGTTAATATTATTCATGGTCAGCGGTATATACAATAAAACTGATAATACCCAAGTATTATTGTTTTTATTTATTATTTTTTTATTTATATTGGATTAATACTAATATTATTAATTCGTATTAATGATTTATTTGTTTTACCTCCGGCATTCGTATTTATTTCTCTGTACTTCTGCATGTGAGCTTCAAAAAAAGGTTTGTTAAATCAACTTTAAAGTTATATATTATCGTTTATAAACGTGAAAAAATACTCTTTATTATCAATTAATATTACAATTTCGCAATATTTTGGATAAAAGTAATAGCAACTTTTTAATTATTTCGAATAATGAAGTTTATACCGCGTGTTTACTTTTTTACTTCTTTTTTTCTTTCTTTCTTCCTTTTTTATTTCTTTCTTCTTTCCTTTCTTTTTTTCTTTTTTTAATTTTCTTACTTTTGATTTTTCACTTGTTTTTCCTAGCTTTTTCATACTATTGTTCTTTTCTTTTAGTTTTTACAATATACATTTGTTTTTTTCTTCTTTTAGCCTTCGTGAGATTTTTGGTTTCTGAGTATAAGTTGAATGTCAATTTACAATAATACAGACTGGATGGGCCTATAGCCTATTTTTCGTTATTGAGTATATTACGATACTATATATTAACAAATATTATAATGTCTTTTCAGTCAAACGTCAATGCGGATGTGGATGCGCTCATGGTGGCAGCTGGGGTGTCTGTGATCTTTGTCATCACAATTGTCATGACGACGGATGGTGCGGTGCTGGGTGCATGTGTGGTAACTGCTGTGGTGGTTTTGGTCACCCCCAGACCAACCATGGCTGCAATAGTGGATGTTGCCCTTCCGTTACCTTCCCATGTACCTTCGGCGCATGCGTGAATAATCCTAGCTGTGAGTGCTGTCGTGAGCCTGCTCCCCCCGGAAAATGCAAGTGGCCTTGCTTGTGGCCGTGCTGCTGCGAATGTACGCCTCCAAAATTCAAGTTTAAACCTTTGAAACCCAAGCCTGTTTGTCACTGCCCACACCACTGTGCCGACAGCCCCGGACACAAGAGATCAGGTATAGCTCATATAATTCTTGTAAAGCTAAGTAGTGTTAATGATAGCAATCATAGTAAAAGAAGATGAACATAGAACATTGATAACAATTCATATGGTTCAGTTTTGAAGTCCATCCAATCTGAATTCTTAATAAGTGCACGCACTGTTTCCTTTCTTAAGTGTCATCCTCTTTAAGTAAAGTTTATTGATTCACAGTTCTCGGCAAATCAAACCACTGTTGCTGCGGACACAAGAAATCAGGTATTGATGCTAAATAACGACACAATCAATCATACTAGCCGGCAATTATATTTACATGTTCTATGTAAAGCCTCACTCACTGTATGAAGAGCCCGCCCTTGAGGCTTGCTCCACACACACTACCACGGCATTCTATATTGACAATACACAACTCTCAACTTGCATGTTGATTTTTACGTAGGGGGATATCCGGAGAACCCTTCGTATTTTAAGTATACTCCAGTTTCACATTCGATGGAAACCGCTGTTTTTGAAGACCACAGACTCATTTGTACAGGCTTAGCCTCGTTTATAAGTCATCTATTCAGAGGCACCATTAAAAGTCCGTG
Organism: Anthopleura xanthogrammica; assembly: GCA_964019055.1. Classification (NCBI taxonomy): domain Eukaryota; kingdom Metazoa; phylum Cnidaria; class Anthozoa; order Actiniaria; family Actiniidae; genus Anthopleura; species Anthopleura xanthogrammica. Next base: position 2,404,438 of record OZ025219.1, on the reverse strand, counting down.
GGATTGGTATTATTCAACTTGCACATTCTTTACATTACAGTTGGCTGTTGCTAATGATTTGCATAAGTCAACCGTAATGTAAAGAATGTGTAAGTTGAACAATACCTATGTTTTGAAATCTCACGGACTTTTAATGATGTCGTTGAATAGCTGACTTATAAGCGAGGCTAAGCCTGTACAAATGAGTCTGTGGTCTTCAAAAACAGCGGTTTCCATCGAATGTGAAACTGGAGTTATTTTAGTGTTATTTTAGGATGACCTGTAAAACTGACATTGGCATAAGCTCGCAAAGACTTACTGAGAAATACCACAGGATTTCCATTGCACCGCTCAAAACACAGATAGATTCACTTTTTAGATACAGATTTTGTTAAAATGGTCTGTTCTTTCGTTTATCTATTTTTTCTGTTTGTTCTTTACGCAGATATTTCTCCTTGGCGTCGCCAGTTTGTTGCCCCTTTAGCCCCAGCCTACGTCCCTGCCGCCGTCCATCCTTACGGATACGTACCTCATGCATTAGTGCCCGTAGCACCACCACCTTACGCTTATGGTCCCCCTCTTGCATACTACTAAATACTAAATAGGTAAGTCTAGTATTAAATAAAAGCGTTTAAGATCATTGCCGGTGCACCTTTACACGAATTCCTGTGGCACAGCCACAAAAACAAAGAAACTTGAAAAGTTTATTTCCGTTAATTAGTAAAGTCCCGCACAAGCTGTCAGGCACAAAATTAGAGCAGAGAAAAATATTTAGGGAATAGTTAGATTTTTTAAATTTCTTCCCAATAATTCAGTAAAAGAAATTTGAAGCCAAGCAGCTAGGTCCTTGCAATCGTCATAGGTTATAAGTTTTGTTTGGGTATGTGGATTATTCCTCTTCAAAAATGAAAGATTTAATATTCTGCCCCCCTGAACCAGAAAAAAAAAATTTGAAAAAAAAAATGATAAAACAAACGATATAAAATATAATGCCCCTGAAGTGAGTGTGAAGGTGTTGAATTACGAAATATGTTTGACCCTTACCCCCCCCCCCCCCCGAAAATGTTACTTGCATTTCCTCCCCTCCCCCCAACCCCCTATCCAAATCCAGCAACACATCAAAAATTAACCTTCCTTACGACTGGTGAAATTATTTCAATTTCAGTTACTCGATGATTGATCAGCCAAAGACTGCTTTCTTCCATGGATAATTCCATCTAACCTATGACCCAAGCACTAATAGGACGAGAGGTCCTGGTTCTTATGTTTTGCAGCGACCAATCAGCACTAAGAGACTGGGGACGAACAATAAATCAACACAACATTAAGAGGAGCAGTGAAAATTAATATAATTATTAAGCAGTTCAATAATCTATATTCTTGTACTTTTTCCACTATTTAAAGCAAAAAAAAGATTTTAAGAGCTCTCTATGAAAAAATTATATCTTGTTACAAGCATGAATCGAAAATAAATACCATTTGTGATTTCAAACGTTGTCTGTATTTGTATGTAGGTTGTTTCTCAGGCTTTCGTTTGGGAAGGGAGGGAGCAAGGTTGATACTAATCGCTCCCAGTAGGGAGCTAGGATAATGCTTTAGCAACAAGAAATTGAATTCGCTCACAGATTAGATACACAATCAATATTGTATATGCCCAGCAACTTAACCTAGTGCCAAATACATTTATTCCATTTTAATTTTACATAGAAAACCGACCCTTTTGTAGCTGTAAAGGACGAGGGGCAAAGCGAGTATTTGACCTTTCACCTTTGACTTTAACATATTTATAATTGAACTTTTAATTGTTATAGTTGGCGATTAAAGTAAATATACTGGAGTTGTTTACCCGACCTTTGAACTTTGTGTTTTTCTTACGATTCTTTTTATTTCCTAAAATACTTAATGTTTATTTGTTAAGTCATGCATCTCGTTTTCCATATTGATATTGTAAAGTTATAGAAGATTACTATATATTTTAGCTTATATTCTCTTTTTTGTTTAAGAAACTTTTAGAATCAATTGTTAATATAACTTACAATTACATATATCAATGATTGTTATTTCCTTCTTTTTGTGATTTCAATCTTTCTTATTTACTATATATTACAAAATTAGATACTTTTTATTCAAATATTTTTATGAAACCATTTTACATTTTACCATCTTTCTAATCATTGATATTTTTCATTTTTTTTTTCTTCAGGGAAACGTTGTGGCTGTGGATGTGGTGGAGGTTTTGGAGGAGTGGAACACGTTTATGATGGGGGCTTCGGCGGACATGGCTTTGGCGGACATGGTTTTGGCCACGAGGGATTCGGCGGGCATGGCGGTGGCTTTGGTGGTCATGGAGGCTGTGCGGGTTGTGGGGGTTCCGCTCATGGTGGCAGCTGGGGTGTCTGTAATCTATGTCATCACAATTGTCATGACGACGGATGGTGCGGGGCCGGGTGTATGTGTGGTAACTGCTGTGGTGGTTTTGGTCACCCCCAGACCAACCATGGCTGCAATAGTGGATGCTGCCCTTCTGTTACCTTCCCATGTACCTTCGGCGCATGCGTGAATAATCCTTGCTGTGAGTGCTGCCGTGAACCTGCACCAAAGGGAAAATGCAAGTGGCCTTGCTTGTGGCCGTGCTGCTGCGAATGTACGCCTCCAAAATTCAAGTTTAAACCTTTGAAACCCAAGCCTGTTTGTCACTGCCCACACCACTGCGCCGACAGCCCCGGACACAAGAGATCAGGTATAGCTCATATAATTCTTGTAAAGCTCAGTAGTGTCAATGATAGCAATCATACTAACGAAGATGAACATAGGACATTGATTACTAGATATAGATAACAATTCATATGGTTCAGTTTTGAAGTCCATCCAATCTGAATTCTTAACAAGTGCACGCACTGTTACCTTTCTTCAGTGTCATCGTCTTTAAGTAAAGTTTATCGATTCACAGTTCTCGAACAACCAAAGCGTGCTTACCAACCTATCCATAATTTCTATCCATAGCAAGAGTAGTAAGTGAGCTTCCTTTTTTTGTTTCAAACAGTTGCTGCTCTAGGAATGCGCCGTCGCTTCGTTGCTCGCTATGCCCCATCCTTTGTTGCTCCTGCTTTCCGTCCCTATGGATACCACCATCGTAGCTTTGTACCAATGATGCAACACCCATACATGTATGGACATCGTCTTCCCTATTATTGATTAGTTTATAAATTTGGTAAGTAGAACGTGTTATTTTATGCAAACAATATGATGTATGATTTATCAATATAGCAACAGAGGCGGCCCCAGGATTTTGTTCAGGGAAGCGTGCACGGCACAAGGTCAGCCCAGGGAAGGCGCAACCTTAAGAATCAAAGAAATAAAAATATTATTTCGTATTGGGTATCTTGAAAATAGGGGAAATGTTGCACCGAGGGGGGGGGGGGGGTGCGCACCCCCTGCACCCCTTCCCTGGATCCGCTTCTGAGCGAACTTTCTATGTATACAACTATTTCAAAAAAGGGGCGAACGGCGACTGCGATTTGCGATTGCGCGACCGAAAGGAACCATGACGTAATAAGAATTTATTCATAGTCATTTCTTAAAATACCTAAATGCTTGTAACTTTCAGCGAAGACCTTCGATGATATGCTTTAGGTAGTTAAGAAATAAATATGAATAATTTCTTATTGCGTACCCCATATTTTTTTCACCAATCACCGATCGCCATTCGCCGTCCTCCATTCAACCCTTTTTGAAATAGCTGTATATAATCAAAGGCGCTTACAATCATGAGATTGATCAGATCAGAGGTTGTTTCCAGTATCGATAACAAAACCTGTTTTTATTGTTGTTAAATTTGAGGTCGTTGGTATGAGTGTAGACACTTAGGGTTTTCATGCCAGGATTTCTTTACGTCCTCAGCGGTTATTTTATTGATTAGTGATGATGAAGTATGGAGAGACGGGACCGCCATTTAAAATCATCATCAGAGCCACATGAAAGTCGTTAGTGACATTAGCAGTTTATGACGAAAAGATCTTCGAACCCCGGCAACCCTTTTCTTCTCTGTTTAGTAAAGATGGTCCAAAAATTAATTGCATTGTTAACCTTTTTTCTACATAGTTCCTGTGATTCCGACCCATACGCTGCTTTCAATTTAGTGCTGTACCTCTTCGCATTCATCAAGAACTAGATGGCATGGATCTAGTGTAAGATCCAATCAGAGAAGACAGGAGAAGCTAACGAGCTATTGATATAATTCAATAATTGCTAAAGCAGTGACCCCTAAATCTTGTTCATCATAATAGCTTTAAAAAATGTAGTGTTTTCATAATCTTTAAAGAGCTTTGTCCATTTTTACGCATGAACCAAATAAAAATAATGATTTCAAAATGATTAGATGTCCTCTCTACCACCCTGCCCCCTCCTCCCTTCTTCCCTTATTTCTTCCTTCTTCCCTTCATTCATTCCTTCCTTATTCTTCCTCATATCTTTTGTCTTATCTTCCTTTTGTTACTGATTTACAAATGAATTTTTAAATGAAGGTATTAAAAGGTACTGGCCAAACTAGGGCTTTCAGGATCGTTCATTCCTTGCCTTGCCCTCCCTTTCCTTCATTGTCCTTCCTTTGGCAATCATTTGAGCATCAATATATTTGAATAAACACCCTGAATAAACAACATCTGGGATACAGTGCATAAATTTTTCCCAGGACAGACAGAAGTGGTCATCCTAATTTTTGGCTGCCATACATGCCAGCTAGGCATAATGGGCAATAAGTACGGTATATTTGAAAAAAATTGAGGACTTATGAAGATAAAAAGATAAAACGAAATATGTTTATGCCTTCTTCATTGCCTGTTTTGTCCAAATTTATTCATATGTGTTCAGGAAAACGGAACGTGGTGCATTCTGGTCTATATTGGATGTATTGTACTATTGGTAAATAAGGAATAGTGTCACCTACGTTTGAGGTGACCTTTCACACTAATATCATTACAAGCTTCAAAATGCTCTCGTCATTATAAGGCTGGTAACGAGCTTAAAAAACATTGCGTGACGCAATAAATTGATTATAGGTCTCCGTGACAGTATGACCTGCAAGTCATTCCCAGATCCTCCCGGTTTCTTTCTCGCCATTGAAAAGAAATTACAATGAAAAATACTTTTATAACCACTTCCATCATTTTAGTATTTTCAATTGGAATTCGTGGAAACTTTAATAGAAATGCAACCAAAGCCTTAGGAAGTATTCTCAACGCCAAACGATCGAAGATTTCATGGAAAGATGTCCAGCGTCAACTTCCACTTGGCTTATTGCTTTCCAAACGAGGTACTTCTCCTAATCATCAATACTTGGGGAAAATAATAGGCAAAAATACAGTTATTGATGTTGCTGTTCATAAGAAAATTTCCCTCAAAGCCAACGGCATCTTGAAACACAAGAGTACTGGAGAACGGAATGCTGTTAGAAGGCAAAGGAATGGAAATAACCGTTGCATTAAGTTCAAATGTACCCGTAAACCAATGTCGCTTACAGGTGGATCAAAATGCTACGTCTGCTGCAAGAGAAATCTTACTAAACAAAAGATGAAGAAGGTTATTGGTCTTCTTAGAGATGCGCTTCTGAACTTACAGTATCCGCCATCCAAAAAGAAACTACGAAAGCCTCAATGTGATATGGGTATGGGTTCGTTGCCCTGCAGTAACTCTGGGTGTTGTGGATGTTGTGGATGTTGTGGACAGTGTGGTCAAATGGTAAAAGTGAAATATCATCCCCCTAAGTTTGACTTCAAGGCCATGAAAGGACAGTTAATGTGTGGATGTGGATTTGGGAATCCATGTGGAGGGTGCTTAATGAGAACTTGATGTTCTCTTGTGGAGAGACCTGTTTCCTCATTTACCACTTAGAATTTGAAGATATGCCACATTCATTGGCTTACAAAGACTGTAAGGTTCCCAAATATATATATATATATATAAGTGTTCAATTTTTTAACCGATTGACTTACAGAGAATAGAAGGTCCCAATAAATACGTATTAGTGTTCATTTTAACTGAAATGGTGTACAAAAGTATTTTCCACTTTTTTTAACGTTAACCTAACTCTTTTAATTTTATTGGACTTCTTTCCTTGGTGTTCATTCTCTTTCAATCTTTCTTGTTTTACATTATTTATCCTTGTTTTTTTTTTTGTTTTTTTTTTTTTAACCTTACTATGGATTTTAATAAAACTTTATTTACCTCTCCTGTTTTCGATTTTTTCTTTTGTCTTTTCGTAAAATTAAAAAAAAGATGGCATTAATGTTTGATGCCTTGCTTCCAAGTACCTGCAACAGATCTTTTAAGTACATCAAATCGTGCTAAACTATAAAAGTGTGTAGTGAAGCGAAAAAACCACAAGTCAACCAACACTTTCGTTTCTAAATCTAAATAATATGTTCGATAAAAGTATCAATTTGAAGGCTATCAGTTGTTGGAAAGTACTGTGATGGGGAGGAAAATCGTGATAAATCTACTCTGTTCGGCAAGAAGAGAAATATTTTTCTTGAAGACATGGTTAGGAACCTCGATGGAATTGATATAGATGTCATAATGGATTTCATTCTCTTGGCACTTGTATTGACTTCATTTCCATTGTGTTTGGAAGCTGAATATCACAATAATAGTGATTTACATGGTTACGACAAGTTTTATGAATATCTTGATGGAGCTAAGGGGTTCAACGGTGTTGTTCTTCGACAAAAAGACAATTATCATCCCAAAAATACTGTGTTTGTTGTGGAGAAGAATGGAGAGGGGTTTTCCGTGACGAAACGAACAGAGGAAGCGAGACCTGATACTCCTGTTAAGGAAATCTCCCGAGGTAGGTTTGGGAAACTGTATAAGATTCTTGAAAATGCTGTGAAAACTCTAGACAGTAGTAAAGATGAGGAGGAAGAAGGAGAGGAAGATAATGATGAACAAGAACAAGATGAAGAAAGTTCTGATGACGATAATGCAACCAAGAAGAAGGAAAAGAAGGAAAACAAAAAGACTGAAAAAGAAAAGGATGAGACAGTTGAGGTTAAACTAAAGGACAAAAATAATGACAGCAAAGAAGATAAAGACAGTGATTCAGAAGACGACGGAGGGGGTGGGGGCTCGGTATGTTTTATGCCTTGCGGAGCGAATTTTGGAGGGGGATGTTTCAACCCTGGTCCATGTGGTTGTAGTGGATGCCGAGGATGTATGTCGTGTGGCGGTAGTTCTTGTCTAAACCTACCATGTTGTCCATGTTGTTGCGGTTCTGGTAAAAAATTAGAAGATGTTTGGATGTTGCCAACGCTTATTGTTAATAAAGTAGGCGGTGCTTCAGTAGGTACAAACTTATGGCTTCCAAAGTGGCTCACATCAGCATTGGGTATACCGAAAGGTGGCGGTGCTGCGGCAGCTGGAGGAGGTGCTGCTGGTGGGGGAGGTGCTGCTGGTGGAGGAGGGGCTGCTGGTGGAGGAAGTGCTGCTGGTGGGGGAGGTGCTGCTGGAGGAGGTGCTGCTGGTGGGGGAGGTGCTGCTGGTGGGGGAGGTGCAGCTGGGGGAGGAGGTGCTGCTGGGGGAGTTGCTGGGGGAGGTGGTGCAGGTGGAGGTGCCGCTGGTGGAATGGGTGCTGGTGTGGGAGGTGCTGCTGGAGGAGGTGCTGCTGGTGGGGGAGGTGCTGCTGGTGGGGGAGGTGCTGCTGGTGGGGGAGGTGCTGCTGGTGGGGGAGGTGCAGCTGGGGGAGGAGGTGCTGCTGGGGGAGTTGCTGGGGGAGGTGGTGCAGGTGGAGGTGCCGCTGGTGGAATGGGTGCTGCTGGGGGAGGTGCCGCTGGTGGAGGTGCTGCTGGTGGAGGTGCTGCTGGAGGTGCTGGTGGAGGTGCTGCTGGTGGAGGTGCTGGTGGAGGTGCTGCTGGAGGAGGTGCTGCTGGTGGGGGAGGTGCTGCTGGTGGAGGAGGGGCTGCTGGTGGAGGAGGTGCTGCTGGGGGAGGAGGTGCTGCTGGGGGAGTTGCTGGGGGAGGTGGTGCAGGTGGAGGTGCCGCTGGTGGAATGGGTGCTGGTGGGGGAGGTGCTGCTGGAGGAGGTGCTGCTGGTGGAGGAGGAGGTGCTGCTGGTGGAGGTGCGGGGGGAGGTGCGGGGGGAGGAGCTGCTGGTGGAGGTGTTGCTGGGGGGGGAGGTGCTGCTGGTGGAGGTGCGGGTGGAAGGGGAGCTGCGGGGGGAGGTGCTGCTGGTGGAGGTGCCGGTGGTGGAATGGGTGCTGCTGGTGGAGGTGCTGCTGGGGGAGGTGCTGCTGGTGGAGGTGCTGCTGGAGGTGCTGCTGGTGGAATGGGTGCTGCTGGGAGAGGTGCTGCTGGTGGAGGTGCTGCTGGTCGAGTTGGAGGTGCTGCTGGAGGAGGTGCGGGTGGAGGGGGGGCTGTGGGTGGAGGTGCTGGTGGTGGAGTTGGAGTTAGAATTGGAGTTGGAGGTGCTGCTGGGGGAGGAGGTGCTGCTGGTGGTGGAGGTGCTGCCGGTGGGGTAGGCGGTGCTTTGAGGGTAGGTGCTGGTGGTGGAGGAGGTGGTGCCGCTGGTGGTGGAGGTGCTGCCGGTGGAGGGGGTGCTGCTGGTGGGGGAGGCGGTGCTTGGAGGGTAGGTGCTGGTGGTGGAGGAGGTGGTGCAGCTGGTGGTGGAGGTGCAGCCGGTGGAGGAGGTGCTGCTGGTGGGGGAGGCGGTGCTTGGAGGGTAGGTGCTGCTGGTGGAGGAGGTGCTGCTGGTGGGGGAGGCGGTGCTTGGAGGGTAGGTGCTGCGGGAGGAGGAGGTGCTGCTGGTGGAGGGGCAGGAGCAGGAGGTTCGAAAACTAGCAAAGGAGGTGGTTGGAGTTGGAGTTCAAAAAGTAGTAGCGATAGCAAAGGAAAAGGCAAACATGAGAATGAGGAGGAGGAAGACACAGAAGAAGAAGACACAGAAGCGGTAGACACAGGAGAAGAAGATGAGGATGAAATGATTGTCTACGATAGAGCGCAAATCAATCAAATCAGAAATGCACAATACAAAGGGAACACTGGTGAAATTGCAGGAAAAATAAACAAAGAATTCCATTCATCAAAAAGAATAAACTTTTTATCCGGAGAAAAATTGTCAAGCTTACCTTCTAAAAAAACAAACAACATGGAATCCAAAGTCTCTGTCTTAGACGGACACTTAACATCTTACAGTGGACTAACTTTAGGAAACCATAGCAGCTCAACAAAAGAACTATTGAAGGCTCTTGAGGAAACAGGCCATGAATATAGAAATAATGACTCCGATGAAAAAACGCTGGACAACTCTAGAGCTAAAATTGTGAACAAATTACTAAGTAAGAAAATTCAAAATAATTTGAAAACACTCTCCTCTACACAAGAAACAAGCCCTAGAAAAACAGCTTTGAAAGGTCATTATTTGAACAAACCTTTTCGGAAATTGTTTGATTTTCTTATTGCTAAAAACAAACCTCGTTTAAAAGACGCTGTTTCGGCTGAAGGGACCGACGGGTTTACCAAACAAGAGACAGACAGTGATGTGGTTACAAACCAGCTGATAGATGCTCTTCAAAGTACGACAAAATCAAGCAAACCAAAGTCTACAACTTAAGGGAATGTTGGTCTATAGACTCCCCCAGTTGGGATTCCTATCATTATGATTATGTTTGAGGATTCCTGTGTCGAGGTCCTTCTTACCAGTGTCTGTCTAATTTCAACTTGCATGCGATCCACAGGGTTCCCGACGTCCAAGAATCCCCAGCCCTACCGGCAAACAGGGTTGACTGCCGATGAGGCTTCTTGGTGCCTTTGATAAAACGATCATTTTAGTTGTCTGTTAAAAACAGTTCAAATACAGACTATGGTCATTCTCTATTTGTTTTAGAGGAAACCAAAAACAAAACCAAAAACACTAATAAGAGGCTTCAAACCCAACTGGAACTTTCACAGACATAAGATGGCTGAATATTTTATCAAAACTGAGTAATTATTACTAAAGTTAAAGAAAGCATTTTTTGCTGCAATTATCCAAGCCCAACCTGATAATCCTCAGACTATATAAGTTCGTGTGCCCAAGGTAAAACACCCTTTGATTTTTAATATAAAAGCTCGAGTTTTTTAGCAAACTGTTATACAATATAACTGTTAACTTCAAATATTCTCATTATTTAAATCTACTTAATTTACAATTTTCAAAGAGGTCCTAACAAATAAATACATAAATGTAGATAAATATCTGTATTCCTATCCCCTCTAATAACATGATTTTGAAAGTAATAAAAGAAGTAAAGACGCACACAGCAAGTTTTTCAAGGAAATTTCTACTTATAGAAATAGCTAAGATTTTGTGATATTGAAGAGTCCCTTTCACAGTTTCCTGCGTCACCTTAAAAAGCGAGACGAACGGTGAGCATGCAATGATAGAGACCTTTTAGTAACACCTTAAATCTGTCGTTTCGATTCGCTTCGACCTCACTTCGATGCAAAGGTACGGTTAACTTTTAATATGGCACGGGGAACTGTGAAAAGGACTATTCAAAAGTAGTTCGTTATTCTTTATTTGTAATTACCGCATTTAAACTCAACTTTTAAGTTACATTTCATTCAATTTGCACTAAAAAGTGCTTCTAAATTTAAGTAGCTTTTCCTATCTTGTACTCTAAAACTTGTCTCCAAATTACAGAAAGGTAATCGTTTTTTGTGCAAATAATGTGGTGGGAAAGCCGGCCGATCGTCTGGCTTTACTGTAAGCAAAGATTAGAGTAGATCAACAGAAACACTCTAACCATTTTTCTACGGTAGCTAAATCGACCCCAACCTATTCATTAGCCGTGTGCTACAATAAAAAGGGCTCAACTGAATAATAATAATACCTGTGTTATCGGGTAATATTATTACAAGATCGAACAACTTTTCCCTCTACGTAAGGATTGTGCTCTCTCCAAGTATACTTTGGCCTTTTCGTATTCCTTTAGTTCATTAAGGGAGAAACCAAGGTTATTTAGCGCATTAGCCAGTCGTGGATCATTTTCATTGTCTCCTTTCTCGCGAATGGACAGTGCTCTTTCCAAGTATGTTTTGGCCTTTTCATATTGCCCTAGTTCATTAAGGCACACACCAAGGTTATTTAGCGTAGTAGCCAGTTCTGGATCATTTTCATCGTCTCCTTTCTCGCGAATGGACAGTCCTCTCTCCAAGTATGTTTTGGCCTTTTCATATTGCCTTAGTTCATTAAGGCAAACGCCAAGGTTGTCTAGCATAGTAGCGAGTTCTGGGACATCTTCACCGTCTCCTTTCTCGCGAATGGACAGTGCTCTCTCAAAGTATGCTTTGGCCTTTTCGTATTCCTTTAGTTCAAGGAGACACAAACCAAGGATATTGAGCGTATCAGCCATGTGAGGACTATTTTCATTGTCTTCTTTCTCTTGAATCGTCAGTGCTCTCTCCACGTATGCTTTCGCCTTTTCGATTTTTCTTAATTTGATTAAAGCAATTCCAAGGTTTGTTAGGGAAATAACCTTGCATGGATGGTTGGCACCATATACACTTTCCATTATTCCTAGTGCTTTTTCGTAAAAATATATTCCTTTTTGTATGTTATTAAATCGTAAAAAACATAACCCAAGGTCATTCATCGTGTTAGCGAGTTGTGGATCTTCACTGACATAGAGGTTTTCCTCGATCTCGAGTACTTTTTCACAATACATCTTGGCTTTTTCGAATTCCCCCTGACTTTGAAGTAGCGAAACTAAGTTAACTAGTGTACCAGCCAAGAGGGGATAGTTTTTATCCCTATCTTTTTCTTGGATCGCCAGGGCTCTCTTTAAATATTCTTCTGCCTTTATGTACTCCCCAAGTTGCTTGAGGCAGAAACCTAGTTTCTTTAATGTAATAGCCAGTTCAGGATGGTCTTCCTTATGCAACCTCTCTTGGATTCCCAGTGCTGCCTCCAGATGTATTTGTGCTTTTTTGAAATCCCTTAGATTAATATATAATTGACCAAGATTTTTGCGTGTATTGGCTATGTCAATGCTTTGCTTGTCTTTGTATACACGTTGCTGGATTGACAAACATAGTTCTAGGAATATCTTAGATGCATTGTAACTACCCTGCACAAGACAGATACTCCCTGCTTTGAATAAACAGTCGGCGGCAGTAAGAGATTCATCGCGGGTCAGGTTGGAATGATCTAATAGATGCAGGCTAAGTTTTCTTGATATAACCACAAAATGTGGCGTAAACGATCGTGTGGCGATGATTTCTGCCTTTGTTACGTTGTAAGGGTTTTCAAAAGAACGGAGATCTGAAAACACTGACATTAGTTTCAAAATTAAAGTTTCATCATTCTCGAACAATTTCTGCAGGACATGATAAACCACTTGATGTACACGAATTTCTCTTAAAGTTTCAACATCTTCAGATGAAATGACCAGCGAACTCAAACTAATATTAGCAGCAACAAGGTCCTGGTCTTCATCAGGCATGCAGTTTATTACATATTGCACAACATATTTCAATGGTATTGGCTCATTAGCTATGACTGACGAGAACTGCAAAGCATGCATCATAATCTTGTCTTTACTTACTACCTTCTCCAGGGCGAGCCTGACAGCAGCTGTCATTCCTTTTTTATAGGTCGAAGAAGTATTTTTGTATACCTCCTCGGTGGCTTCACGCTTTCCTTCTTGTAGTTTGAGCAAGTACTTCTCCCATTTCGCTGATTGGTCTGATATTCGATGCATGTAAACAGCTGCGCAAGCCAATGCAAGTGGTTGCAAATCAAGAGCAAGGGCAATCTTAAGTAAAGCGTCTCGGTCACCCGGAAAACCAGATATTTGGGAAAGTAATGCAATGGCGTCTTCTTCTTTCATGCCTGACTTAAGAGATGAATAATGATATGTATCGGGGTCAGATGGAATGGATTGATTGTCTTGAGTGGTAACGAGGATTTGACCATCACCACTTGTCTTTTCTCCTGCTTGAGGCAAGTACTTTGAAACTAACTTTAGATCATTCACGTTGTCCACAATAATCAGCCACCATGAATAAATCTGCAATTTGGGATCGATCAAACTTTTTAACTTTTGGATCTTATCTTCCATGCTTAGTTCTTTTGATGTTGCAATTCTTGTAACAGAGTCTTCGTCACAACTGAGCCTGGCAGCAAAATCCTCGTACGATTTCACAAGAGCGACGATGCTGGATGCGTTGAATGTGAAAACAAACTTAAGTTGGGCTGTATCTTCAGGGATGTTGTTAAAGTAGTTATTTCCAATCTGCCTGGCAATCTCACTCTTTCCACATCCAGGGTTACCAGACAAGTAGATCACCGTCGTCTCATTTTTCTTTGTGCTTTTCAACTTTTCCATGTGATGGATTATTGTCATGACTTCATCTACGCGATCAGTGGTATCATGTGAAGGTTTGGGTGGTAGGACACAAAAAGAATAAAATTTAGCATAGCGTTTCTTTTCAATATTCAGCTGCTGTTGAAGCTCCTCTGTCAGAAAGCTTTTCTGGGTTTTCATCTCATCCACTTGCGTTGTATCCAGCCCCAACGATTTAAAAGCAGCCGAGATTTTCCCCATGGCGTCTTCAAAATCCACGTCTGTAAGCCTTCCATCAGCAGTGTGGGCAAAAACTTCATTGCGGATTTCTCTTAATTCTTCAACGTTTTTCTTTACAGTGGTATTCAGAAATGGCTTGAGACATTTTGAGAAAAGAAGAGCATAAAAGAGACAAGTGCAGTCCCACTGGTTAGTGATACCGTTTGCCATGATAGTAAGAAGCCTTGAATTAGGTCCTTTAGGTCCCTTAGGTTTTTTAGGTTTTTTAGGTTTTTTAGGTTTTTCCATGTTGGAGAAGTCGGTTCCATTACGGGGTGTATCAAGCCACTGGCCGTTTGTAGCCTGGTAACGCGCGTTCCATTGTTGCTTGAAAACTGTTCGTAATCCCTCGGGTACATCATTAGTGATGACTGAACACAGACGGAAGTAGTTGAGCTCCTCGTCTGCATATTTTTTTTCCGTTGCCATCTGAAATGTGCAAAGAATTCAACTAATATATCAATTTAGGCACTGCCTAAAGGCGGAGCCCGAGTTCAATGTTATCACATTTTTTAACAAGTTAAAAACGATACTGATTTGAGATCTGGAAAGCCGGAAAAAGGATGTCCCGAAGTGGTTTCCAGCGAAACATTTATGAAGTGACAAACTCGTTTTTGAAGAAAAAGTGAAAACCCAACTTTGTACGAAAAATATTGCAAATCAGTAATCCAGCTTTTGATATATTTTCTTCCATGAAACCTAAATATATTATACATCGTAATAAAAGACGTTTTTCTCTCCATTTCCTGAAATATTTTAATTTTCAAAGTTCATTCTTTTTCTATTTGAAGTTTTTTTTCATATATTTCATTAAAAAAAGCCAAAATTTTACCTCTCTAAGTATTACGGTAATTTTAAAAAATCTTGAAGGTTTCCATGGCAATTCAGCGGTTGATCCGAGCTTGTTCACGGCTCAATGGTCTACAACACAATGTATGATCACGTCACATAACAAGGGCGGATCCAGGGGGAGGATCCGGGGGGTCAGGACCCCCCCTGTGATACGTAGGGTTGCACTGTATTTAAGTAAATTTAGTACGAAGAACACATTTGGACCCCCTCTCTCCAGGCCCGTAGTAAAAATTATATGTCTTCGCACACATCTTTGTTTTTTTTTTTGCTTCGGCGACTCTTTTCAACGTTTGGACCCCCCCTTTAACAAATTCCTGGATCCGCCCTTGCATAAAACTGTTTTGTACAGATATGGTAAGTCAACCTGAACCAGTATTAGTCTAGAATCTGAAATAATATCTAAAATTTGACTTAACTGTGTCGTCCTTTATAGTTTCACTATGCCACAGCCGACCACCTTCAAAAATACACACGTCAAACCATGATTATGTAATGTAAGATTATCGATTCAGTGCAGCTTGGCTGAGTTTTGCATAAGGTCTTCCAGTTGAGTTGATTGCCTTCCCAGAAAGGAATTTTGGGTCACAATTTTTGGTTAGCATTTTTTGAGCATTTTCCGAGGATACAATGTAGACTTTTCTTCGCCATGAGTTCGACTAGCGTTTACGATTGATTTAAAGAAGAAATAACTCGTATTTCATAAATTCTCTTGGCAAAATAATAGGAAATGCTAATCAAAATACGATGTCGAATCCTTAATTCTGATTGGTTGACCTTGAGTTTGTTCTGAAGGTCAACTCAGCTGGTTATAAAATGATATCGAAAGCGGAAATGAACAACGTCAAAAATATATTGATAAATTAATCCAACATTTGAATAGTATTTTCAGAGATTGAGTTCCTTATTCACTCTTTTGTATAGAGTATTCGAGTAGTTATTGTTACCTGACAGGAATATAATCGGTATGACAATTAAACGTTCAGAAAATTTTACTGTGTTACCGAGGAATACGAGTCAAAGTAAATACGAAGGCTCGCTGATCATGAAAATCTTAGTCTCGCTACTGAAATTAATGGTTGTTTCATAAGGTTCAGCATGATTCATATGCTGGAGTTTTGATTTGAATTTTTTGTACGATTTAATGATAATGGTGAAGGGTGCATTCTACACTAACTTGTAATTTCACATGATGCAAGCTGATCTCATAAACACAGAAAAACTTCGTTAGTTCATCGTACTAACAGCCCGGCAATTTGAATCAAAATAAGCTGTGCTTAATATTTGCATATTCGACTCTTCAGTATTTGGCGCTACAATAATAGTAAATACAAAAATGATGTGATACAAAGAAAGTTGTTCGTATTTAAATACGTCCACAAACGGCAAAAGCGGAAGCATTTTAGAATTTCATGTACGAACGAGTAGTGTGTAAAAGTTCGCTCGTAGCGAAGCAGATATTTAATGACAGTTCTCCAGAAAACATACAAAATTTCCCTGATAATAGAGGAACATGTAGATGTAGAAATATTTAAAGATATAAAGCTAGAATTTTAGTTTTGAACGATTTTCAATTTTCTGGCACAAATTCCACTTAATACGGACTAACTGACAATAGCCAACAATCAATCAAAATGTTACCTTTTCTATCGCATATTTGCCTTCATCTTCTAGTAGATTGAAACCTTTTCATTGCGGTAAAACGCACTAACAGCCGAGCCACCATCATTCTCATCCACGGGAAAAAATATGTGTTTAGTTGCATATTTAGCCTCCTACGCAGACGCTCTTAGGGTCGTCACGCAATACTTCTCTCCCCAAACTTTGCGTGACGACGTGACGACCCTAAGAACGTCTGCAAAGGAGGCTATTGCATATTTTCCGTATTTGCGTTTGTTTACTCAAGCATGACACGAGTGACTAAGGGGGAGGGGGGAGACGCGATGAGGACAAAATGTATTACTTCTAAAGATATTGCTTTCAGGAGAAAACGACTTCAAAATTACATCTTGTATGAACTGTATGTAATTGTCGAATTAAATTTGCCTTAATTGTCTTAAAATGTCATTGTCAATGACAGGAGGCCGCCTGCAGTCAACCAAATGAATGCCTAAATGTACTCAACACTTCCTTTTTTACGATAATAATACTCAGTAAAAGCGAAAGCAAAAGCAAAAACAAATTCAGGGGTTGAGGATGAAAATACTTGCGATGCCATCGACACCAGTTATTCCAGGATATATCAGTTTTCTATGTTTCAATTGGTGTGATACAACGAGAGTTATTCGAGTGTACACAACACTACCTTTTTGACATTTCAAAGTTTTGGCTGTTTTGAATTCTTAATGAGTGGTTATAAGTGTCAAAGTTCACCTTTTTACAAAGTGGCACGTTACATTCATCAACTTTTCCTGTTTCCGGGCAACATATTCACCGGGAAATAATAAAATCGGGATTCAGTTAACCGGAAATGAAACGTGAACGATGACTACCTATAGCTATGGCTCACTTTTCGATTTAAAAAAATATGTATTGGCATATAAGACGTCAAAGTGAGTTAATTTATTCGATAAGGTATTTTTGTTATAGTATTTTGGAGATATCGAGCTCAAAGTAAAGGTGGCTCGGAATAATCAGTGGAGACGCTCTTGTACACCTTCCCTCAATACATCTTGCTTTATGTAGGATCGTATAAAATTCAAAGTTTATCGAAGAGCATATTTTGATATGAAATCTTAACATTCACTTGGAACTTATTAAACCGGAAGTCATTTATTTACCTCAATTTTTGTCATCACAATTCACCGTTTTACGATCTATTGTAATTGGGGAAACCTATAATAGATTCCCTTCCCCTCTAAGAAAAAGATTTCAAAAGCAATAAAGTAGGTAAATGCGTAAATTGCAAGTTCGTGATGTTAGTAACTAAGCGGCTTTATCTACTTGAGTAAATTTTTTAACAATCACCTATGGTAAAACTTGCATCTCAATTATAAAAAGTGCTTTTTAGTGCATATTAGGTGGAGGGCAAGTTGGTCGACCACCTAATCTTACTCTAAGCAAAGAGGTAGAGTCGAGGGTGGCGGCAGGATAAAACTATTTTCGTAGTTTGCTCCGCACACCCGCAATCGATTGAGGCATAAGAGGACGTCAGTCGTGGATTCATCTGTTTTTATTAATGATGAACGGGAACGGGAACCTTTAGAGCAAGTGAAAGAGTTGATCGATTAAGAAATGAGCACCCTCTTCCTGCTGCTTGATATTTGTTGGCCTTGTTCCACAATAGAAAGGGTTCAACTGAATTATTTCAAGGTATCGGGTAGCATCATCAGAGGATTAAGCAACATTTTTGTCCACATAAGTACATTTTTGCATTTTTTTGTTCCTCCAGTCGAACTAGACAACAGTCAATATTATCTAGCATAGTAGCAAGTTGTGGATCATTTTCATTGTCTCCTTTCTCGCCAATAGACACTGCTCTCTCCAAGTATGCTTTGGACTTTTCGTATTCCTTTAGTTGAAGGAGGCAGACACCAAGGTTATTTAGTGTACTAGCCAGTTGTTGATCATTTCCATTTTCTCCTTTCTCGTAAATAAACAGTGCTCTCTCCGAGCATACTTTTGCCTTTTCGTATTCCTTTAATTCAAAAAGACACAAACCAAGGTTATCTAGTGTAGTAGCCAGTTGTAGATCATTTTCATCGATTCGCTGCTCGCATATAGACAGTGCTCTCTCTCAGTGATTTAGCGTAATAACCAGTTGTGGATTATTTTGATCATTTCCATTTTCACAAATGGCTAATGCTTTCTCAAGGCAACTTTTTGCCCTTTCGTTATTTCCTAGTTCAAGTAAAGAATGTCCAAGGTTTAATAAAGTAATGGCCTTGTATGGATGATTTGCATGATATACACTTTCAGTGATTTTGAGTGCTTTTTCATAAAATTGTGTTGCATATTCATTGCTTTTAAAATTTGTTAAACATGTCCCGAGGTCATTTATCGTGTCGCCTAGTTGTGGATCTTCTCTGTCATAGAGTTTTTGCTCGACCTCGAGTGCTCTTTTACAATACGTCTTGGCTTTTTCGAGCTTTCCCTGAATTTGAAGTAACTTAACTAGATTAATTAATATATCAGCCAAGACGGGACCGTTTTTACCACATTCTTTTTCTTGAATCGCCAGGGCTCTCTGTAAACATGCTTCTGCCTTTCCGTGTTGCCCAACTCGAACAAGACACAAACCTAGGTTTTTTAATGTAATAGCTATTTCCGGATTATCTCCTTCATGCAACCTCTCCTCCATTACCAGTGCTGCCTCCAAATGTATTTGTGCTTTTTTATAATCCATAATGTTAATATATAAGTGACCCAGACTTTTCAGTGTAGTGGCTAAGGCAACGCTTACATTACCACTACATGTCAGTTTTCCCTCAAAATGACCTTCCTTATCTCGATGCGATTTATTCATTGTTAGAGTACTTGAGTTTAAGTTTTGGCCTTGAGTCATTTCTGGACTACTATTGTATACACGTTGTTGGATTGACAAACATAGTTCTAGGAAGATCTCAGATGCCTTGTAACAACCCTGCACAAGACAGATACTCCCTGCTTTGAATAAACAGTCAGCAGTAAGAGATTTATCAGGCAGGCTGGAATGATCCAATATAAGTTTAAGTTTCATTGATATGACAACAAAATGTGGCGTGAACAATCGTGTGGCGACAATTTCTTCCTTTGTTACAACGTAAAAGTTTTCAAAAGAAAGAAGATTTGAAAAAACTGACATAAGTTTCAAAATATCCGTTTCATCGTTTTCGAACAATTTCTGCAGGACATGATAAACCACTTGATGCACACGAATTACTTTGGACATTTTTTCGTCTTCAGATGAAATGACCAGCGAACTCAAACTAATACAAGGAGCAACAAGGTCTTGGTCTTTATCAGGCATGTAGTTTATGACATATTGCACAACATATTTCATTGGTATTGGCTCATTAGCTATGACTGACAAGAACTGCAAAGCATGCATCATTATCTTGTCTTCACTTACTACCCTCTCCAGGGCGAGCCTGACAGCAGCTGTCATTGCTGATTGATATGTCGAAGTGGTATTTTCGTATACCTTCTCGGTTGCCTCACGCTTTCCTTCTTGTAGTTTGAGCAAGTATTTCTCCCATTTGGCTTCAGATTGTTTTGTGCAGTTCAATATTCGCTGCATGTAAACAGCTGCGCAAGCCAAAGCAAGTGGTTGAAAATCAAGAGCACTGGCAATCTTAAGCAAAGTGTCCCGGTCAGCCGGACAACCAGATATTTGGGAAAGTAATACAATGGCGTCTTCTTCTTTCATGCCTAACTTAAGATATGAATAATGATATGTATAGGAGTCAAGTAGAATGGATTGACTGTCTTGAGTGGTGACGAGGATTTGACCATCACCAGTCGTCTTTTCTCCTGCTTTAGGCAAGTACTTTGAAACTAACTTAAGATATTTCACGTTATTCACAATAATAAGCCACCATGAATAGATCTGCACTTTTGGATTGATCAAACTTTTCATCTTTTTGATTTTCTCTTCTGGATTGAGGTATTTTGATGTTGCAATTCTTGTAACAGTGTCTTCGTCACAGCTGAGTCTGGCCGCAAAATCCACATATGATTGTAGAAGGTTGTCGATGGTTGATGCGTTGAAGGAAAATACAAACTTAAGTTGGGTCGTTTCTTCGGGGATGTTGTTAAAGTAGTTATTTCCAATCTGCCTGGCAATCTCACTCTTTCCACATCCGGGGTTACCAGACAAGTAGATGACCGTCGTTTCTTTTTTCTTGGTGTTTCTCATCTTTTCCATTACGTAGTTTATTGTTATGACTTCATCTGCACGTCGTTTCTTTTTTCTTGGTGTTTCTCATCTTTTGCCATTACGTAGTTTATTGTTATGACTTCATCTGCACGATCAGTGGTATCATGGGAAGGTTTGGGTGGTAACACACAAAAAGAATGCATTTTAGCATAGCGTTTCTTCTCGATATTCAGTTGTTGCTGAATACTACTTAGCTCCTCTGTCAGAAAGCTTTTCTGGGTTTTCATCTCATCCACTTGCGTTGTATTTAGCCCCAACACCTTAAAAGCGGCCAAGATTTTTCGCATGGCATCTTCAAAATCCACGTCTGTAAGCCTTCCATCAGCAGTGTGGGCAAAAACTTCATTGCGGATTTCTCTCAGTTCGTCAACGTTTTTCTGTACAGCGGTATTTAGAAATGACGCAAGACAATCTGAGAAAAGAAGAGCATAAAAGAGACAAGTGCAGTCCCATTGGTTAGTGTTACCGTTTGCCATGATAGTAAGAAGTCTTGCATTACGACTTTGATTTCTAGGTGATTCCATGTTGTAGAAGTCGGTTGCATTATGGGCTGTATCAAGCCACTGGCCGTGTGTAGCCTGGTAACGCGCGTTCCATTGTTGTTTGAAAACTGTTCGTAATCTCTCGGGTACATCATTAGTGATGACGGAACAAAAACGAAAATAGTTGAGCTGCTCCTTTGTAAATTTCTTTGTTGCCATCTGGAATGTGCAAAGAATTTAAATATGAATAGCATGATAAAGTTTGCTTTATATGTTACAATGCTTTCAATGTATGACAAAAATATCAAAATAAAGGAAATTTTGAATCCAAGTATCCGCAGTATCTAACCGCCTTTTTTCTCATCCCCACATCTAACAGGCATGCGCGGGCTCAAGAAATAACATCAAAACAAGGTTAGAGATGAAAGTCGATCTATATCGGACAGTATTATGAAATGTTATTTAGTTCTTGTCAGCTTATTGCAGATCTTGCATCATGTGAAATTACAAGTTAGTGTAGAATGCACCCTTCATCATTATCATGATCATCGTACAAAAAATTCCAATCAAAATTATAACATTTATAAACATATGAATCATGCTGAACCTCATGAAACAGCCCTTACTTTCAGTATTAAAACTAAGATTTTCATGATCAGCGAGCCATCGTTTTAGTTTTGTTCGATCGGCTTGGCTCGGTAACACGGTAAAAAATTCTAAACATTTCATTCTCATACCGATCAAAGGACTTTGAGGTATCAATAACTACTCAAATAATGTTGGATTAATGTATTAATTAATATTTTTTGACGTTGTATATTTCCGCTTTCAATATCAACCTCTTGCAAAACTCAGCCAAGCTACACTGAATCGATAATCTTATATGAACTTTTAATAGTTTGACATGTGTGTATCTTGAAGGTGGTCAGCTTGGGCACAGTACAACAATACAGTTAAGTCAAATTTTAGAAATTAAGTTATTTGAGATTCTAGACTAACACTGGTTCAGGTTGACTTACCATATCTGTACAAAACAGTTTTATGTGACGTGATCATGTATTGTGCTGTAGACCATTGAGCCGTGAACAAGCTCGGACCAACCGCTAAATTACCATGGCAACCTTCAAGATTTTTAAGGTTACTGTATGGCTACGCGAGGTGAAATTTGGCAATTTTTCTTATTAACCAGATGCGTGCATACGGAGCAAAAAACTTCAAATGCAAGATGATCTCATCAACACAGAAATACATCGTTATTCTGTAACAATTTCCACTTAGTACAGACTAACTGACAATAGCCAACAATCAATCAAAGCGTTACCTTTTCTTTCTCATATTTGCCTTCATCTTCTAACAGATTCAAACCTTTTCATTGCAGAAGAAAAGTACAAACAGCAAGTCCTACCAAACTACCATCAGTCTCATAAAGTAACGGGAAAAAATTGTGCTTAGTTGGATATTCGAGTGTTCATTAATAGACCCTTTTCAAATACGTGGTCTATGACGTCAAATGTCAACGTTCACGTTTTCTCTCTCCTCATTGGCCAGCAGAACTGATTTTTCCCGCCAACAGTTCTGAGCAGGCAACAGGTACATTAATTCACCGAAATCACCGGGAAAAATAAAACCGGAAGTGATTTTACAAGAAATGTAACAAAAGCACTAGGTTGTTTGCAGGTTCATAGTACGTCAGTGCCAGTTATCTGGATATTCTATCCCCTCCCCTTCCCAAGGGGTAATTTATCTTAAGACACAACTAAATATTCTGCTCATTTTACAGACATTGTCAAAAAGCTTATTCTGTGAAAAAAAGACTTAAAGACCAAAGGAAGTATCGAGTGATGATCTGTCTATTTGTTTCAAACGATATATATTCTGGTTTCAAAATCTATAATGAGTAATAATGAACAGAGAATAATAATTATTAACTCTACTTATACAATGATTGCTGGTATCGAGCATTTAGAGCGAGTGTATTAGGTATCACGTGATATTTCTTTTGGTCTAAATGTATTTTTTGGTGGACAACATTAATGACATTGACTGTATTGACTGTATTGGGTGTTAATATTATATAGGGGACCTAGAGTCCTATTGTATTATCACCTGCCCTTGGGCGAATCACAAAATAAATAAATAAATATAAATATTAAAAAAGAAAAATATTAAAGCATGAGAATATGGCACTGCAATTTTGCTTGATTTTTCATTTGTTAGTGTTATTGATGACACTGTGCTGGAAATTAACAGTCAAGGAAAACATTATTTCAATGACTATTAACTGTTAGTGTGATCACAGAGACTGTACAGGATGATCCTGACCTTCTGGATGACTAAAGTTTGTGTGCTGAAAATATGGATTTCTAAGACAATTTTACTGATTGAAAGTTATATCCTTCTTCAGGTAAAAATTGAATATGTCTTAGAGTGTTTATATACTAGAAAGATATAATGGCATGAGTTTATTATTTCATATTTATATACATTTTATAATTTGGGTTCTACTACGTGAGTCTGACACATGGACTTATTTCAACTCAGACAAACTGGTTTAGATATCATAAATATTTTCAAATTATTATTTGCCTGAGCCTTTTAAGTACAAAAATGTTATTCTCAAATAAATGAATTCAAAATTAGAAAATTATATCAACAAAAAAAACAAATTTGAAAAAATTATAATTAGCAATTTAAAATAAGAATTAAAATTTTCTAAGAAATTAAATTCAAAATTCAAAAAAAAATTGATTTCAATTTTATTTGAATATAATAGTAATACTTAGTATACTTATTGTATATATTTTTATTTATATACATTTTATAATTTGGGTTCTCCTACTTGAGTCTGGCACATGGACTTATTTCAACTCAGACAATCTGGTTTAGGTATCATAATCATTTTCAAATTATTATTTGCCTGAGTCTTATTTAAGTACAAAAATGTTATTCTCAAATTAACAATTTTTAATACTAAAATTTTCTTAAAAATTGAATTCAAAATTCAAAAAAAATTGATTTCAATTTTCTTTGAATATAATGGTAATATTGAATTTATTTGTATTTATATACATTTTATAATTTGGGTTCTACTACATGAGTCTGGCACATGAGCTTATTTGAACTCAGACAATATGGTTGATATGATAAACCTTTTCAAATTGTTATTTGCCTGAACCTTAGTCAAGTACACAAATATTAACACATTATTAGCTGTCATGTTACACCTAATTCCAAGAACGTTGTCATATATAAATAAAAAAATAACAAATAGGAATTAATTATTTTTGCAAAACACATGTAATCATTTCACTAAAAGAGTTTTATAAAGGTTTACAACTATTTGAAATGAAAATTATTTCACTGTTTTCAAGGTATAGACTGATATTTGTTGCTATATTACTAAAAAGATATTCTCATCAATCTAGGGGGCTTTAGAATCAAAATAAAGAAAAATATTTCTAATTATAATTTCTATTTCTTATTTTTTTATTTATTTTTTTTTTATATGACAAAGTTCTTGCAGTTAGGTGTATCTTCAAATTAATGAATTCAAAATCACAAAAATAGACAAAAGTTAAAAAAATAATAATAATTGAAGAACAATCTTATTATTAAAAAAATTATAATTTTCTTAAAAATTAGATTTAAAATTCAAAAAAAAAATTATTTAAATAAAAGTCATTTGGTGATTGTGAATCCAGTTTATCAAGTGGTCACAGCTACTCCTTTGCATTTACAAGTACACAATCAGACCTTGTGGATCACTTTAGTAATCAATTGACAAAAGACTAGAAGTGCAAAGTGAAATGACTAAAACATAAAAAAGCAAAGTTGGATTGCTACAAACTTAAAAACCTATTGATTTATTAAAGAAAGGGAATGCACCCTTCTCAAAATTATCCTGGATGCGAGGCTAACATGAAACACAAAAGAAATCCCACTTTCTCTCGATGGAATTTGTGGCATTTCTTTTGTGTTCCATGTCAGCCTCGCATTTAATATAATTTTGAGAAGGGTGCATTTAACCTAGAGAGGTAAAAAGAAAGATAACAACAGCTCAGCTGTAATTTTTTTGAATCATTTTCGGGATTTTTTGCGCAATTTCACGCTTAAAAGCAGGGTTAAGACGAGAACTTAGAGCCGCCAACTTTGTTTCGACATTATCCCGAGTTTTGGAAGTGAATTTAGTGGATTATAACCCAACGTTATTGGTTCAAATGGGTCACGTGCAGGACGAGTATCAGGCGATATCCCCCGTCCGAAGTGATATTCGTCCAGTAAAAGAAAAAAGAAAAAAAAAGAAAAGAAAATACACAAGGAAAACAAAGAAACTCGGTTTTTACAAAGAAGTGAGATTGAAATACAAATACTGGTTGAGAAAACTACGCCAAAAAATACGAAAAAATCAACAAAATATGCTGTATATGTCTTCAATGGTAAGCATCCATGTTGTTTCGTGAATGAAGTTTTTGGTTTGTTTTCCAAATTGGTTTTTTTAACTTCTAAAAACCAACAAACAATTCGACAACTAAGTTCATGTAATAGAATTCAATGTCAAACAGCTTTCGTTTATCAAAATAATTGTTTTTTATATTCAGCCTGGAGACAAGAGAGAAATACTTTTCAAAACTCTAGAGATGATGAGTCAATGCAGTTTGCTGAATCCATTCCAGTGAAGTCGTTTGGTTATGAAATAAATAAACCCCTTCTGACTCACTGGAATATCGTCTGATAATGTCCTTGGAAGAGAAATGGTCCTCAAAATATCAAATCTGCCCTCGAAGTTTCCCTTCTCGGTCAAATGTTCTTTTTTCGGACCATTTCTCATCCTCGGACATTATCAGACGATATCCCAGCCGCCAGAATGGGTTTATTTACTAAATATCACGAGATAGCAAACCAATGAGAACACGCCATCTATGTAGGTTCCCGCGTCGGTAATAATAATAATTACACACTGGCATGAGGTATAAGGTAACATTATTACAAGAACGAACAACGTTTCGCTCTACGCAAGTACATTTTTACATTTTTGTTTTCCTTCAAACCAAGGTCATCTAGCACAGCTGCTAGTTTTGGATCATTTTCAGCGCCTCATCTCGCGATTGATTGTGCTCTCTCAAAGTATGATTTGGCCTTTTCATATTGCCTAAGTTCATTAAGACAGTGTCCGAGGTTATTTAGCGTATTTCGAATTCTTGGATCATTTTCATTCTCTCCATTTTCTTGAATGGACAGGGCTCTCTCCAAGTAAGCTTTGGCCTTTTCGTATTGCTTTTGATCAAGGAGGCAGTAACCAAGGATATTTAGCGTTTTAGCCAGTTGTGGATCATTTTCATTCTCTCCTTTCTCTTGAATGGACAGTGCTCTCTCCAAGTATGCTTTGGAGTTTTCGGTTTTTCTTAATTTAAGTAAAGATATTCCAAGGTTTTGTAGGGTAATGACCTTCAATGGATGGTTTGCATCATATACACTTTCCATTATTTCTAGTGCTTTTTCATAACAAATGATTTGAAATTCTTCTTGTGTGTTTTTAAATCGTGAAAAACACCCCCCAAGGTCATTCATCGTGATAGCGAGTTGTGGATCTTCACTGCCATAGAGGTTTGGCACGAGCTTGAGTACTTTTTCACAATACATCTTGGCTTTTTCGAATTCCCCCTTACTTTGAAGTAACGAAACTAAGTTAACTAGTGTACCAGCCAAGAGGGGATCGTTTTTATCCCTATCTTTTTCTTGGATCGCCAGGGCTCTCTTTAAATATTCTTCTGCCTTTCTGAGCTTCCCAAGTTGAACGAGGCAGAAACCTAGTTTCTTTAACGTAATAGCCAGTTCATGATGATCTCCTTTGTGCAACCTCTCTTGGATTCCCAGTGCTGCCTCCAGATTTATTTGTGCTTTTTTGAAATCCCTTAGATTAATATATAATTGACCAAGATGTTTGCGTGTATTGGCTATGGCAACGCTTACAAAACCACTGCATGCGGGTTTTAAAACGCCGAAATAGCTTTGCTTATCTTCGTATACACGTTGCTGCATTGACAGACATATTTCTAGGAAGATCTCAGAGGCCTTGTAACTACCCTGTACAAGACAGATACTCCCTGCTTTGAATAAGCAGTCAGTGATAAGAGATTCAGTTCTGGGGTCAAAATGATCCAATAGATGTAGATCTAGTTTTCTTGATATAACCACAAAATGTGGCGCGAACGATCGTGTGGTGACGATTTCTGTCTTCGTTGGACTGTACGCGTTTTCAAAAGAACGAAGATCTGAAAACACTGACATTAATTTCAAAATGAAAGTTTCATCATTCTCGAAGCATTTCTGCAAGACATGATAAACTACTTGATGTACACGAATTTCTCTTGGAGTTTCAACATCTTCAGATGAAATGACCAGAGAACTCAAACTAATATTAGCAGCAACAAGTTCTTGGTCTTTATCAGGCATGCAGTTTATTACATATTGCACAACATATTTCAATGATATTGGCTCATTAGCTATGACTGACAAGAACTGCAAAGCATGCATCATAATCTTGTCTTCACTTACTACCCTCTCCAGGGCGAGCCTAACAGCAGCTGTCATTGCTGTTTGATAGGTCGAAGAAGTATTTTTGTATACCTCCTCGGTGGCTTCACGCTTTCCTTCTTGTAGTTTGAGCAAGTATTTCTCCCATTTCGCTGATTGGTCTGATATTCGCTGCATGTAAACAGCTGCGCAAGCCAATGCAAGTGGTTGGAAATCAAGAGCACTGGCAATCTTAAGTAAAGCGTCTCGGTCACCCGGACAACCAGATATTTGGGAAAGTAATGCAATGGCGTCTTCTTCTTTCATGCCTAACTTAAGAGATGAATAATGATATGTATAGGAGTCAAGTGGAATGGATTGACTGTCTTGAGTGGTGACGAGGATTTGACCATCACCAGTTGTCTTTTCTCCTGCTTTAGGCAAATACTTTGAAACTAACTTTAGATCATTCACGTTGTCCACAATAATCAGCCACCATGAATAAATCTGCAATTTGGGATCGATCAAACTTTTTAACTTTTGGATCTTATCTTCCATGCTTAGTTCTTTTGATGTTGCAATTCTTGTAACAGAGTCTTCGTCACAGCTGAGTCTGGCAGCAAAATCCACGTACGATTGCAGAAGCGTATCGATGCTGGATGCGTTGAAGGTGAATACAAACTTAAGTTGGGCTGTTTCTTCAGGAAATTTGTCAAAGTACTGATTTCCAATCTGCCTGGCAATCTCACTTTTTCCACATCCGGGGTTACCAGACAAGTAGACGACTGTCGTCTCATTTTTCTTTGTGCTTCTCAACTTTTCCATTTCGTTGTTTATTGTAATGACTTCATCTACGCGATCAGTGGTACCATGTGAAGGTTTGGGTGGTAGGACACAAAAAGAATGAAATTTAGCATAGCGTTTCTTTTCAATATTCAGCTGCTGTTGAAACTCCTCTGTCGGAAAGCTTTTCTGGCTTTTAATCTCATTCACTTGCGTTGTATCCAGCCCCAACGCCTTAAAAGCAGACAAGATTTTCCGCATGGCGTCTTCAAAATCCACATCTGTAAGCCTTCCATCAGCAGTGTGGGCAAAAACTTCATTGCGGATTTCTCTCAGTTCGTCAACGTTTTTCTGTACAGCGGTATTCAGAAATGGCCCGAGACAATCTGAGAAAAGAAGAGCATAAAAGAGACAAGTGCAGTCCCATTGGTTAGTGATACCGTTTGCCATGATTGTATGAAGCCTTGCATTACGTCTTTGATTTCTAGGTGATTCCATGTCGTAGAAGTCGGTTGCATTATGGGCTGTATCAAGCCACTGGCCGTGTGTAGCCTGGTAACGCGCGTTCCATTGTTGCTTGAAAACTGTTCGTAATCCCTCGGGTACATCATTAGTGATGACGGAACATAAACGGAAGTAGTTTAACTCCTCGTTTGTAAATTTCTTCGTCGCCATCTGAAATGTGCAAAGAATTCAAATAATGTATAAATTTAGGCGCTACCCAAAGGCGGAGCTCCCAGTTCAATTTTATCACAATTTTTGAGAAGCCCAAATCATGCAATACTGATTTGAGATCTGGAAAGAAAAAACGGGATGCCCCGAAGTGGTTTCCGGCGAAACATTCATGAGTAAAAAACAATTGACCAACTCGTTTTTGAAGAAGAAGAAGTGAAAGCCCACTTTCTACAAAAAATATGGCAAATCAGTAATCCACCTTTTGATATATTTTCTTCCATGAAACCTAAACATATTATACATCGTAATAAAAGACGTTTTTCTCAACATTTCCTGAAATATTTTAATTTTCAAAATTTATTCTTCTTCTATTCGAAGTTTTTTTTCCATATATTTCATTAAAAAAAGCCAAAATTTTACCTCGCCAAGCTATACGGTAATCTTAAAAAATCTTGAAGGTTGCCATGGTAATTCAGCGGTTGGTCCGAGCTTGTTCACGGCTCAATGGTCTATTTAACAATTAGTCCTCGAGTCCGAATGGTCTACGAGTCAATAGCCCATGAGGCCGAAGGCCGAATGGGCTATTGACTCGTAGGCCATGAGGGCGAGAGGTCTAATTGTTTTAGTAAAAACCTACTAATCGGTCCAATAAAAGGATGCAAAAAGTTTTGGATTTTGCTTTAAATATATTTTTTTGGGTTTTCAAAACCGGCGCTTTTCGCTACTAGAGGTCTATCACTAATAGACCCCTAGTAGCTCAGCCAATCACAGGGCTCGATTGGTGATAGACCATTAGTAGGTTTTTTCTAAAGCACAATATATGACACGTCACATAAAACTGTTTTGTACAGATATGGTAAGTCAACCTGAACCAGTATTAGTCTAGAATCTGAAATAATTTCTAAAATTTGACTTAACTGTGTCGTCCTTTATAGTTTCACTATGCCACAGCCGACCACCTTCAAAAATAGAAACGTCAAACCATGATTATGTAATATAAGATTATCGATTCAGTGCAGCTTGGCTGAGTTTTGCATGAGGTCTTATGAAATGATATCGAAAGCGGAAATAAAGAACGCCAAAAATATATTGATATATTAATCCAACATTTGAATAGTATTTTCAGAGATTGAGTTCCTTATTCACTCTTTTGTATAGTCTATTCGAGTAGTTATTGTTACCTGACAGGACTATCATCGGGACGACAATGAAACGTTGAGAAATTTTTACTGTGTTACCGAAGAAGCTTAGCCAAACTAATTACGATGGCTCGCTCAACATGAAAATCTTAGTTTTAATAATGAAAGTAATGGTTGTTTCATAAGGTTCAGCATGATTCATATGTTGGAGTTTTGGCTGGCATTTTTTGTACGATTTAATGATAATGATGATGGGTGCATTCTACACTAACTTGCAATTTCGCATGATGCAAGATGATCTCATCAACACAGAAATACATCGTTATTCTGTAACAATTTCCACTTAATACGGACTAACTGATAATAGCCAACAATCAATCAAAGTGTTACCTTTTCTATCGCATATTTGCTTTCATCTTTTAGCAGAATGAGACCTTTTCACTGCGTAAGAAACGTACTAAAAGCAAGTTTGGCATATACGTACTACCGAGTTACCGTCAATCTCATAAACGGAAAAAATATGTACTTGGTTGGATATTCGACTGTTCATTAATTGTGTTTATTGCTCAATCATGACACGAATGACTGAGGGGGAGGGGAGGGAAGGGATAGTCGCACTTTAGAACCGAACGAAATCTTATTTTGTCATAGTGCCAACCAATCAGGCATTAGCATCAACAGGAAAACTTATGTTTCTTTTTTTAAATATTGTTTTCAGAGGGCAATGGCTACAATTTTAGCAAAATGACATTTTGTTTGGCTTTTATGTATTTGTTCTTCCATTGTTGGGAAACCAAAATTTCCTAAACTTGTTTTAAAATGTCATATGATGACGACCAGGTGATTTGGAATCTAGATGCACAATGCATTGTTTGTAACAAGTGTTTTCTATTATCTCTTGTGAAAATGAAATATTTTCCATGAGAGACAAAGAAATATGCTATATCGAAAATATATTTGGTGAATCTTTCCATTGACGAGTTTTATTTTCTTTATTTTCAAGTAAAAACTATTGTTTATCGAGTCGAAAACCAGGAACTAGGAGATATTGAGCTACAACAAAATGTTCGCTGATAGCTGGGTTTCAATCAGCTGATAAAAGTCTTTGAATCTCATTGTCTGCTCCAAATGGTGGTCAAACACTGACCACGTGCTGTCAACCAGAAAGAATTCTATTGAAAACTTGTGATTCAGCTGGCGAACATTCCGCACCAAACAGGAAATGACGTCAAGTGAAACCAAGCTTTTGGCTAATTCTTTCAGGCTGAGAGAAGCGAAATCACTGGAATACCAAAAATATACATATAACCCTTTATAGAGCAGTTTTAACTTAAAATTTGTGCCGTATTTCCGGTCCTACTGCTCATAAAACCGTTAAAATAAAGCGAAAAATGTTCTTAATTACTTAACCTCCACCTGAAAAAATTAGGGCTTTGCACAACAAATCCTGCCACAAAGAAAAAGTATGAAAAATCTTTATAAAACTGCTTTTCGTTTTGGACCCGGAAGTCGTTTTTTTCATTCGAATGACGTCACATTTAAAAGCTCTATAATCTGCAATTAAAAAATTGGCGTTTTAAATTTATTAATGAGAGGTGTAGTTAAAATTGTACTAGTTAATACCAAATGTCAACGTTCACGTTTTCTCTCTCCTCATTGGCCAGCAGAACTGATTTTTTCCGCCAACAGTTCTGAGCAGGCAACAGGTACATTAATTCACCGAAATCACCGGGGGTAAATAAAACCGGAAGTGTAACAAAAGTACTAGGTTGTTTGCAGGTTCATAGTACGTTAGTGCCAGTTGTCTGGACATTCTATCCCCTCCCCTCCCCTCCCCAAGGTGTAATTTATCTTTAGACACAACTAAATATTCTGCTCATTTTACAGACATTGTCAAAAAGCTTGTTCTGTGAAAAAAAGACTTAAAGACCAAAGGAAGTATCAAGTGATGATATGTCTATTTGTTTCAAACGATATAAGTAGATACAGAATGACAGTTGTGCGCCAGGATCCTTGTGGATTCTTGTGGATCCTTGTGGATCCTTCTTGTTTTAAAATCTATAATGAGTAGCAATGAACAGAGAAAAATAATTATAAACTCTACTTATACAATGATTGCTGGTATCGAGCATTTAGAGCAAGTGTATTAGGTATCACGTGATATTTCTTTTGGTCTAAATGTCTTTTTTCGTGGACAACATTAATGACATTGACTGTATTAAAAAAGAAAAATATTAAAGCATGAGAATATAGCACTGCAATTTTGCTTGATTTTTCATTTGTTAGTGTTATTGATGACACTATGCTGGAAATTAACAGTCCAGGAAAACATTCTTTCAGTGACTATTAACTGTCAGTGTGATCACAGAGACAGTACAAGATGTTCCTGACCTTCTAGATGACTAAAGTTTGTGTACTGAAAATATGGATTTCTAAGACAACTTTACTGATTGAAAGTTATCCTTCATCAGAGGTAAAAATTGAATATGTCTTAGAGTGTTTATATACTAGAAAGATATAATGGCATGAGTTTATTATTTTTTATTTATATACATTTTATAATTTGGGTTCTACTACGTGAGTCTGACACATGGACTTATTTCAACACATACAAACTGGTTTAGGTATCATAAACATTTTCAAATTATTATTTGCCTGAGCCTTATTCAAGTACAATAATGTTTTTCTCGAATAAATGAATTCAAAATTAGAAAACTATATAAACTAAAAAATCAAATTTGAAAAAATTATAATTAGCAATTTAAAATAAGAATTAAAATTTTCTAAGAAATTAAATTCAAAATTCAAAAAAAAATTTCTTTCAATTATATTTGAATATAATAGTAATACTTAGTATACTTATTGTATATATTTTTATTTATATACATTTTATAATTTGGGTTCTACTACAAGAATCTGACACATGGACTTATTTCAACTCAGACAATCTGGTTTAGGTATCATAAATATTTTCAAATTATTATTTGCCTGAGCATTAGTCAAGAACAAAAAATGTCATATTATTTTCGAATAAGTGAATTCAAAATTAGAGAACTAAATAAAAATCAAATCAGAAAAAATTAAATTTAACAATTGAGAATTAAAATATTCTTAAAAATTGAATTCAAAATTTAAAAAAAATTGATTTCAATTTTCTTTGAATATAATGGTAATATTTGATTTATTTTTATTTATATACATTTTATAATTTGGGTTCTACTACATGAGTCTGGCACATGAACTTATTTGAACTCAGACAATATGGTTGATATGATAAACCTTTTCAAATTGTTATTTGCCTGAACCTTAGTCAAGTACAAAAACATTAACACATTATTAGCTGTCATGTTACACCTAATTCCAAGAACGTTGTCATATATAAATAGAAAAATAACAAATAGGAATTAATTATTTTTGCAAAACACATGTAATCATTTCACTAAAAGAGTTTTATAAAGGTTTAGAACCATTTGAAATGAAAATTATTTCACTGTTTTCAAGTTAGGTGTATCTTCAAATTAATGAATTCAAAATCACAAAAATCACAAAAATAAACAAAAGTCAAATAAAAAATAATAATTGAAGAACAATCTTTTAATATTAAAATATTATAATTTTCTTAAAAAATAGATTTTGAAATTTAAAAAAAAAATTCTTTGAATAAAAGTCATTTGGTGATTGTGAATCCAGTTTATCAAGTGGTCACAGCTACTCCTTTGTGTTTACGAGTTCACAATCAGACCCTGTGGATCACTTTAGTAATCAATTGACAAAAGACTAGAAGTGCAAAGTGAAATGACTAAAACATAAAAAAGCAAAGTTGGATTGCTACAAACTTAAAAACCTATTGATATATTAAAGAAAGGGAATGCACCCTTCTCAAAATTATCCTGGATGCGAGGCTAACATGAAACACAAAAGAAATCACACTTTTTCTCGATAGAATTTGTGGCATTTCTTTTGTGTTCCATGTCAGCCTCGCATTTAATATGATTTTGAGAAGGGTGCATTTAACCTAGAGAGGTAAAAAGAAGGATAAAAACAGCTTAGCTGTATTTTTTTTTCATTGCTTATCGATCAACAATTAAGAAGGTAAAAGAAAAGCAGGACCAACCAGATTAGCTTGAGATCACTCCCACCAATTCTTGAGGTTTTTATGATCATCACGTGATAGTTGACCATCTTACTATATCTAGGTATCATTATTACAAGATTGAACAACTTTTCGCTTTACTCAATTGATCTAGGCTAAAGCCAATATTACAACGCACAGTAGCCAGTTCTGGATCATTTTCATCATGTCTTTCTAGAATGGACAGTGCTCTTTCCACGTATGCTTCGGCTTCTTCGTATTGCTTGAGTCCAATGAGACATAAACCAATGTTATTTAGCGTGTTAGCCAGTTGTGGATCATTTTCATCTTCTCCTTTCTCGCGAATGAACAAGCATCTCTCAAAGTATGATTTGGCCGTTTCGTATTGCTTTAGTCGAGAAAGACACAAACCAAGGTTATCTAGCGTAGTGGCCAGATGTGAAATATCTTCTCCTACTTTCTTGCAAATGGTCAGTGCTCTCTCAAAGTATGATTTGGCCGTTTCGTATTGCCTTAATTGATAAAGGCACAAACCAAGGTTATTTAGCGTAGCACCCAGTTGTGGCTCATTTTCGTCTCCTTTCTCACGAATGGACAGTGCTCTCTCCAAGTATACTTTTGCTTTTTCATATTGCCTTAGTTTATTAAGACACGAGCCAAGGTTATCTAGCGTAGTAGCCAGTTGTGGATCATTTTCATCTTCTCCTTTCTCGAGAATGAACAAGCATCTCTCAAAGTATGCTTTGGCTTTTTCGTATTGCTTTAGTCGAGAAAGACACAAACCAAGGCTATCTAGCGTAGTAGCTAGTTGTGGCTCATTTTCGTCTCCTTTCTCACGAATGGACAGTGCTCTCTCCAAGTATACTTTTGCTTTTTCATATTGCCTTAGTTTATCAAGACACGAGCCAAGGTTATCTAGCGTAGTAGCCAGTTGTGGATCATTTTCATCTTCTCCTTTCTCGAGAATGAACAAGCATCTCTCAAAGTATGATTTGGCCGTTTCGTATTGCCTTAATTGATAAAGGCACAAACCAAGGTTATTTAGTGTAGCACCCAGTTGTGGCTCATTTTCGTCTCCTTTCTCACGAATGGACAGTGCTCTCTCCAAGTATACTTTTGCTTTTTCATATTGCCTTAGTTTATCAAGACACGAGCCAAGGTTGTCTAGCGTAGTAGCCAGTTGTAGATCATTTTCATCTTCTCCTTTCTCGTCAATAGATAGTGCTCTCTCCAAGTATGGTTTGGCCTTTTCGTATTGCCTTTGTTCATAGAAGCACAAACCAAGGTTATATAACGTATTTCCAATTCGTGGATCATTTTCATTCTCTCCATTCTCTTGAATGGACAGGGCTCTCTCCAAGTATGCTTTGGCCTTTTCGTATTGCTTTTGTTCAAGGGTGCACAAACCAAGCATATTTAGTGTATCAACCAGTCGTGGATCATTTTCATCATTTCCATTTTCGCAAATCACAAGTGCCTTCTCAAGATATCCTATTGCTCTTTCTAGGAAGATCTCAGATGCCTTGTAATAACCCTGCACAAGACAGATACTCCCTGCTTTGAATAAACAGTCGGCAGTAAGACATTCAACTTTGATGCTGGAATGATCCAATAGATGCAGGTTAAGTTTCCTTGATATAACCACAAAATGTAGCGCGAACCATCGTGTGGCAATGATTTCCTCCTTCGTTATACTGTAAGCGTTTTTAAAAGAAACTAGATCTGAAAACACTGACATCAGTTGCAAAATATCCTTTTCATTATTCTCGAAGCATTTCTGCAAGCCATGATAAACCACTTGATGTACACGAATTTCTTTTGAAATTTCTTCAACTTCAGATGAAATGACCAGCGAACTCAAACTAATACGAGCAGAAACAAGGTCTTGGTCTTCATCAGGCATGCAGTTTATTACATATTGCACAACATATTTCAATGGTATTGGCTCATTAGCTACAACTGACAAGAACTGCAAAGCATGCATCATAATCTTGTCTTCACTCACTACCTTCTCCAGGGCGAGCCTGACAGCAGCTGTCATTGCTGATTGATTTGTCGAAGTGTTTTTTTCGTATATCTCCTCGGTGGCCTCACGCTTTCCTTCTTGTAGTTTGAACAAGTATTTGCTCCATCTGGCTTTACATTGGTCTGGGCATTTGAATATTCGATGCATGTCAACAGCTGCGCAAGCCAAAGCAAGTGGTTGGAAATCAAGAGCACTGGCAATCTTAAGTAAAGTGTCTCGGTCACCCGGACAACCAGATATTTGGGACAGTAATGCAATGGCATCTTCTTCTTTCATGCCTAACTTAAGAGATGAATAATGATATGTATAGGAGTCAAGTGGAATGGATTGACTGTCTTGAGTGGTAACGAGGATTTGACCATCACCAGTTGTCTTTTCTCCTGCTTGAGGCAAGTACTTTGAAACTAACTTTAGATCATTCACGTTGTCCACAATAATAAGCCATGATGAATAAATTTGCACTTCTGAGTTGATCAAACTTTTCATCTTTTGGATTTTCTCTTCCGGACTGAGGTCTTTTGATGTTGCAATTCTTGTAACAGAGTCTTCGTCACAGCTGAGTCTGGCAGCAAAATCCACGTACGATTGCAGAAGCGTGTCGATGCTGGATGCGTTAAAAGTAAATACAAACTTAAGTTGGGTCGTTTCTTCGGGAAATTTGTTAAAGAAGTTATTTCCAATCTGTCTGGCAATCTCACTCTTTCCACATCCGGGGTTCCCAGACAAGTAGATGACCGTCGTCTCATTTTTCTTTTTGCTTCTCAACTTTTCCATGTGATGGTTTATTGCTATGACTTCTTCTGTACGACCAATGGTATCATGGGAAGGTTTGGGTGGTAACACACAAAAGGAATGCAATTTACCATAGCGTTTCTTTTCTGTATTTAGCTGTTGTTGAATACTACTTAACTCCTCTTTCCGAAAGATTTTTTGGGTTTTCATCTCATTCACTTGCGTTGTACCCAGCCCAAACGCTTTAAAAGCAGCCAAGATTTTTCGCATGACGTCTTCAAAATCCAAATTTGTAAGCCTTCCATCAGCAGTGTAGGAAAATACTTCATTGCGGATTTCTCTCAATTCGTCAACGTCTTTCTGTACAGCGGTATTCAGAAATGGCGCAAGACAATCTGAGAAAAGAAGAGCATAAAAGAGACAAGTGCAGTCCCATTGGTTAGTGTTACCGTTTGCCATGATAGTAAGAAGTCTTGCATTACGTCTTTGATTTCTAGGTGATTCCATGTTGTAGAAATCGGTTGCATTATGGGCTGTATCAAGCCACTGGCCGTGTGTAGCGTGGTAACGCGCGTTCCAAAGTTGCTTGAAAACGGTTCGTAATCCCTCGGGTACATTATGAGTGATGACGGAACACAGACGGAAGTAGTTGAGCTCCTCATCCGTAAATGTCTTTGTTGCCATCTGAAATGCACAAAGAATTTAAATAGGAATAGCATGATAAAGTTTGCTTTATTCGTTACCAATGAAGGAATTACAAAAGTACACGTTTGATCCAAGTATTCATATCATCTAATTTAGCACTTATGTCCTGTCACCATACTAGCAGAGATCTCTTTCGGTCTTTCTTTTTTCCCTGAGCTTTTTCGCGATACTGGATTTTGTTTTTGTTAGATTTGGTCGTTAAGAGCAGGTCTCTGTAAGAATCAAACAAAATTCGAAATGAAAATTTTTGCCCCACCTTGAAACTTTGTGTGCAGGTAGGCCACCCAGGGGGGTGCACGAAAACACCCCATGTTGGGGTCTTCAAATGCTTTGTTGCCATAGAAACGGCTATGGGTTTTTTTGGCTCCAGACCCCCAAATTCTACCCAAAATTTTCCCAAAAAATGGGGATATAATAGGATTTCAAAGTGGCCGATTTTGAACGTTTTGAATATTTAGCTCGAATGTTACGAAGCCCCAGCTTAAAACTATGTCGTTCCCCATTTTTTTTTTTCATAACTTGTATCATCAATGTCTATATAAACTGTAATAAAGATAAGGCTTCTCAGACGCACGTACTTTGGGAGATACGAGCGAAAGAGTATGGCTTGATTTTACTGTGTATGAAAATGGCCAAAACGGCCTCCAGTTAAGTGTTAAAGTTTTCTCGTTATCCCGAACGAAAATTGTAGAAACTTATATTTTTGAAAACTAGAATAGTTGTTCTGCTATTGGAGCAATATTGAATGAAATTGCTTTAAATGCGCCTGAGAACCAGCCTTTAAAATTTGCCCATTTTTTGGGAACATTTTGGGTAGAATTTG
This sequence comes from Anthopleura xanthogrammica, assembly GCA_964019055.1. Classification (NCBI taxonomy): domain Eukaryota; kingdom Metazoa; phylum Cnidaria; class Anthozoa; order Actiniaria; family Actiniidae; genus Anthopleura; species Anthopleura xanthogrammica. The sequence continues at coordinate 2,366,188 of OZ025219.1, read as the reverse complement.
GGGGTCTGGAGCCAAAAAAACCCATAGCCGTTTCTATGGCAACAAAGCATTTGAAGACCCCAACATGGGGTGTTTTCGTGCACCCCCCTGGGTGGCCTACCTGCACACAAAGTTTCAAGGTGGGGCAAAAATTTTCATTTCCAATTTTGTTTGATTCTTACAGAGACCTGCTCTTAAGAAAGGAATATCTGCACTCGGCACTTACTGGTATGAGCATGCGTCAAGTTATTATCCAAAACTTGACCTGGATGATAAGGCGCACACATAAAACCACAAAACGTCCTCTCATAGTTGAGAAACTTGGAGTACACGGCATAACAACACATAACTTAATCAACTTATAGCTGGTCACAAATGAGCCCATTCCTTTATTTGCATACTGGTCATTGCCTCAAATTCCTGATGACAACACTCTGCGCATGCTCAAACGGAATAATGCCGAGTTCAGACAGAGGTACCTCTCGTAAAGATCAAGAACAAAAAAATAAATAGAATAAAGCAAAAGCACAATTTATTAAACCCAAATTTAATACTGATTACAAATATGAAAACGAAAAGAGGTTTGTGCTGTTGTACTTTGAAAGAAAACTCCAGCTTCGAAGTCTATGTTATTCAGCGTTAGCATCGATTTTAAGTAGAATATTCATGTGTTCCACTAAAAGTCCGAATTTCAGCACACGACCATAGCCCTTCGTATACTGAAGAACAAAGATAACTGTTTTGTTACTATCTGGGCTATCTGAAATGTCTACTTTGAGGACAGGTAATCTTTGATAAAGATTTGTAATAAAATAATATATGTCTGCTATTTATTATTTATTTGTTTGTATGTTTATTTCTGTGTTTTACACAGAAGCGCGTAACTCGATTTTTTCAGTATCTATTTTCGTGTTCGAAAATCAACTCGAAGATTACCCCCCCCCCCCCCCCTTTTATCATAGTTAATAGAGGGGACTATCTCTATTAACTATGCTTCTATTAAGGTGGGTCACCTAGTAGTGGACCTCGTTGTTCCATTGTAATGTCACCGGCCTTTGAGCGACTTGTTTAAATTAAATTAAATTTTTAAAAAACCCAAGCGTACCAACAAGTTTTTTTTAAGAAAAAAGAGTGAAAACTAATCTTCTACAAAACAAAATTCATAACTCATGTAAAATTATACACGTTGGGAATTGTTTTCCTAACTACTTCCACAAACAGTTCTTTTTTCTTTAATTCATCAACAGCATGTCTTAACAGAAAAATTTAGATGTATTTGAAAAAGAGGTCAGATCAAGTATTTTCTAATTCTGGCACTCAGACGAAATTCAACACCGAAGTGCATTGCTGAAATTCCTGTGCGTAGCGGAAATTTCTCGGTCATAGCCAGTAATGGAATTATGGAAAAACATGAATCAATTTCTTGTAAACCAATTGAAGAAATGAGCTGAAAGTCTGGCACAACATTGGTAGATATCTACTGTGTTAAGACATCAAGTTTGAGTGAAAACGATGAGTGCAAGACTGTTAAATTTTAACTCTATCGATCAAAGGCTGATTCTGTTTATCTCATATTTAGATTCAAAATCACACAGCAAAATATTATATATTAAATATCAGATTCTCGTTGAAGCTTGGCTTCCGGCGCAAGCTGGGTGTTGCAGGACGTCTATAATAAGTTATCGAAATATACTATTCTGTGAAAATAGACGAGGAGGAAAGAAAGAACGTCTGTTTTCTTAGGCCAGAAACATACACAAAGTCAAACTAAATACGATGGCTCGCTGATCATGAAAATCTTAGTTTTAATACTAAAAGTAATGGTTGTTTCATGAGGTTCAGCATGATTCATGTGTTGGACGTTTGAATGATGGGTGCATTCTACACTAACTTGTAATTTCGCATGATGCAAGATGATCTCATCAACACAGAAATACATCGTTATTCTGTAACAATTTCCACTTAATACGGACTAACTGACAATAGCCAACAATCAATCAAAGTGTTACCTTTTCTATCGCATATTTGCCTTCATTTTCTAGCAGAATGAGACCTTTTCATTGCGGAGAACGTAATAATTGCATACAATCAGGATCAGAATAACATGCAGGGTCGTAAATTAAAGCGCTTGTATTACCGTATTAATACCACTGTGACAGTGTTCTCTCTTCTAACCATCCTGTAACCAGATAACAGATTACGTATTTTATCATATTTAAAATAACGCACTCCTTTAGTAACAGGTCACTGCCGCTTAAAGTTACTAAATGAGTGCGTTTGATTTACCTTATTCCATTAAATTTTCGCGACGCTTTAATTTAAAAAAAAAATCAATGATGTGAAAATTAAGTGGCCCACAAGTATTGAGAAAGTAGCAAAATTAATGACCATTAAAAAGCAGGGGTAAAATTATTCTTACCGTGAACCAAGTACTGGCGCATAGCCATGACAGGGGGCACAAAAATAGAATCTTTTTCCCTGGGGAAACTGATGCCGTCATTCAAAGAATATAATGTATTCAAAAGATGGCAGTTTGAGCTTGCTTCCATTAAGATAATTTATATCTTATAACAGGAAATTTTCGCGAGGCTTTAATTTCGCGATAAGTGCCGCAGTGCTCCAGTGGGTGCAAACTTATTGATTCCAAAGTGGCTCACATCAACATTGGGTTGATTGGGTGGCGGTGCTGCGGCCGCAGGACGGGGTGCTGGTGCAGGAGGTGCTGCTGGTGGAGGAGGTGCTGCTGGTGTAGGAGATGCTGCTGGTGGAGGAGGTGCTGCTGGTGAAGGAGGAGCTGCTTGTGGCTAAAGGAGGAGGTGCTGCTGTTGGAAGAGGCACTGCTGGTAAAAGAGATGCTGCTGGTGACGGTGGTGCTGCGGGAGGAGGAAGCGCTGCTGCTGGTGGAGGTGCTGCTGGTAGTTGAGATGCTGCTGGTGGAGGAGGCGCTGCTGTTGGGGGAATGCTGCTGGTGGAGGCGCTGCTAGTGAGGGAGGTGTTGCTTGGAGAGTAGGTGCTGCCGTCATTTTCATATTGCCTTAGTTCATAAACGCAGAAACCAAGGTTATGTAGCGTAGTAGCCAGTTGTGGATCATTTTCATCGTCTCCTTTCTCGAGAATGGACAGTGCTCTCTCCAAGTATGGTTTGGCTTTTTCATATTGCCTAAGCCGAATAAGACGCAAACCAAGGTTATGTAGCGTAGTAGCCAGTTGTGGATCATTTTCATTGTTTTCTTTCTCGCGAATGGACAGTGCTCTCTCATAGTATGCTTTGGCCATTTCATATTGCCCTAGTTCATTAAGGCAGAAACCAAGGTTATTTAGCACAGTAGCCAGTTGTGGATCATTTTTATCGTCTCCTTTCTCGCGAATGGACAGTGCTCTTTCCAAGTATGCTTTGGCCTTTTCATGTTGCCTTAGTCAAATAAGACAAAAAACCAAGGTTATTTAGCACCCAAACCAGTTGTCGATTACTTTGATCACTTCCATTTTCACAAATCACAAGTGCTTTCTCAAAGTACCATTTTGCTCTTTCGTGCCTTCCTAGTTCAAGTAAACAAATTCCAAGGTTTCCTAGTGTAATGGCATTGTATGAATGTTTTGCATGATATACACTTTCAGTTATTTTGAGTGCCCTTTCAAAAAATGTTTCTGCCTTTTCATTGCTTTTGAAATTTGCTAAACATATACCGATGTCATTTATCGTGTCAGCTAGTTGTGGACCTTCTCTGCCTTGGCTTTTTCGAGCTTTCCCTGAATATGAAATAACAAAACTAGATTAATTAATATATCAGCCAATAGGGGATCGTTGTCACTCAAATCTTTTTCTTTGATCGCCAAGGCTCTCTGTAAGCATACTTCTGCCTTTCCGTGTTGCCCAAGAAGCCTGAGGCAGGAACCTAGGTTTTTTAACGTAATAGCTATTTCCCGATTATCTCCTTTATGCAACTTCTCTTCGATTACCAGTGCTGCCTCCAAATGTATTTGCGCTTTTTTATAATCACTGATATTAATTTATAATTGACCCAGACTTTTGAGTGTTGTTTATTGTTATGACTTCATCTACGCGATCAGTGGTATCATGTGAAGGTTTAGGTGGTAGGACACAAAAAGAATGAAATTTAGCATAGCGTTTCTTTTCAATATTCAGCTGCTGTTGAAGCTCCTCTGTCAGAAAGCTTTCCTGGGTTTTCATTTCATTTACTTGCATTGTATCCAGTCCCAACGGTTTAAAAGCAGCCGAGATTTTCCCCATGGCGTCTTCAAAATCCACATCTGTAAGCCTTCCATCAGCAGTGTGGGCAAAAACTTCATTGCCGATTTCTCTTAATTCGTCAACGCTTTTCTGTACAGCGGTATTCAGAAATGGCCCGAGACAATCTGAGAAAAGAAGAGCATAAAAGAGACAAGTGCAGTCCCATTGATTAGTGTTACCGTTTACCATGACAGTAAGAAGTCTTGCGTTACGTCTTTGATTTCTAGGTGATTCCATGTTGTAGAAGTCGGTTGCATTATGGGCTGTATCAAGCCACTGGCCGTGTGTAGCCTGGTAACGCGCGTTCCATATATTGTTGCATGAAAACTGTTCGTAATCCCCCCGGTACATTATGAGTGATGACGTAACCAAAACGGAAGTACTTGAGCTCCTGGTTTGTAAAAATGTTTTTCGTTGCCATCTGAAATGTGCAATGAATTCAAATAATATATCAATTTAGGCACTGCCTAAAGGCGGAGCTCCGAGTTCAATGTTATCATAATTTTTAAGAAGCTAAAATCAATACTGATTTGAGATCTGGAAAGCCGGAAAAAGGATGTCCCGAAGAAACATTTATGATTAAAAAACAATTGACCTACTCGTTTTTGAAGAAGAAGTGAAAGCCCACTTTCTACCAAAAACATTGCAAATCAGTAATCCAGCTTTTGATATATTTTCTTCCATGAAACCTAAACATATTATACATCCGGGTTATAAAAGACGTTTTTCTCAACATAATTTCCTGAAATATATTAATTTTCAAAATTCATTCTTGTTCTATTTGAAGTTTTTTCTTCATATATTTTATCTCGTTAACAAAAAAAGCCAAATTTTACCTCGCCAACCTATAGTGTAACCTTCAAAAAATCTCGAAGCCATGGCAATTCAGCGGTTGGTCCGAGCCTGTTCACGGCTCAATGGTCTACAGAACAATGCATGACACGTCACATAAAACTGTTTTGTACAGATATGGAGCATATATACAATTTGTCTGCGCATGCGTCAGATTTGAACCACAGGCATCCAAAGCTTTAATTTTGCGGTTTTCGAAACGCTGTTTAAATCGTTGTAAAAGTTTTAAAAATTCACATAAACAAACAGATCATTATCAATTATGTTTTGCTTTGTCGTTAATTTGCAATTTTGAGTTTTTTTAGTTCCGTGTTGCTCTGACACCGCTGCAGAACGCAATGCGCATGCGCTAAAAATTATTTGTTTTGTGAACAAACCTTGCTACCATGGCGCGAAATTCAAAAAGCCGAAGCGAATAAAGCAAAGCCGAGCGAGAAATTTTCAGAGTAGCTACAGTGTCATATATAAAATAACATACTTTTTGCACCACATAGTTTTACGTTTGCACCAAAGGTGAAAATGAAGTTTAAAGTGGGTCGCGTGCAGCCGTCGAGTACTGCTATCGCTATTTTCTTGATGTTGTTTTTACGAGTGGTAGTGGTAGTAGATGGTTCAAACAAAACTAGTATATGCATGAGGGCTGAAAAAACAAGAACAGGAAGGGCTTGCCAAGGGAGACTTTACTCTGTGAATTCGGAGATATTGAAACTCGCGCATGCGCAGACGTTCTGCAGCGGTGTCTGTTGCTCTCTGTCCGGCGAAGTAAGGGAATTATTTGTGTGAGATTCCTGTGGTTTAACGATGTTTATTCCGAAAAGAACAAAAGAATGGCGAGACTGACGCACTTAAAATCCATCGCAAAGCAAGTGGGACCACTATTTAGCTCTAACAACCCACACATATCGAAACTAGGATGAATAGAGGAAGGGATCTTGGGAAAAAATAGCTGGGGGGGAGAGTTACAAAGCAAAGTTTTCTACAAATTTATTCGGACAAAGCCTCAAGTTAGAAAAACAATTGGAAACCACAATATTGGACTTAAACTTACTTTGAAACAAAGCTGTATCATACGGTCCAAAAGCTAATGACAAGATATCTAAATATGAACAACTAAGCTTCCTAAGCCAACGACCTCGAAATCCTATGGTTAGAACTCTCTCTTCCTAAGACGAAACCAATTCTGATCGCTGGAGTATATCGCCCCCCAAGTAGTGACCATGCGACTGATGTTAAAATTGAACGAAACCTTTCTCAAGGATATTACCGAAACAAAGAGTTTTATGCTCTTGGTGACTTTAACATCAATATCCTCCAAGCATCTACTAATGTTCACAAATTGATACAAGGACTACGGAGCTTGGATTTGACACAACTTATCTCCGATGTCACAAGACCAATTAGTAAATCCTGTATAGATCACATTTGGTGCTCCAACCCTGATAATGTCGTCCAGGTCAAGGTATCGGAGATTGGTATATCTGATCATTTTCCAGTGTGCATAGTGCGTAAAATCAATGGTGGATCCACTAAACTGAACAAACACATCTCCGTTAAATATAGATGCTACAAAAACTTTAGCACTCCAAAATTTTTGGAAGATCTAAAACAAGTACCCTGGGATCAGCTTCAAATGATCGATTCTAATCCTGATGAGGCTTTATTCACTTTTGAGCGTTTACTTAATGAAGTAATAGACGAGCATGCCCCCATGAAGGAAAGAAGAGTTAAACGTTGGAGACAACCGCCATGGATGACACTGGAAATCTTACAAGATATGAAGAAACGAGACAAACTTCTTCAGTTAGCTAGGAATTCATGCGATAAGGAATGCAAGACCACAGCGGAATGGAAATCTTATAGGAAAGTTAGAAATGAAATTGTCTGGGCAATAAACAGAAACAAAAGAGAACATTATTTAACATGCTTGAAAGAAAACAACAAGAACTCCAAGAAGATGTGGGAGTCAATTAATACTATCTTACGACGTAATAAGAAATTGGATGTACCTCTCTCTATTGATGTCAATGGAATCAACGTGAAAAACCCACAAGACATTGCTGAAACTTTCTGTAATTATTTTTCTAACGTTGCAAGTGATATTCTGGGGGATGAAGTATTGAGCCAGCAATCCGATTTTGAACACCTTCAAGAATTTTGCCGTGAAAACTGTCCTGATCAAACTCAGTTTGTAATCCCAAGTGTCGACGAGAACTTTGTTTATACTCAGTTAGCTATGCTTCCTATAAGCAAAGCTATTGGTCATGATAACATTGGAGCTAAAGTCTTGAAGTGTGCTGCTTCAGTTCTCTCCACTCACATCACCAGAACAATGAACATGTCCATCTCCATGGCCGTCTTTCCTAAACAATGGAAATGTGCAAGAGTAACTCCCATCTTTAAAGGTGGTGATAAGTCTGATATATAATGGTAATTGAACTAAGTGGAGTGCAATTTGGTCTGATATCAAACGCGCGATAACAAAATCACACGACCGCGTAGCGGAAGTGTGATTTGTAATCGCAAGTTTGATATCAGACCAAAATTGCACGACACGAAGTTCAATTATCACTTTATTATATCCATTTTGAAATCATACTAGATAGACACTAAATTTGTGATAAATACAAAAGTATTTATTCACAAATAGCCGGTATTTTGTTTCTTTTTGTAACAAAAAATTCCAGTCAAACTTGAAAAAAGCTACATTTTATGCTCCTTATTTGCTGTAATCTGATTGGCTGATTACATACAATCCTGTAATCTGATTGGTTACCTTTTCTAGTGTTGCATTGTGATTGGCTGACAAAAAGATGCGATTCGGACTCAAAATAGTGCGATTCGTGCTTGAATCAATCTACTGAGAGCCAATCAGATTACAGGATTTGCTAGTGATTTCAAAGTGGATATAATAAGAACTGTTATCGTCCTATATCTATCCTCCCCATACTTTCAAAGATTTTGGAAAGACATGTGTATGACTCGCTTTATGGTTTTCTCTCTTCAAACAACTTAATCTCCGACCAGCAATCTGGCTTCCGTCGACATCATTCCTGTCAATCAGTATTAATCAAAATATGTGATTATTTACTTGAGAGTATTGACAAGGGACATATCTCTGGCCTAACCCTAATTGATCTACGTAAGGCCTTTGATTTAGTGGACCATGAAACACTCCTAAAGAAGCTGTGTATCTACTGTAATGTCGACTCCATGCCTTGGTTCCGTTCTTACCTGCAGAATCGCGAGATCCTTGTTTCCATAGAGGGAAAACAGTCAAAGAAAAGAACACTCACCATGGGAGTTCCACAAGGATCCATACTAGGTCCTCTCCTATTTATATTGCATATGAACGATCTTCCTTTCTGCGTCAAGGATACAAAGATCGATCTCTACGCAGATGACTCAACTAATTATGTATCTGCAAGTACAATTGATGAAGTGGAAGATAAACTGTCAAGGGAACTGTTGCCTATTACACAATGGTGCAGAAATAATAAAATGGTACTTAATCAAAAGAAAACCAAGTCTATGGTGGTCGCAAGCAAACGAAAGCTTCCAATAGACATCAAGGTTACCACTGAAGGGTCAACTATTAAATCAGTTACGAATGAGCGCCTTCTTGGAGTCCAGTTGGATGAGTGCATTTCTTGGTCGTTCCATATTGATATGGTGTGCAAGAAATTATCCCAACGCCTTGGTATCCTTCGACGTATCAGGCACTATCTACCATTGAACGCAAGACTTGCATTCTACAATTGCTTGATCCTCTCTTTGATGGATTATGCATGTGTTGTTTGGGGAAACGCAACCCAAGAGAAACTGGACAGAGTCTATCGCTTACAGAAACAAGCAGTTAGGCTGATACTAGATGCTGACCATAGACATCCATCCTTGCCACTGTTCCTGAAGCTGAAGTGGTTACCATTTTATGAACGTATTAGATACTTCCGCTGCCTTACAGTATATAAAACCTTAAATAATCAAGCACCAGAATACTTATCTCAGATGCTTAAGCCCTTTAATAAGGTACATTCTAAAAACACTAGAGGATCACAGAATCTGAATCTATAATCTATTTTATATGTGTGTATACACCTGCTTGCGAGAGCGTTGTCGTGCAGCATTTGAGCATTTGTGGTTTAGTGGATTGGGAATGGATTGAAAGTACGAAGGAAGATCATTCGAGCTGAACTCTTTCTTTTGTGCTTTTGATTCATTCCTGATCTTGGGACTGCGGGTGTTCGGGTGTTGTGTGGCAGCGTTTTTGCAAGTAGGTGTATATATTTTTTTGTCTTTTTCTCTTTTTCTTCTCATCATATTTTATTAATAATGAATTTGTAAATTTTAATATTAGCTGGCCTAGATGAAAATTACTTATGTAAATCTAGTTACCAATAAAGTGATTTATTATTATTATTATAAGCTAGCTTTTGCCATAGAATCAAAAGCATAATGTGTTCGAAATATTGCATACAAAGGAATATAAAATACACTGAAATCATAACAACACGACGCACTTGGTACCATGGTACGAAAATAGCATGTTCTGATATCAAGGGACCACTTCAGAACCTCTATTTATCTTTATTCTCAATCTTCCTCATCGCAATTTACCGTCAGGTTTTAGAATCTATTGTAATTGGGGGAACTTATAATAGATTCCTATAAGAACATTATTTAGAAAGTAATAGAAGAAATAAAGACGCACACAGCAAGTTTTTCAAGGAAATTACTATTCCTAGTAATAACCAAGCGCCATCTTGAAAGGTAGCCGTGCATCGAAGCGAGACATGATGTGACCTTGCAATGATAGAGACTTTTTTAACACCGTCGACAATTATTCACATGTCTCTATCATTGCAAGGTCAACGTTCGTCTCGCCTGGATGCAAAGGCAAGGCTACGTTTCAAGATGGCGCAGGGAACTGTGAGAGGGACAATTCAAAAGTCGTAACAAATTTTTTAATTATTCTATGTTTTTAATCACCACTTCATAATTCAAGCTCCATTTTTAATTTTTTTTAAACTGATACTAACCTTAAATAGCTTTTCCAATATATCATGTATTCTCAAACTTGTGTCCAAATTACAGGAAAGTACTACTTTTTATTTCAAATAAGGCGGTGGGCAAGCCGGCCGATCACTTAGCCTTACTCTAAGCAAAGAGCAGAGTCGATCAAAAAAAGGGGTCTCAGCTTTCATTTGATTAAATACGGGGTACGGTAGCTACAACGACCCCAACCTATTCATTAGTGGTGTGCTACAATAAAAAGGGCTCTACTGAATAATAATTATTATACTTGAGGAATCAGGTAACATTATTATGAAATCGAACAACTTTTCACTTTACGACAGGATTGTGCTCTCTCCAAGTATGCGTTGGCCTTTTCGTATTGCCTTAGTTCATTAAGGCACACACCAAGGTTATATAGTGTATTAGCAAGTCGTGGATCATTTTCATCGTCTCCTTTCTCGCGAATGGACAGTGCTCTTTCCAAGTATGTTTTGGCCTTTTCATATTGTCTTAGTTCATTAAGGCATGCACCAAGGGAATTTAGCGTATTAGCCAGTTGTGGATCATTTTCATCGTCTCCTTTCTCGCGAATGGACAATGCTCTCTCCAAGTATGATTTTGCTTTTTCGCATTCCTCTAGTTCAAAGAAGCACAAACCAAGGATTTCGAGCGTATAAGCCATTTGAGGACTATTTTCATTGTCTTCTTTCTCGTGAATGGACAGTGCTCTCTCCAAGTATGCTTTGGCCTTTTCGATTTTTCTTAATTTGAGTAAAGATATTCCAAGGTTTTGTAGGGTAATAACCTTGCATGGATGATTTGCATCATATACACTTTCCATTATTTCTAGTGCTTTTTCATAACAAATGATTTCAAATTCTTTTGGTGTATTTTCAAATCGTGATAAACACGCCCCAAGGTCATTCATCGTGATAGCGAATTGTGGATCTTCACTGCCATAGAGGTTTGGCACGAGCTTGAGTACTTTTTCACAATACATCTTGGCTCTTTTGAATTCCCCCTGACTTTGAAGTAACGAAACTAAGTTAACTATTGTACCAGCCAAGAGGGGATCGTTTTTATCCCTATCTTTTTCTTGGATCGCCAGGGCTCTCTTTAAATATTCTTCTGCCTTTCTGAGCTTCCCAAGTTGAACGAGGCAGAAACCTAGTTTCTTTAACGTAATAGCCAGTTCATGATGGTCTTCTTTATGCAACCTCTCTTGGATTTCCAGTGCTGCCTCCAGATTTATTTGTGCTTTTTTGAAATCCCTTAGATTAATATATAGTTGACCAAGATGTTTGCGTGTATTGGCTATGGCATCGCTTACAGAACCACTGCATGCGGGTTTTAAAACGCCGAAATAGCTTTGCTTATCTTCGTATACACGTTGCTGCATTGACAGACATATTTCTAGGAAGATCTCAGAGGCTTTGTAACTACCCTGTACAAGACAGATACTCCCTGCTTTGAATAAACAGTCAGTGGAAAGAGATTCAATTCTGGGGTCAAAATGATCCAATAGATGTAGATCTAGTTTTCTTGATATAACCACAAAATGTGACACGAACGATCGTGTGGCGATGATTTCTGCCTTCGTGGAATTGGAAGCGTTTTTAAAAGAAGGAAGATATGAAAATACTGACATTAGTTTCAAAATGACAGTTTCATCATTCTCGAAGAATTTCTGCAGGACATGATAAACAACTTGATGTACACGAATTTCTTTTGAATTTTCTTCATCTTCAAATGATATGACCAGCGAACTCAAACTGATACGAACAGCAACAATGTCTTGGTCTTCATCAGCCATGCAGTTTATGACATATTGCACAACATATTTCAATGGTATTGGCTCATTAGCTATGACTGACAAGAACTGCAAAGCATGCATCATAACCTTGTCTTCACTTACTACCTTCTCCAGGGCGAGCCTGACAGCAGCTGTCATTGCTGTTTGATACGTCGAAGAAGTATTTTTGAATACCTCCTCGGTGGCCTCACGCTTTCCTTCTTGTAGTTTGAGCAAGTATTTCTCCCATTTCGCTGACTGGTCTGTGCAGTTGAATATTTGATGCATGTAAACAGCTGCGCAAGCCAAAGCAAGTGGTTGGAAATCAAGAGCACTGGCAATCTTAAGTAAAGCGTCTCGGTCACCCGGACAACCAGATATTTGGGAAAGTAATGCAATGGTGTCTTCTTCTTTCATGCCTAACTTAAGAGATGAATAATGATATGTATAGGAGTCAAGTGGAATGGATTGACTGTCTTGAGTGGTAACGAGGATTTGACCATCACCGCTTGTCTTTTCTCCTGCTTGAGGCAAGTACTTTGAAACTAATTTGAGATCATTCACGTTGTCCACAATAATCAGCCATGATGAATAAATCTGCACTTTTGGATCGATCAAACTTTTTAACTTTTGGATCTTATCTTCCATGCTTAGATCTTTTGATGTTGCAATTCTTGTAACAGAGTCTTCATCACAGCTGAGTCTGGCAGCAAAATCCACGTACGATTGCAGAAGCGCGTCCATACTAGATGAATTGAAGGTGAATACAAACTTAAGTTGGGTAGTTTCTTCAGGGATTTTGTTAAAGTAGTTATTTCCAATCTGCCTGGCAATCTCACTCTTTCCACATCCAGGGTTACCAGACAAGTAGATGACCGTCGTCTCATTTTTCTTTGTGCTTCTCAACTTTTCCATTGCGTGGTTTATTGTCGTGACTTCATCTGCACGATCAGTGGTATCATGGGAAGGTTTGGGTGGTAACACACAAAAAGAATGCATTTTAGCATAGCGTTTCTTTTCAATATTCAGCTGCTGTTGAAGCTCCTCTGTCAGAAAGCTTTTCTGGGTTTTCATCTCATCCACTTGCGTTGTATCCAGCCCCAACGCCTTAAAAGCCGCCAAGATTTTCCGCATGGCGTCTTCAAAATCCACATCTGTAAGCCTTCCATCAGCAGTGTGGGCAAAAACTTCATTGCGAATTTCTCTCAGTTCGTCAACGTTTTTCTGTACAGCGGTATTCAGAAATGGCCCGAGACAATCTGAGAAAAGAAGAGCATAAAATAGACAAGTGCAGTCCCATTGATTAGTGATACCGTTTGCCATGATAGTATGAAGCCTTGCATTACGTCTTTGATTTCTAGGTGATTCCATGTTGTAGAAGTCGGTTGCATTATGGGCTGTATCAAGCCACTGGCCGTGTGTAGCCTGGTAACGCGCGTTCCACTGTTGCTTGAAAACAGTTCTTAATCCCTCGGGTACATCATTAGTGATGACTGAACTCAGACGGAAGTAGTTAAGCTCCTCGTCTGTAAATTTCTTCGTCGCCATCTGAAATTTGCAAAGAATCAATAATATGTTAATGTTCGCTTTATTTATACCAATGAAGCTAATTTGATTAAAAAAATAAACAAAGGAAGTTAAAGGAAATCTTAGATCCAAGCATCCGTAGTAGTTAATTTAGTATGCCGCAATGAAAAAGTATCACAATTTTTGAAAGCCAAACTCAAATACTGATTTGAGATCTGGAAAGGAAACATCTTTTACTAAAAACATTGCATTGCTATCAAGCTTTTGATTCTCAACATTTCCTGCAATATACGAATTTTCAAAAATTATTTATTCTTCTATTCACAGGGAGCCCAGTTAGATAAAAGTAAAAGGTGAAAATAAAATCGGGGGAAAAAAATCGCGTTTAATAATTTTTTTAAATTCCAGGTCACGATAATGTCCTCTATAATACGAACGAGCAAAAAAATCAGTAAAATATGCACTAGAACATTTTTTTTTCGCTGGCGCCTTTGAAAAACTCCGGAAATCTCCATAATTTGCAGGAGTTGAACAAATGACATCCAAGGTAAATTCATTCTTTCGTTTTTTAAGTAAAATTAACCAACAAAGCGTAAAAATTTCCAATTTTGTCGAAGAATTTTTTAACAACAAAACTAGCCATGTGGGGTGGCTGGTGGTGGGTTGTGTACACGTGACAAAATGCCTAAGCTGGAGAGTAGTGAGGTCGAAATTGGTTCTCGCCCCAGTCCCGCTGCCTTAACGAATCATACAGAAGATATTCAGGAAATCTGCAGCCAGCGAAAAATTTTCTGCACGTAAATTTCGTTCCGAGAAATCGGTGAGGAAGATCAAAACGACTTTTTAAAAAAATGAATCCCCCATCCTATGGACCATTTTGGTCACGTTTTTTCGGGAGTTTGTGGTTTAAAAGAAGGTGAAATCGTGGTTTAAAGTGTGTTGTGTTGTCCAAGATGGCGGCTTGACTTTCCTCCTTTGTTGTGGCTACTGCTTCGAAGAACACTCATGGTGTTGAGTGACTGAGTGTAACACCACAAGAAGCCCAAAACATTGAAAATGCAATCGATACTTCACTCGATTACTGTTCGGGATTTGCCGATGTTTCACTTCGGGAACGCCGGGTGCCTGCCGGGTCTCATTCGGGCTATTTTGGAAAGCGCCACGTGATAAGCTGATTTTTTATCGATTGCAACGTAAAAGCTTCGTACGTCTTCCATGTGCTTTTGATCTCCGTCTCCGTAGATCTGCGTTTTGGAGGTGAGTTGTTTATTTTTCTACAATGTTATGCTATCTCGCATCAAAAACTATGCATAGCTGTTTACACATTTGTGGAGTATTTGTTTGGAAAGAGTTTTTCAGGTTTTTTAAAGGCTCATTGGGATTATATGCTCCCAAAGCAATCGTTGAATCAAACTGTTTATTTAGCCGCCATGGCGACCAAGCGTCTTTTCCAGTTCAACGCCTCTGCCGTTCCTTTGTTCAACGTTTCGTGATCTTTGGCCTTTTTAAAGAATCAACTTCCCTTCGGGGAGACAATAATCTCTTTCGAGAGAGCAATAAATTGAACATTATCTATAAAATTGAAAAACTACAAGGGCATATTTAAGAGCAAAGTCCTTTTTCACAGTTAGACAATCATTAGAATTTTATTTTTCCTACAATTTACACACTAGTATAGTTTCAGTTTGAGTTTTGTTAAATACAATAGTTAAATCATTACTGCATCAGATTTCCTATTGTAACCTCATAATATCGTTTTCATTTCTCCTGCTTTGCACAATGTTGTAATGAATGTGGAGATCAATAAACGTTTTTTAGTTGAAGAAACTAGTCTTGTTAATGTGAAACCAACCAACAAAGAAATCTTTCATTGGATTAGTTTTTTTTCATTAGAGTGCATGCATTCAATCCGTGAAACAAATACTAACTTTAAAGAGAGTTCTGTATCAGTTAGTATAGGTAATAATATGGTTTCGAGTTCAATTTGGGATTAATTTGCACGAGTGTGTTTTTCAAAGAGTTCAAATTGCACGAGACCGTAGGTCGAGTGCAATTTGAGCTCTTTGAAAAACACACGAGTGCGAATTATCCCAAATTGAACGAGAAACCATATCATTACTTGTTAATAATATACATGAAAAACCTTACAAACGTTACCGTCTGACATTGAAAATCTCAAGAAAAGCTCTGAGCGCGCGCTCAATGACGTGAGATAGCGTCAGCAGCGCGCGCTCTTCAAATGAAACCGACAAAAAAATTATTCAAAAACAAACAAAATCGCCAACTTTTTAGCCGTTTTTACCGCTTAAACTTGTTCCTTCACGATCGAAAAATCTTGATGCTTAATAATGTTATCAAGAGCAGAATCAAAAAAATTTTGGTTTCAAGACCATTTTCGGAAATTGTAATTTGCACTGTGTTACCTTGTTTTTGCACTGAATTACCTCTAAAATGCACTGTTCATCAGCCAATCAGAATCGAGTAATTTTTTTATGTATATTATTAGTACTAAAATTGTGATTTATTGTTCACAGATTTAGTATGTGCACTCTATTAACTTCCAATTATGTTTTCATGTCTCTCTAAAAAGAGTACAATACCTCCTGCTATTTAGCACAAGTTAAACAAGAAATACAGTTCACTAGCATAATTTTGCACAATTCAACTTCACTAATTTAATGTTTGTACTCTAGAAAAACAAACAAGTGAATATGAAAAAGTAATTTGAGAAGCCAAAAAAAATTTGCAAAAGAAAGAATTCTGCTTCACTGATCGTTAGTCTTAGGGTTTGGTATTAGCACAGGTAGCCCAAGCAATCTACTTATGGCAGCTTTGCAATGGTTTCATTGAAAAAAAATAAAATTGCAATAAATTTGTAAATTTTGAATAAAATGATCTTAAACTAGCAAAATGTGTTGTTCTCTTGACTCTTAACATCTCTACGAAATTTCAGATCGATTAAAAGAAGTTTACTATTTTTTTTTCTCCTCACCTATAATATAGTGACTGGTATGTGGTCACGGCTCCTTTACCGTTTTTATGACAGCGATTTTCGTTTCATCAAGATCATTTTTACAGTCAAGAAAAGAGGTATGACCGTGATACTTGGATGTTAGGATGTATTTGTTATTTATTGTAGCCTTGATGGCATTCAATTTTGAATGAGATCGTTTTTTTGAGAAATAAATTGTTTAGTTTTGAAGCCGTTTGAATTCATTTTTGGCTGTTTGATTCCTACCTTGTCATTATATTATAGGTGAGGAGAAAAAAAATAGTAAACTTCTTTTAATCGATCTGAAATTTCGTAGAGATGTTAAGAGTCAAGAGAACAACACATTTTGCTAGTTTAAGATCATTTTATTCAAAATTTACAAAATTATTGCAATTTCATTTTTTTTCAATGAAACCATTGCAAAGCTGCCATAAGTAGATTGCTTGGGCTACCTGTGGTATTAGCGATATATATTTATTTCCTAAACCAAATGACATTATTTCATACTAGGGTGCAAACACTTCACACATCAAACATTACATCATATGCATGGTATTTCTATATTATGAATTATCTTATTTCGTTTCACTAATAAATGCAGTAGACACATGCAGTCCTTGACTGCCTATTTTAAAATTATATTGACACAAATCCACACGTGGGATACCATGGGGAAATTATATAGAAAAACAAAGGCGCGCGCGAAAAAAAATGTTCTAGTGCACTTTTTACTGATTTTTTTTTTTTTTTTTTTTTTTTTTGCTCTTTCGTATTATAGAGGACATTATCTTGACCTGGAATAAAAAAATTAATTAAACGCGATTTTTTTTCCGATTTTGTTTTCATTTTTTACTTTTATCTAAATTGGGCTCCCTGTGTTCTATTTGAAGTTTTTTCTTCATTAATATGCCAAATCACTTGAACGTTTTACCTCACGAAGCTATATTATGTTCAGTTATAGATTTTGTCGGGGGAAAAAGTGAGAAAAATCTATGAAAAGTCTTTGTTTTTGAGCGCGCGCACACACGTCCAAGCCATCAACAAAACTGAATTAAAAACCAATCGACTGCGTTCGCCGTATTGGCTTTCTATATCACAATACATTTAGCTGTTCTCTTCTTTCTTTTTTCTTTTATTTCGATATTCTTTTCTCCCCACACTTTTCTAAATTTCTTTTCTAAAATTTGTCATCTTAGTTTTGATCGGAAATTTTTGGTGCGTACAAATTTTGACGCACGGGAGTAGGGTAAGGCGAAAATAAAACTGCACCCGGTTACTAAAAATAGCCTAACCGGGAATTCACCTCTCGTATTCATGTCTGTTGGTCAATCTTACTGCGATTCTCAATATTCTGCGAACTCTAGTTGCGAGTTTCCCGTTGGAATTTAGTTTTTTACTGCCGTCAGTCAAAAATATAAAAGGTACCGACTGATTAGTTTTGATTGACGGCAGCGAAAAACCAATTTCACAACAAGCCGTTGAAATGTCTGAGTTCGCAGAATAGGGAGAATCACAGTAACCAGCGTTAGTCTAGGATCTCAAATAATTTCTGAAATTTGATTTAACCGTATCGTTGTTTGTAGTTTCACTATGCCGACCACTTTCAAGAATAAACACATGCCAAACTATTTTGTATTATTTATTAATTTGTATTTCACTGATATACTGTTTGCACTCTATAAGATTTTCGATTCAGTATAGCTTTGCTGAGTTTTGCAGGGGCCTGTTCAATGATATCGAAAGCGGAAATAAACAAAATAAAAGGAGATTCCAGTTCCTTATTCACTCCTTTGTACAGACTATTCGAGTAGTTAGCAAAGTTCATACGTTTGAGTTTTGAGTGGTATACTTTTTCGTGATTTTATGATAATGATGAAGGGTGCATTCTACAATAACTTGTAATTTCGCATGATTCAAGATGATCTCACCAACACAGAAAGATATCGTTAGGTCTTCAACAATTCAAACTTAATACGGACTAACTGACAATAGCAACAATTAATCAAAATATTACCTTTTCTTTCTCATATCTGCCTTCATCTTCTAACAGATTGAAACCTTTTCATTGCGGAAGAAAGGCGTACAAACAGCAAGTCCTATACCGAGCTGCCATCTTCAACAAAGAAATACATCGTTAATTCTGTAACAATTTCCACTTAATACGGACTAACTGACAATAGCCAACAAGCAATCAAAGTGTTACCTTTTCTATCGCATATTTGCCTTCATCTTCTAGCAGAATGAGGCCTTTTCATTGCGGAAGAAACGTACTAACAGCAAGTCCTATACCGAGCTACCATCAGTCTCATCCAACGTGAAGAATGTGCTTATTTGCATATTCGTCTCTATCGTAATTCAAGACTTGCCGTCGCATGTCATCATAGTTAATATTAACTATGATAAAAGCTAAAGCAGAAAGCAAAAACAAATTCAGGGGTTGAGGATGAAAATACTTGCGATGCCATCGACACCAGTTATTCCAGGACATATCAGTTTTCTATGTTTATTGGTGTGATACAACGAGAGTTATTCGAGTGTACACAACACTACCTTTTTGACATTTCAAAGTTTTGGCTATTTTGAATTCTTAATGAGTGGTTATATAAGTGTCAAAGTTCACCTTTTTACAAAGTGGCACGTTACATTCATCAACTTTTCCTGTTTCCGGGCAACATATTCACCGGGAAATAATAGAATCGGAATTAAGTTCACCGGAAATGAAACGTGAACGATGACTACCCATAGCTATGGCTTACTTTTCGATTTAGAAAAATATGTATTGGCATATAAGACGTCAAAGTGAGTTAAATTATTCGATAAGGTATTTTTGTTATAGTATCTTGGAGATATCAGTGGAGACGCTCTTGTACACCTTCCCTCAATACACCTTGCTTTATGTAGGATCGTATAAAATTCAAAGCTATCGAAGGGCATATTTTTATATGAAATCTTAACATTCACTTGGAACTTATTAAACCGGAAGTGGTCACAGTCCCAGTAACTCTACGCTTAGAGTTTAAGGCAACCTTAGCTAGGCCTAGGGAATAGAATCCTTAAGATATCATTCATATTACAGTATTTTTGAGCTGTTTAATCATAAAACTATAGAATATAAAGAAAGCAAATTAAAGTACTTATACGATTCTTGTATGCAAGAGGTACAGTTGTAGTGAAAATTAAACCACTTTGTGATCTAGGCATCCTCTTTGAAGATGAAATTTAAAATAAATTTGTTTTTATTAACGTACGCTACGTTTAAAGAAATACTCCATGTCCGGCTGTCGAAATATTCTAAAAAATGGCTGTAGATAACCTAAAGCAATGTAGTCCAGTAAAGGCAAGTTGACATTATTTGTTTACGTTTTCAAAGCTTCTCTTGCTGGACATCCAGCCTCTAGAAATACTCTGTGTGCGGCAGTCGCCCAGGTCCTAATGTCCAGGGTAACTGCGAAGTAAAAATTTATTAAAAAATTAACAATGAAGGGCCATGTTTTTTCCAGAAAAATAAGGGGGAGGGTCATCACAATTTCTTTCTGCTTGAGATGAAAAACTCCAGCCCTCAGTCCTCCCCCTCATTAAACATGTACTGTGCCTTAGACTGACTAGTGTGATATGTTCTCTCTTTTACATATTAAAATATAAATTATTGAAATTCTTTTGGCCTTTTGGTTTGCATAAAGGAAGGAGTTCCATATATATGTTGTGATAAATTTATGGCAATATAATGAAGTGAAAAAATATATTTTAAAATAATGTGAAATGGGTATAGTTTTCCCAATGGAACTGACAGAACTTTTGAGCTCGAATGTTTGATCAACAAACTCAAATTCATAAAAAAATTTAGCAGTTATGGATTCTTTTCTAAATGAACCTTAGAATGCATTTATCGTAAGACAGATATTTACAATTTTTAGAAATCACTGCAGTCTGTTTCACATGTGTATATGGAAAACACATTTAAGCTTGTCCAATGCAACCGTGAGTGGGAGATTAATGCAGGATTGGGGTATTATCACATATAGCTATAGGGAGCTATTTTTGGTTATTATTATCCAACCTGGAACTAAGGTTTAAATGTACACTTCTGTTGTTGATTGAAATTGAATTGAAACTGTGCTTAGTTTGTATCTCCTTGTTGAAAGAGGTAATGAAAATAAAATGTCATATCTTCAACTACCAATCACAATATTCTGGTTTGTTTACCTTAATTTCTCTGAAGTTAAACTCAGCTAGAATGCACACAAAACAAAAGGGGTTACCGTGGAATTGAGTTTTATCATCATTTATTAGTGAAACATATATTTAACAGGTTGAATGACTTCACTCTATTATTGTAACATTTATGGCATTAAAATGGAATAAAATATACAGAATATTGTTTAAGTAAAATATGTACATGGCCAGGGTTATTCAATATTAAGACTTAACTACCTTTCATACCATGTAATTGCAATCTTGGGAGTTAATTAATATTTTCATATACAAGTACTCATATGTATATATATGTATATCAAAAAAGAACTAGCATCAAGTTAGTATGTTGATAGAGTGCTCACACTATGAACCTGTGATCCATACTAATTAATTGTTATTACTAAAAAGTACTTTCTAGAATACATGTTTGGTGTTTATATATAATACTGTATTTAGTATTAATAAAGTAAGAAGAATAAGAAATAAGTATTTTAAATATATAATAGTTTTTCATAGTTAACATTGGTATTGAAGAAGCAGTTTTTTGAATTTATACAAATATACAACCAGGTTCATCGATTGCATACCAGGTTTGTTGCTCTGGGTTAACATTATTTGTACCAAAGCAAAAATTATTTGAAGTGGCTATGGTATACATTGTGTGCACTGTGCACTGCGCTTGAAGCCAAAAAAAAATAAAAAATACTGAAAGAAACTTAAAGCTTTCAGAGTGACAAAAGCTAGATTATAAGTTGTTAGTATGGATGTACGAATGGAAATAAGTTTGTTATATTATCTGTTATATTTATACCTAGAAAAAATTTAAAAAGGTACATAAAGAGGTCTTTTATTGTTATATTTTGGGTAAGAAAAATGTAAAGTGATTTTTAGAGAGCTTATAAATTAAAAAAAATCCCCTGGACTCCCCTACACAGCACACGCCTTGTGGATGGGAACTTCATTCTACTGAAACTGATATATTAGTTTATGTAATGCGTGATTCAATATGAACCCCAACCCCTTCCCCACCCCGGGACAAGGTGGGGTTACAAGGAGAAATGTGGGGGATTTGTTATGAGCCTTGAAATGTTAAGCCAGTAGTAGTCCATTATCAATTCATTTAGACTATGCTGTCCAAAATTTTAAACTTTTTTGCTATTTGACATAATATTTGGCTAAAACTTTAATTCTATGGTTCACCAGTACTTATAATCCCTTGATCCACCAATTCTTTGTTTTGTTATGTTCAAGGAAAATGTTCAAATGTCAAGTCTTTTCATCTATTTTAAAACGATAGGATTATTAGAAATTAAGGCTATTTATACCCTGTCTTGTTTAAACGAGAAGTTGTCCTTTTCTTCAGTATATAGTTATAAGGAAATGTTTGTTAACGTCACGAATTAAATGAGATCTGAAAAACCAATACGACCGTGAGTCATAAATTTACGTTGATTCTTGTCCCAATGATCCACTGTGATAGTTGTGTTGATATTCGAGCAAGGTCTATAATATTTTGAATGGTTTCTTGTGATTTTGATGTGAGATAATCACGATACAATGGGAGGGTTCACGCGTGACGTATTTCCGGTGGCAAATAGAAGCTGGCCGTCAAATTTTATCAGCCCTGGTTGCAAAAGACGGCAAATTTGTTCTGTAAAGTCTATAGAACTTTGCAAAAAACATAAGTTTAAAATACTTGTGTGGTTTTCATTTTATTATTTTCGAAAAGCGAAAAGCACGTTTGAGCTATCACTGAAAGCACAGAAGTCATGTCTCTTTAAGTTAACCAAATAAATTTTTCGTCTTCACCAAAAGAAGATTTGCGAAGCCATTTTGTGGTTGTAGCACTGAGAAGAAGTGACCTAAAGACCAGAAACACTTGATTGCACTACAAAAATAGTCCTTCAGTTCCATAGAAAACACTTCATAGAAGGTACATACATTGATGTTAACTAAGATTTCCTAAACAAATCGACAAAAAATACGTAAAACTCTCGATACGGTAATACAAAAGAGGGTCGCCATTTTGAGATATTGAGATATTTGGACAGAAATACTTGAACTGTGGTTGTTTTTTGGTGTTTTTACTACATCTTACACTTTGATCATCTTTGTCTTCATTACTAGCAAGAGAAAAGTGATATTTGACGCTTTGAGTTTTTGTTTTTTAATCCCATTTCAAGAAAAAAAGACTAAATTTGCATAGCTTTCCAATAAAATTTGACTGCCAGCGAACCGCTCGCGCGAGGTTGTTACGTCAAAAAAAGATTCCATGAAATCTCCCATACTATTTTGAACGGTTTCTTGTCCCAATGATCCACTATGATATATAGTTGTGTTGATATTCGAGCGAGGTCTATTACGATAGATTAGCTTTTGAAAACGACGCAATTCATATATTATTTTGAATGGTTTCTTGTGATTTTGATGTGAGATGATCACGATTCTTGTGTTGATATTCGAGCGAGGTCTATTACGATAGATTAGCTTTTGAAAACGACGCAATTCATATATTATTTTGAATGGTTTCTTGTGATTTTGATGTGAGATGATCACGATTTTTACCGAATGATTCACGGATTGCACGAAAAGTACGAAATGATAATTAGATGCACGGATCGTACGAACGATGAACGATGTGTGTTAGGGATCATCTGATTTACCACAGGGTGACCATAAACACTTTACACAGGATTACCGTAAAACTTTGTACATAGTCATAGATAATAATATGCTTGTTTTATGCATACAAATGAGTTTCACGAACCGTACGGATCGTGAACTTCTTTGACGATCCGTATCAGGTCGACAGTATTGGACATTGAGCTGCATTCCGACGTGCTGCAAGGGGACTATTATATATACAATGTAAACTTTTGAGATATGAAATACTAACAATAATTATAATTTATATGATGACAAATCCAGTACGTTCTGAATGATACATACTATTATTTTGTTCATTCTCTATTTTCAACTTCGTGCTCTCTAAAAAACAATTAGGTGAAATCAAAGATTGTATGGAATTTGAACATCTTTAGAATTTGAACAAAAGATACTCGTATTTCATTATTGTTGAACAATAGTTGTAGTCAGGTCATGCTTTCAGCATACCTAAGTGCATACTTAAACCCATCTGGGGCTCAGAATTTTTTCTGAGTCCATTCAGTATGGTGCGATCACATATACATTTCATAGCATACATAAGTGTTGTGCATTGGTATGGCCCGACTCGTTGTTCATCATAACAATGAAATACAAGCATCGTTTGTTCAAATTCTAAAGATGTTCAAATTCCGTACAATCTTTAATTTTGACTATTGTTTTTCAAGCGCCCGAAGTCGAAAATGTTCGTTATAGCAAAAAGGTCTAATGCAGTAATATTTCTCTATTTTCACACCTCTGCAACATTGCACACAAATGCTATTCAAAACGCTGGGCCTAAAATGCTCATATATAGACTATCTAAAAAAAGGGATAGAGTGATTACAATAAACCCGTTCAACAAAATCTGTTAGTCAAAGTCTACGACTATCTGCTAGCGTTTATTAGTGTGTATTGGCCTAGTGTAACTAGCTCATGTGTGAAGACTACAACTTTATTGATTAATTTTATCAAGACGAAATAACGGTCTCATTCTACTGAAAAACAATATTTTTACTACGAGTCATTTGCTTTACAAATTTTAAACTGTAAATAAGTAATTCATTCCGTGTAAAAGATTTCCAGTTATCCGACTTAGAAATTGAAATACATATAAATGTCAATAAACATGTATAGACTACATTCATTTGTTGTCTGTTTAATAATTTTTGTTTTAGACTATTTGTAGTCTGCTTAGAGTCTATTAGCTAGTACTTGTGATTAATAGTGTGTATTAGTCTAGTAATTGTTGAACGGGTTTATTGCAATCACTCTAACTTCACAAATGTCTCTCATAAAAACAATAGAATTGGGGCGCGCCTGGTTATTAAGCCACGTGAAGAACGTTGTAGACTTCTCTAAATCCTTTAACTCTCTGGCCTCTTATTCTCAATTTTGAGGGGCACATAAATACAATAGCTTATTGTCCTTTACTGCACATGAAAACTATTGTTTTTATGCAAAATGAGAATCTTCATTGTTCTTCCTGCTGCCCTGACATTATGCAAAGTGCCTCTCAAATTTGATGCAATTCGTAAGAAAGCCGCGTATTGTAGGCCTCGTAAACACACACATTCCTCTTCGTTAGTCTTTTACTAAAGATGGCTGCAATGCTACGTGCACCTTTTCGAGTTTCTGCATTATCCAACTGCAAGGACTTCTTGAAAATAGCCTGGAAAGATGGAGCAGAGAGTACTTTTCCAAATATCTGGCTAAGAGGTTCTGCACGAGATCCAAAGTTCTTTGGTGCCAACTACATGTACAATCAAAAATCCTACACGGATTTCGTAACCACTGAATCACCCATTGTTCATGCCGAAAACCCATCTGGAAGCGAAGACATTCTTGTGGAATGGGCAGACCATCGTAGCAGTTTTAATGCTTCCTGGCTTCGGGCTCAAGACTCCAAGAACAACGAGCGACTCAGCAAGAAACCTGAACTAACTCTGTGGGATGGTAACTTTAAATTCCCGGCCTACGACTATTCTGAGAGAATAAAGACACTGGGGAGCTGGCTGTCTGATTTGACTCAATATGGCGTGGCAATCTTTCAAGGGGTGCCCCCAAATGAAGAAGGATTGCAGGGAATACTTCACTGCGTTGGTCAAGAAGCACAACGCAATCATCCCACTAACACACTTGTCATAAAGAAACGAATGTAGATAATAACATCTACACTTCAGAACCCCATCCAGTACACGTCGACACTTCTTATTACGAGACCATGGTCAGATTGTCATGTTTAGTCAGTACCCACTACTTTGCTCCTAAGCAGGACACTATGAATTTCTTCGTCGATAATTTGAAAGTCATCGAGGACATCCGCCAAGAAGAGCCTGAAGCATTCGAGCTGCTTCGAACAGTCCCAGTGCGCATAGCAAGACGAAGGTTGACGGTTCAGGAAAATTGTGACCCAGCAGAACTTTATATATATCATTATGAAACGGTTGTCAAAAGAAGTCTTATTTCCTATGACGACAAAGAGAAGCATTTGATGTTGTATTTCTCGAATGGTCAAGCAGGGATCGATTTTAGCTCCTTCAAAGATCACCGAACCACGAAGAGATATTATGAGGCGTACAAGCTACTGGAGTCCAAGCTGTCCAATCCAGATAACCATGTCCAGATTATCATGAAAGAAGGCACCGGAGTCATCTTTAACAATTACCGTATCGGTCATGGCAGAGGGCCCATTCATGCCTCGACCAACCGTGGGGTTATTCTGGGGTTCATTGGAGAAGAAATGTGGAATACTCGATGGCGCGTTCTTCTTGGTGAGAGATCAGGCCTAGAGGATAGATGGCTGTTTGGATGCTCAAATAAGGAGTTAGAAATACTTGCAAACAGAAAAGAATCATAATTTAGTGTAATCAATCTATCTGTTTCATAAGTGTCCTGATTTAGATGCATGAGATCTATATAGACACAATAGTACACGAGGGCGGGTATTCTTCGGGTTACGCGCATCAGCTTACGCGCTTTTCGAGTTACGCGCTCGATCACACCCAATTTTTTTCCCCCGTTCTGCGTGTAACTCGAAGATTGTGTTCGAGTTACGCGATGTGTTCGAGTTACGCGATTTGCGGAAAACTCGAACTCACAAACAACCTTTAGTGTCTTCGAGTTACGCGCAGGGTAAGGCAAAGACAAATTTGGGTGTGGTCGAGCGCGTAACTCGAAAAGCGCGTAACTTGATGCGCGTAACTCGAAGCGCGTAACTCGAAGAATACCCGATCCCGTAGACGTCGACGTTTTGCACATGTGAAATTCGACGTCTAAACCAGGCCTTAGTCAACTTTATATATTTCTTGTGATTTTTTTGAAATAAAATAACTGTAACAAATCTCGCTTTCTGATTGGTTGATGGCGCATGCATTATGAGAGCACACAGCACGCTTAAGGATTTGTATTTTATAAAATAATTTAAAAAACTTGCAAAGATGACAGGGACTGTTCCAATTAGAATTCAGTGGATGAAGAGCCACTGTAGAACCACCGTTAATGATTCCCATTACTGGATTTGCTTAGGTGCGGTTGATACACACAGTGTCAAACTACTAGGTTTTTATTTGTTTATCTTTATTCAAACATAACATACTTAATTTCCGGGGGGGAGGGGGGCTACTAGGGATGGGTTAGTGATAGGGATGTTCCGCTGGGATCTGAAAACCCTATCTATAAGACAAGAACATCTTGAAAAACACACCCTGACTGTAAAGTATAAACCTATAGCTGGGTTTCACTTGACGTCATTTCCTGTCTCGTGCGGAATGTTCATCAGCTGAATCACAAGTTTTCAATAGAATTCTTTCTGGCTGACAGCACATGGTGGTCATTGTTTGACCACCATTTGAAGCAGATAATGAGATTCAAAGACTTTTATCAGCTGATTGAAACCCAGCTATATAAGACCTAAGATAGTGCAATGGCGTTTGTGAAAGTTTCACGCTGAAACTTATTTGGGGCAAAACAAAACAAAATTGAAAAGAGTTTCGACAAAAAGTCAAAATTGAATACCCTATCTAAGACTTGAAAACACTTGATGACTCTAATCTATCCAAGAATAATGACATTGTTCAACAGAGTGACACAGGGATTACACGTGATGGCCGTGATTCAGCCTTTTTTTGGACCGTGATTCTTAAAATTCAAAAAAAATAATAATTCGTGAATTTCAGTCCCTCCGTGATGCGGGGTCTGCATGGAAGGGGTCTATATATTGGAAATCGGGAAATCGTATACCCTTCCTTAGACCAATTCCCGAAAAACCATACCCTATTCAGCGGCACATTCCCGTATAGGCTATATATAGGAGTACCCCTCCACCCCCATCCCACACCCCGAGCAAAGTTTGAACGACAGCTTACTGACGTAATTTCGTAATTTCGTCCATCATGAACCATCTTGTTCAGTCAGGTCCTGTTCAATCGCAGAATCATGGCTCAATGAACCAATAATCTTCGATTCATCACTTCCAACATGTTCAAACAAGTTCCTGTGGCTGATCATCTTGCCCTGAAAACTTTTCTTCCTTATATAGCTATCCATGATCTTCACCGCGCCATACACCTTGGCCCGGTTACACGCGTCTCGTACATGAGACACCGGTAAACAAGGACACATTGTCTCTAGTTCCTCCAAGAGGGACATTGTTGGGGAGGGGCATTTTCTAAGGGACTCTATAGTTTTGCTACCTTGTAGATCCTTGATTATGTCGCTGACCACAAAGTGAAACTGTTCTTTAGTGGCGTTGTCTAGCTCGAAGGACAGTTGTTTTCGAGTGCTGAATGGAAGATGCCACAATGTTCTCGGGTCACTTTTGGGTTCTCGACCTTTGACAAAAACAAAATATTATAATTTACTAAAAAATCTCCATTTGACTCCCCTGCGGCCGTTTTAGTGTCGGCCGTCACGCGACGCTCTTTCTCACAAACGGGTCAGTGGCATGGGGAGGGAGTGTTGCGTGACAACACTAAACACGACTGCGGGGGAGACTACATTTGCCTGCGTGTCTACGATTTTCCCCGCCAGATTCTTGAGCATGCGCAGTATGTTTTCCTTCATTTCTAATGTCTTTGGGAGACTAATGGGAGACTATTCATGTGTCTGAAATGAAAAATTATTTACAAAAGTCGGCGAATAATTTGTCACACTAATTTTTTTCTACACAGAAAACTGAGGGAATTAAAGCACTTGTTCTTAGTAGAAAAATAATCACAAAAAGTTGTGGTATATGAACAGAATTTGTAAGAAGAACAAACAAATATAGACCCTTTTGGATGTATATGGTTTCAACTACGTTTTAATCAAACAAAACGACCAAGCTTTCGGACAAATTGTCCATCTTCAGGGTCACAATGGAAAACGTCGATACCTACGTACCAAGAAACGATTAAATATAGACCCCTTGCAGCACGTCGGAATGCAGCTCAATTTGGAGGACAAAACAATAAGTTCCAATTCTCAGGAGATTGAAATTATTTTGTTTTGTCCCCCAAATTGAGCTGCTTTAATCACGTGCAAGGCTAATACAAGAGTCTATTATAGGATAATGATGCAAAGCTTTGAAGTATTGACCTCAATACTGGCTGTTTGCATTATGGGGTTTTTTAACTACCACTACCTAAAAGCTTCAAGAAGTTTCTTTTTAAAAGGTGGCTGCCTACTATATAAAAAAACAATAAAAAGTTTTTGAATCACAATTTTTTAACCTCAAATTTTAAGGCTGATTTCAAATCTGGAAAGGAAAGAGGGGTGTCCCGAGGTCGTTTTCGTGATATTCACGATTAAACACAAGGATATCAACAACTTTTTGAAGAAAAAGAAGCGAAAACCAACTCTCTACGAAAAAATTTATAACTTCACCGGTAATCAAGCTTTTGACGTTATTTTTTCAGGAAAACTAAATTATACATCGTTTTAATTACAAATATAAGTCAAAAGATTTGGAAAATATTGAGAAATATAGTCAAAATATATTATTTCATTCGTATTGCCCTTGACAATTTTGTCTAAAATGAGTGCAAAAAAAATTATACTTGCCACTTTTTCTATTAGTAAAGCCCATGTCATTCTTTTCAAACTTTGTCAAAAGTTTCTTCTTAATGTACTTTTTTGGAAATCTAAAAAAAATTTCGAGGGTTTTGCTCTGTTCAGTGAAGTTCAAAATGTGCATGGTTCTTCAATAAAAGTTTGAAGGTTATTCGTGCGCGCGCACATAGAGGCGTTAGTTTGCCTGCTTCATGGCGTCATTGTGATTGCATAGAAGCGTGCGCAGTAGCTTCATTTTTCTATAGTAGACAGCCACCTTAAGGTTCAAATTGTTTTCCTCATAAGAACAGTAAGACAATGGACTACTTCGACGATGCGGCGGCCATCTTGAATCTGAATTAATGAAAATAACTTTTTATGAGATGCCGGGGGTATACGTAGGATCTGATGAAGAAAAAAACAAATCCTGGGTTTCCCTGGCCCTATCATGCTGGTTAAGTGACAAGCATTTCATTTTTCTACGTAGTATCAGTCATTATTTTCACACCTTGAATTGCAATGCATTATGGGGCGTCCAGGGGGCAAAAGAAAACAAAAATGTCGGATAAAATAGAGAGTTTCGTTTATTTGTGCTTCTTTCATGTCCGTTTTCTTAATTCATCTCTTGTCAAGTTGTCTAGGGGTGAAACGTTAATTCAAATCGACGCCATAAGTGTAACAAAGATTTGTATATTTGCCCCCTACCAAAATGGCCGCCGCATCGTCGAAGTAGTCCATTGTTGCCAATGAACTGAATAAAAGAGAGTGTGCAAGGATTTTGTAATGGACGCACTGGTATATAGGAATTGAAGTGAAGTTTTCAAGTATTCTTTTCTGTGTGCAGTCAGTTTGTTTTAGCCTACCTTGCATGAGTCTGACGACGTCATGCCGATCGATAACCGACAGTTTATCGATTAGTTTTGATACTCGTGTGTGAGGATCTCTTGATGTGACGTTTTCTAAGAGAGTCATGCAGGGCGATTGATTTCTTTCCCAGAGACGTATGTGCATCATTTTGTAACTAAACTCGGATGCAAGGTTTCTCCAGTCGTTACATAGCACCATGGGTCGGTTCAGGAGAGAGCAGACATCACGTGCTTTATCGCTTAACTCTAGGAAATCACTAAGGAGTTGGAAGGAACCATCTGTATTGACAAGGAATGAAAGAAGAAATGAGTAATGAAGTTTAAAAAAAGGAAAGGAAGCAAGGAAGGAAGGAAGCAAGAAAGCAAGCAAGAAAGGAAGCAAGGAAGAAAAGAAGGAAGCAAGGAAGCAAGGAAGCAAGGAAGCAAGGAAGCAAGGAAGCAAGGAAGCAAGGAAGCAAGGAAGCAAGGAAGCAAGGAAGCAAGGAAGCAAGGAAGCAAGGAAGCAAGGAAGCAAGGAAGCAAGGAAGCAAGAAAGCAAGCAAGAAAGGAAGCAAGGAAGAAAAGAAGGAAGCAAGGAAGCAAGAAAGCAAGCAAGAAAGGAAGCAAGAAAGCAAGCAAGAAAGGAAGCAAGGAAGAAAAGAAGGAAGCAAGGAAGGAAGGAAGCAAGGAAGCAAGGAAGGAAGCAAGGAAGCAAGGAAGCAAGGAAGCAAGGAAGCAAGGAAGCAAGGAAGCAAGGAAGCAAGGAAGCAAGGAAGCAAGGAAGCAAGGAAGCAAGGAAGCAAGGAAGCAAGGAAGCAAGGAAGCAAGGAAGCAAGGAAGCAAGGAAGCAAGGAAGCAAGGAAGCAAGGAAGCAAGGAAGGAAGCAAGGAAGCAAGGAAGCAAGGAAGCAAGGAAGCAAGGAAGCAAGGAAGCAAGGAAGCAAGGAAGCAAGGAAGCAAGGAAGCAAGGAAGCAAGGAAGCAAGGAAGCAAGGAAGCAAGGAAGCAAGGAAGCAAGGAAGCAAGGAAGCAAGGAAGCAAGGAAGCAAGGAAGCAAGGAAGCAAGGAAGCAAGGAAGCAAGGAAGCAAGGAAGCAAGCAGGCAAGCAAAGGAAGTAAGAAAGAAAGGGAGAAAGGAAGAACGGAAGGAAGTAGGGAAGGAAGATCAAGAAAGAAAGAAAGAAAGAAAGAAAGAAAGAAAGAAAGAAAGAAAGAAAGAAAGAAAGAAAGAAAGAAAGAAAGAAAGAAAGAAAGAAAGAAAGAAAGAAAGAAAGAAAGAAAGAAAGAAAGAAAGAAAGAAAGGAAGAAGCAAGCAGGCATGCAAGCAATAAAATGAAAAAAGGGAAAGAGGCAAGAATAAAAAGGTAGACAATTCAGAAAGGCAGTCAACTAAAAATATGATAGAAATTAGTATCGAAAAATAGAATAATAATTACCATCAGATATTTCACTTCCAAAGCTGGTTTGTCTTGAAGAGATTGAAATACTTCTGTTGCTTAAAATACTAACTTTCTTTTGGCGTGACTCAGGATAAGAGGGGCAGCTCATGTCACGTGACATTTCCTGAAGTCTCAACGATGTCAGATTATCCACGGAGCGAGAGCGACGACGCGTCGCCAACAGACTGCTCTGATAACTTTGTTCAGCTTGAAAATAATATAATTTTCAAATCGGTCTTGAAAGCAGAAGATTTATTATAATTTTAAGAAAAACACAACACATTTTGTTCAGCACCATCCTGTGTTTGCGCATGCGTTAGACTTTCACAAAGTCCTTCGTCTCTTTCCGTACTAGTTAACGCGCGTGGAATAAAGCACAGGCAGCACAAACTGAACCAGGATCACACAGGACCTTTGCGCTGGACGAAGGACTTTTCCAACTTGTTTCCCGCCAATTTTAGCGACCCAAAAACGGGTCACTAAATTATGCTCGCGTTCTTTATCAACGTAGAAAAATCAGCGGGCGCTACAGAAATACACGCCATTTTTGGCGCGAAACGCAAATGAAAATCCAGCAACAAGTCGATCTCTCGCGACTTCGACGCTAGCTTTGTTTCCCTTTTTTCCCCACTTGCTTCGCTCGTGACTCTGTGAGTCTCATAGAGTTCGACTTGGAGCAAGTCTATGTTTGCGTATGCGTTGCTCGTGTGAACCAGGCTTTACTAACCTTGTTTTTGGGCGATCACCAAGTCAAGACAAGCATTTCCATATTCTTGGTCATCAATCTCGACGCTGAATTCAATCACTTCGCCGTTTGCTTGTTCCTTCAGTTCTTCTGTCACCAGGACTTTTTCTAGATCTTCTCGAAGTTGGCCTGTCTTGTATCTTAGATAAGAGAACCGTACAGTTAGTTTGCAAGTATCCATGGCAACCCAGAATTCTTCGTTTGCACATGACGTCATAGCCACCATGTTGGAAGAAATTGATCAAAGATTTTTTAATATCATATTGATATATTAATATACACCAAACATTTCATTCTCCCAGAACTTTGATTAAACTGATACTGGATTTTCCAATGATAATGGCAAATATACTCACGAAAAGTTTTGAATTTTCAAATAATTTTTCCTATTGTTGCCCCCCAAAAAGAGCCCAAAAACGCAAAGTATTATTGTGAAAGTGGTGAAATAATTCTCCATTTTGATTGGTTCTCGCTGTCCGTTTCAGTAGTAGTCGCACTGTAAGACTAGTTCGAAAGTTACCTCTTCCATAAATCGTTCAAGGCATCCAAGTCCGTTGCCCATAGCACCATCTTGATCGACCCTGACGTCACGTACCGTACCATGACCCCTATTGGCAACACCACGCCCGTTACCATGGTAACCAACGCTTCGGGATCGTCTTTGTATCGGTTCAGTAAGTAAGCACTACCACCGAGCCAAGCACCTGTCGTCGCTAGTCTCAAAATACACCGCAAAGCGAACTCTAAATTCAAGAAATGATTAACATTAGAATAGACACCTTTCACGTGGCGTCAAAGCAGCTCAATTTGGAGGACAAAACAAAAGAATTTCAATCTTCTGATAATTGGAAACCTATTATATTTTCGACTTCGTGCGCTTTAAAAACAATAGGTGCATCAAAGGTTGTACGAAATTTGAACATCTTTAGAATTTGAACAAAGGATGCTCGTATTTCATTGTTGTTGAACAATAGTTGTAGTCAGGTCATAATTTCAGCATATGTACGTGTTGTGCATTGGTATGGCCCGAATCGTTGTTATTTACAACAATGAAATACGAGCATCCTTTGTTCAAATTCTAAAGATGTTCAAATTCCGTACAATCCTTTGATAGAGCAAAAAGGTCTACTAGAGAAATAGAAGTATTTCATTGATAATCATATAATAATGAAAATAATTATAGCTTACCTCCTGGCTGTCTATCGTTTCCAGAGTAAGATGATGATGAATTCACAGAATGATGACTTTTTGAGTGATATTCTAAAAAGAGATAATTGTGAATGAGCATAATATATAAAAGCTTGTTCAAAGTTTAGGAATCGCTTTCAGTGCGCATGCGATTTTATCCCGAATTTCTCACCTTTTTTTGTTTAATAGACCTCATCGGCTTGGGGTAATGTTGTCCCATTTCAGACCACGTGTCATTCTCTTGAGAATAAGATTCTTTGCTTCAGTTGTATCCATATTCATGTATCTTCTCATGCGCAACCGTTAAACAATGAAATGATACTCTGGGGAATGACATGTGGTCTGTAATGTGAAAACATTACACCCAAGCCGATGAGGTCTATTAAAATCAAAAGAAGGTATAAACAAAAGAAAGAGAGAAATTTGGGATAAAATCGCATGCGCACTGAAAACGATTCTTAAACTTTGAACTGGCTTATACAGTCAATGTCATTAATGTTGTCCACCAAAAAAGACATTTAGACCAAAAGAAATGTCACGTGATGCCTAACAGCAATCATCGTCATAAGTAGAGTTTCATAATTATTATTCTCTGTTCATTGTTACTCATTATGGAGTTTGAAACCAGAATTTATATCGTTTAAAACAAATAAACAAATCATCACGTGATAATTCTTTTGGTCTTTAAGTCTTTTTTCACAGGACAACCTTTTTGACAATGACTGTATCTCTGTACCTCAATCCCGAAGACTAACGAATAGTTTTCTGTGAAAAATCAAGTTCTGATGTATACGTCAGTAAAACGTGTAATGCACCTTTTTTCGATTCCACTAAAACCTAATTCCACAAAAACTCTCTTATGAAGGCGCGATAATACGAGCAACAAAATCGTGAAACTTGTCGCGCAACATTGCATTGCAAGTTGCAGATCGAATGTAGCTTGTATTGCTAACCCGCGCGCAACAAATTTACATTGTTGCAGAGAGTGCAAAGAGCTTCTATTTCTGCAACAAAGTGGCGTAACAAAATTTTGTTGTTGGACGGAGTGGTAATACTACGCTTCTCAGTTGAGCTTGGAACGACCGAAGTTTTGTCACGAAGTTTTGTTGTTGAAAAGTACATGTTGTTAGGGGCAACGTCAAAAGTATTGAGCCGTATAGTGTGGGAAAGTGTGGGAAAAATCCACGAGCTTAATTGCTGCCGCGGTGACGTCTGTATCATGCTTGATTCCTATTGAATGCTTTTGACGTTGCCCCTGACAACATGTACTTTTCAACGACAAAACTTCGTGACAAAACTTCGGTCGTTCCAAGCTCAACTGAGAAGCGTAGTATTGGCTACATTCACTCTGCAACTTGCAACGCAACAATATGTTGTGCGACAAGTTGCACGATTAGTTGATCGTATATTTCCGCGCCTTGAGTAACGATTGAACGTTTGATTTGAGCCCACAAGTGTAGATGTACACGCTCAAATTACGCTGAATTATCGTGAAACTTTTAAAATTTTATCAAAGAAACACACACGTGTTAAACTTCAGTTCACCATCCCACTTTCACATTCCCATAATGCTTTGCGTTTTTGGGGGGCAACAATAGCAAAACATATTTGAAAATTCAAAACTTTTCATGCAGATGTTGAGTATATTTGCTATTATCATTGAAAACACCAGTGTCAGTTTAATCAGAGTTTATTCCACACGCATGGGAGAATGAAATGTTTGGTGTTACAGACAATGTATGAACTTACCAAGAAATGTCATGACTTTTACTCGTAAACCTGTTCAAATTTCTTTCTTTCTTGTTATTGTGAATTCTGATAGAATCATAGATACATAAGTGTTTTTAGATGTCATACTAACGATTTTGTCTCGTTGTTGCCCCCCAAAATCGCAAAGCATTATGGGAATGTGAAAGTGGTGGGCAGAACTCTCAAAATTTATTTTTCCCAAATCTTTGAAAGAGTTAAAAAAGTGAAACCAAGCTGGTAGTTGGGCAAAGCTCTTTTTTCCAAAATCATAAATATTGCCTGCTTTGACGTTATTTTCTGTCTCGTGCAGAATGTTCATCAGCTGAATCACAAGTTTTCAATAGAATTTTTTCTGGCTGACAGCGCAAGGTGGACATTGTTTGACATTAACCATTTGGAGCAGACAATGAGATTCAAAGACTTTTATCAGCTGATTGAAACCCAGCAATAAGCCTTTTCGGCTTGAGCGTATTGTTTTCCTATTTCAGACCACGTGTCATTCTCTTGAGAATAAGATTCTTTGTGTTATACTGGGAATGAGACGTGGTCTGAAATGAGAAAACAATACGTCCGAGCCGAAATTAAAATGTCTAGTGAACCAGCTGATCTGAAAGAGTGACATAGAAATGACGTCACTGTAAAACTGAGGTGCCATGAAGCCCGCTCCAGCGCTTATTCAGAAATGTCAAATATATACAGACAATATAGGAAATATTCTGAGCACAAAACCTCAACAACACCTAAACAAAATTTAGCGAAGATGTTTTCGTTTTTCAATTTTTCAATCTTTTCTCGTAAAAAAAATATACAAGATACCTCAGTTGCCGTAAAACTGAACAACGTTAATTTTGATTTGACAGGCTACGGTAGGTTCGAACCGATTCGCGCGCGCTTATGCGAAGTAGGTACTTCCGGTGTACTGAGCTCGACCACAAGTGTTATCAGTACATTCTCGTCACACCATGAAAACACTGTCTGTTCTACGCTTTAATCAACCAAGATGGTAAATAAGCAGTAAATAAATGATTTGATATGTGCTTAGGATATCAACTTCGATTCGACTTCAAAAGAGCCACTATTGTGCCACTCAACTTTAACAATAATTATCATAATATTATAATATTCTCAATAAAGAGTGCGAAAAATGTTAAGCCATTTTAGCGTGGGAGTTACGTACTTTAATATTCTAAGCTTACGTTAGTATTAACGAATGCGGAAGACAGGAAAAAAGTCTAATTAAAATATTTTGAAAAAGGACGCAGCTCAGCCTTCCCGAGTCCCTACACCTTCCTCCCATTGTAGTGGCCAAGTATGCTAAATAGACCACAAAATAACCTCTTAACACGAGGGCAAAATAATATTAATGTATTGTTTCAAGCCAGACGCTAGTTATTAATCCTGAATTTAACGCAAGCACAACCTAAAGGATAAAATATTGATACCTGCATGCACTTTATATATTTGTGCATATGCTTGTTGTGAAAACGAAATTGTGCTTACGACCAGGCTTGCACACGTAAATAACGCGCGTGAAATAACGCGTCTGTAGTCAATGTTGCACGCCAAAATTGCACCAAATTTGATTGCCATATTAAAATGTTGCGATTAAATCAAAATTATTAGAGAATTATAGCATATAAAGAATATAAAGCAATTATATTTATACTAAAAACAAATACTATAAACTTGTAGACAAAGTCACACATCGGCTGAGAGTTTGTCATACATATACCTTTTTGCGTATGGACATTTAAGATTAAAATCTTTATCTATTTACCTACCGTTGTAGTTGTAGTCCGTGTCTGTACTCTCAGAATGTACAAGTGTAGTATTAGCCAAGCATTCTCTGCTGTTGATTGTCTCCTGTGTCGGTGTTAAACTCTCTCTTTGGTGAGGATATAGGTGTCTCAGATATAAATTCCTTTGTACTTGAAACCCCGTTAGCTTCAAAACAAGGTCTTCTCTTTTCAAACGCTTAAGCATTGATATTAGCCATTCTAAATTATCGATACCCAGTCTATTTTGCATCTCAAGT
The DNA here is from genome assembly GCA_964019055.1 of Anthopleura xanthogrammica. Classification (NCBI taxonomy): domain Eukaryota; kingdom Metazoa; phylum Cnidaria; class Anthozoa; order Actiniaria; family Actiniidae; genus Anthopleura; species Anthopleura xanthogrammica. Next base: position 2,328,916 of record OZ025219.1, on the reverse strand, counting down.
TCTCGAAAAAAGTGCAATGTTGCCTTTGTGTCTTCCCTCTTACAGTCTGGTATAAAGTCCACGCATAGAAATTTCATATCTTCAAGCTCGTCTGTTCTTATTTGGTGTGAAATTTCAAGTAACATAAATCTGTAATCTTCAATTGAACTCATTTTCGCTTGTTTGGGTTCTTCTGCTACTTTTTTAACCAGTTTTCTTCGCAAATAAAGAGAACAAGGACATATACAGAAAGTAAACAAGAAGTGAGTTAATTTTCCAAGAGCGTGGCCAACCCTGAATCAACCAAGGATGACTGAATTATTTGATCTCACTTTCACAAGCGTGACAGAGATGACACGTTGGAAATTCACGTGGAATTCGAATTTTATCCGGGAAGTAAAATGTGCAAGCACACCTCTTCAAGCGCTGTCAACAGCACCTAATTGCAAGAACCTTGTCATATATATATAAAATAAATAAATAAATAAATAAAAATTAGAAATTAATTATTTTTTTGAGATCATTTTGTTGGCATATGATAAAACAGTTATATTCTCATCAATTTTTGGGACTTTATAAGCAATATCGAAAAAAAAAATTATATTTTCATTTTATTACGTTCTTGCAATCAGGTTAAACGAATCAAAGAAGTCATAAATTTTTAATTTTCTAGTATTGGTTTCAACTCGAACTACAACTTTCGTATCTGTACTTGGGGTAAAGTATGATTCTTGACACATGAATATATTTGCATATTCTTATGAAGAATCCTCATGCAAATGCCTTCAACATCTGATCAAAATCATTCAAGAATTATTGATCATACTTTGAGAGTATAAACCCTTTTCACGTAACGTCAAAGCAGCTCAATTTGGAGGACAAAACAAAAGAATTTCAATCTCCTGAGAATTGGAAACCTGTTTTGTCCTCCAAATTGAGCTGCATTCTGAAGTGCTGCAAGTGGGCAGTTTCTAAGAATTGTTTGGAATAGCAGATATCAGAGTTAAACTCCAATGCCTTCAAACAATTGCTTTAAAGGGGCACTTGGATGAAAACGCCCCATATTTTGAAAGTCCGAATAGTTCAAGTATTTAAGAATAATATGACTCAATCATGATTATGAAAACCAGACTGGCAAAAATTTTAGCAAGGGAGCCACTCACAGTTGAGAAATTTTTCGTTTAAAAACTAAAAGAACAATAGGGTTGAGTAAATGACGTCATTTACTCACAATTTAGATGCTGAAAAAAATATATAATTTTTATCCGCAAATTTTGACTGTGAAGAAAATATGTTGCTTGGCTACTATTGGGGCCATATAGATAAGTTTAACCAAGTTTCAAGGCATTTCCAATTTTCATCGATTTTCATCCAAGTGCCCCTTTAAGTCATATCATGGGATTTGGGTCAGTTTCTATACATTTACTGTATTGTTGACCCAGATGCCTCAACGTGAAGCAATTGTTTGAACACAAAGGAGTATAATTCTAGCATCTGCTATTGGTCAGTACGTTTTGAAAAACTTCAATTATGTTTTTAAAAATATGAAAAACGTTATGAAAACATTTTATTACCACCATAAAAATCGATTAAGGTACATTTAAGAGTGGTGAACTTTGCAAAGTGAATTGAAGGTGGGCAGTACACAGACTGTGGAGCACCCTAAAAAGTGGTGGGGCTATACCTCTACCAGCCCCTCCACTCACGCAGTCCCTTATTCAGGTGGTGTTTAAATTAGGGGAGAGTTAGAATAATACCAAGACAATTTGAATAAGTATTTTAGGCATTTATTGATTTTCCAAATAAGAAACAAACTGGTTTGTTAAACACGTCCACATTACACACATTATCATGGTTTTAAAGCATGGTATATAGAGATTTCAACTACCACATCACCTTAACATACTTATATTAACAAGTATACTTGGCTGGTACTGGAAAATTCAAAAGCTTCCTGCTTGTTTAAAGAGTAACTGATTTTTAAGAATGATCACTGCTTGCTAACACTGCTTACAAACCATTGATTGCTAGCTTAGGCCTCCATTTCCAGCCAAAGGCCAAGTTTGTGTCCCCCGCTATTGAGGTTTTTGGTATCAACATGGGAAGAGAATGTTGCCTTAATACCATTACGCAACTTGTGTGTGTAGGCTAATCCTAGATGACTACTGTTATTCAACTTGGCCTGTGAACAGATAACATGTATTATTATACATTTTACTCACTATCTCGCTTCTGATTGGCTGAGAGACCTCAGCCAATCCCTGATGTCATGTGAAATCGACATGATAAATGTATTAACTGTAGGTCTTACCTAGTACAGATAATACATTTATCATGTCGAGTTCAAAGGTCACAATGGAAATGGGAATATGTTTGCTATTTTTTTCTTAGGCAGAATTAAATCTTTATTTTTGGTTTACAAAATGTATAATAAAACAATTATTATTGAATTCGTTTTTCGCATGACATTGTAACATATCAAGACCTCTGCCTTTTTATCCGTTTCAGCCATACACAACCTTGGTCTTTATAATTTACGATATGCTCAACCTCATCCAATACTTGCCTAATATTCAGGGTTTGTACATGATCCCCTGTGAGAATTTCAAAACTTTCCAAAGCCCTTTGACTCAAATTCCCAAAAACACATAGTGCAAAAAGAAAGCCAAATTCATGGAACTGAAACACTCAGCATACATTTACCAATGCAAAACAATACTGCAGACAAGCTACAAAAAAAACAAACATATTTTCTCCATAAATCAATTTTCAAAAACTTTCAAGTTCCTGGAAAAATCCATTATCAATTTCCAAAATTTTCCAAGACTTTCCAAAACCAATATGAACCCTGATTATTATAGATTTTACTCAATATCTCGCTTCTCTTTGGACGAGAGCCTTCAGCCAATCCATAATATTGTGCGAACTTGATAAATGTATTATCTGTAGGTTTTTCTGCGGATAATACATTTATCACGTCAAGTTCACTCAAGGTCACAATGGAGATTGAAATCGTGCATGGCCATGCATTGAAGTATGCGAATACATTAAATATGGTCATGCGTGTCTCGCCGTAACATTTAATGATCTACGAACATGATGCTAAGGACTTCATGCATAAATTTTAGGAAAGGCCTATAATGACTTTCTTTGTAGAGCACAAAGGAACGAAAGAGAACAGAAACTTGGAGCTTCTTACCCTTATAGATGAATCCTTATCAACATCGTATTTACAACCAGCCTGGAAGGAAGTGTTACTGCTGCCAGTGTTCCAGTTGAGCTGCGCAGCAACTTCAAGATTCTTATTGATCTGGAAAGAACAGAGAACAGAAATGAAAAACCCAGAATTTCCAAAAGTATCACTTTTGTTTAGCTTTGATTGGCTTTTAAGCATCTTTGTTTTATAACAAGACACTAGAAGAAGTGTGGAAGAAAGAAAATAATTGAGTACTTGAAAAGAGGAAGGAAAATGAAGGATAGCTTCTAGAGCTTCAAATTGCTGATTTGAGTATACATTATTCTATGTGTCACAAACCTGGTGATAGATGGATCCTGTGAACCTTGAAGCATCATTTCTAGAAATAAAATAATAGAAAATTAATATATTTCTACTTCAAACTTGTAACTAGGATACTTCACCTCCTTTTATCACCATCCATTTGTGTCCCTTAATTCTACAATCAATTAGAACTGGCTATTTTTTTAAAAAAAGCAACTGATTGGCTGAGAAACAATGGACATTCGAGGCATCTTAGTAACTATGGTTACTTAAAAATTCATTGAAAAAATGTACAATACAATAGTATTTTATTCAGGATGCAAATTATCAGTGACAGAATAAAACATTTAAGAGAGCCAAAGCAGAAACTAACACACAGCTAAAATAAATAAATTAAATAAGCATCCTGAAAGGAAGTTTGGAGGTTAGCCCTATGTGAGAACTCCCTAAAATTATATTATATTATATTATATTATTAAATTATATCATATTGTATTCCTGATTAATAATAGCAATGTAAAAGTAAGTTGTATTGCTAAAGAAACCCAATGATAATATTCTGAGCATTCCTCTTAGAATATTTCAGTGAAAATCATCACCACCCTTGATGGGGTTTGCACCCACGCGAGATGACCCACGCCCCTTAGGATCTACGTGTAACTTCTGATGTTCTACCAGCTGAGCTACAAGGTAAGACTGGTGGTGGAAACCAAAATACGGTAATGGTTTTGAAATAAGAATGAGAGATGACTTACACAGAAGAGTGAATCTGGAAATCGTTGGATCGATAACCAAGAGAGAAGTTGTTAGCTATCAGTTTAGACTTTGAAGTGTCATACGCTGCTTGATACCCAGCTACCCAACCTTCATACCTAATGATATGACAAAAAAAAAATTGTTATTTATGTATATATGAATATAATTAGAATAATAAGCAATTATCGGCATCAGCAATTTTTCTTCCATCAAACATGCTAAGTCCTTTTCTGACAGGTCGGGGAAGCGAGCCATGTTGACAAATGCAACGTTACTGCGGATGAGCAGACCATTATCTGCAGCAAAACGGCTTTACACTGTAATGCGCATGAGCAGACCATTATTTGTAGGCAGTTATTTGTAGTTCTCTCACCAGGACAATCAAAATGGCAGAAAAAAATGATAAAAATGTCTATTCAACTTCGCAATAAATAATCTAAGTCACATAAATGTTTCCTACCCAACTACTCCAGATGCTTGAACAGTAGGTCCAGCAAAATCAAAGTCTACATCAGCAGTACCATGTACATAGTCTGACTTGTATGCACTCTTGATCTTGGCTGATTTTTTTCTATTGATTAAAAGAAATCATCACAATCAAAATATTAACCCTAAACCTACTAATACTGTAAAATTCCAGTTACAAGCCCTAAGCTTAGACTCATTGGTGAGGTTTTTTTAATGGGATGAAAACTGGAAGGTTTATAACTGGAAGAAAAATGAGTTGGAGATGAAGAGGAAAGTTATTTCACTCTCTTATTTTCCAAGTCAATCTTTTGTGTCACGAATGATGAATGCAATGCAAGCAAGATACGTTCGGTTGGCATATAGGAAACTTAAAAACCATGATGGGAGCAGGATGGCGCCGCTTGAAGATGACACAAGCACATTTTAAAAATGTTTTTCATGTGCACACTGCTGTCCCTGCCAATACTGTTCTTGCTAGAACATAAATTGATGTTTTTTCCCCCATTCTAGCAAAGTCAGCAACGGCAAGGATGGCTGCACTTGCATGCAAAAACATTTTGAAAATGTACCCTTATAACTGAGAGGGGGTGGGGAGGGGTGGGGTGAGGGGATTCTAGCAGAAAGGATATTTACAATTTGCATTAGGAATCTAGTGAGCTATTGACCAGGATTTTGCAGTATACTGTGACAAGAGGGAATGTTGTGCAACCATTAAATTACACAACTTACCCAGTATTAGGGGCAAATGTGGTGTCAAATTCCATCTTAAGTCCTTTGGCAATCTGAAAAGATGAACATTGTGATGATTATATCTTCTGGGAGTGAATGGAACTAAATGTTTTAGCTTATGATATGATAAAATACTTGAATACAACATATCCTTAATAGACCTTTTCTGCTTGGGTGTAATGTTTTCTCATTTCAGACCACGTGTCATTCTCTTGAGAATAAGATTCTTTGTTTGAGTTGTATCATATTCACGTGTCTTCTCGTGGGCAACCATAAAACAAAGAAATGACACTCTAGGGAATGACTCATGGTCTGAAATGGGAAAACATTACATCCGAGCCAAAATGGCCTATTTCACATACCTGATCCTCAACAACAATGTCAGAGCTGAGAACATTGTCAGTGGTCCATTTCTCAGACAAAGTGATACCTATTAAAAAAGAAATACGGTTATCCAGGGACAAGTCTCGGCATGCCCGCCTCCCCACACTTTCAAGGGGGCTCCTTGATGGACGACTAAAACTGAGACACTTGGAGGTTTCCAAGCTGCCAAAAACATGAAAAATGCTGTAAATCAGTAAGAATTCCCAGACATTGAACTAACCATAGTCATCAAACTTGTACTTGGTCTCTAAACTTCCAAACACCTTTCCAGTTTCATTGTTGGATGAGCCATTGGTTTTGAATTCCTGGAAAAGACAAAAAAAATGCTGCTCAACAATCTCTTCCCACTTCAAGACAAACAGGTTTCTATGCTAGTTAGTTTTAACAAAAAATAGGGAATAACTATGGTTGACTAATTATTCAAGTGGGGTATTTTCTGTGGTACTGTATTGTAAAATATACGATATGACAATGACATTTCTTTATTTGCACCTTAAGCTAATATAATAAATTGAAAATACAAATATGCCTTATTAAGATGCTGGCTAACTGGAATTACTATGGGTGGAAATACGAGCAAGTTAACTAAACAGTGCTACAGACCCCTTGCAGCACATCAGAATGCAGCTCAATTTGGAGGACAAAACAATAGGTTTCTTTTGTTTTGTCCTCCAAATTGAGCTGCTTTGACATCACATGCAAGGGGTTACACGATGCTAACATAACAAAATACTACAGATTAGAAAAATTCAATCTTAAAAATAACCTGTAAGGTAAATGATCAATTTAAATTATTTTATTCGATGCACAATGATGAAAAACAACCACATGCACTATTACGAGACTGGGTATTATAGTATATTAAAATGATTAAAATGAAAGCTTCTTACCACTCCCTTCTTTGTTTTGGTCTTGAGGTCCAACTTTACAAATCCAAAACCTGTCAAAATAAATCACTTCAATCAAAAAAGAGCTGAAATAGGTTGTCTACTGGGATATATAGCTAATTCAATTAACATTGTTCCTGAAAAAAAGGCCCAAAGCCTATCATTTATCTTATGTTTACCAACAAACTTCACTGTAGGTTGTCTAAGAATTAAGAAATATATTTTCAAGTTACATAATTTGCAAGCACAAAGTAAGTTTCTTGTTGTAATAATAAGATAATGCCAAGGTGAATTAAATTTCATAATTCCACTCTCAAAGATTTAGGTTTTTTTCAGCGACAATATTAATTGAATTAGCTATAGGTATACAGTTTAGATGAAGACATCTCTTAGACTCAATTATTCAGTAGTAAGTCTGAAATCCAGGGATTTCGTTAAAATTTTAAGTAGGTAGATGGTTTACTTAATTAGGCAGCTGTATCAAAAAATATACAACTTCATTAACTGGACAGGTACAAATAGGATGTGAAATGGCAAGAGTGGACAGCTCAGATATGGAAAGTAAACACTTGAGTTCACCAGTTGCCAGCTTCTATTTAATCCCTGGAAATTGAATCCCTGCAAGGGAAACAAGTCATCCACTCATAACTCCATCACTAACTTGTAATATGCCCATGCTCGACAAACTCTCTCTCCATGGCAGAGGGGAAAAGAGAGTAAATGACTCGTAGCAAGTCTAATATTAACACAGTCTTGTTATTTCTTTCTTGGGAATGCTAGTAAATATATAGAGGTCTGTTTTGCTATGATAATCAAATCACTTATAGAACATTTTATATAGACATCTTCAATACTTTGAGATTTACTGGTACTAAAGATAGATTCTCTGTCAACTTACCATAGCCCTTTCCAAAGACATCCCTAGATTCCTTGCCAAGATCATCATACTTAGGTGGTACATTAGCCATCTTGACTACAAAATTATACCAAGAAGAAAATTAATCATAGCATGATAACATATATATAAAAATTGACCTCTTTAGCTTCGTATGCAAATTGCCCATTTCAGACCACATGTCATTCCCTTGAGAAATATGCTTTTGTTAAAATATTTACACATGAAAGAATCAACTCCAAAGAGTGGCATCACATGGTATGATATGGGCAAAACAAAACAACGATGCTAAGAAGGTCTATTAAAACTTGGCTTACAGAAATAAAAATATAGAATTAGAACATTTTCAAATTCGTACAAAAGCGCTGTGTTCGACTACAGACTCATTTTAATACTCAGGGTTAGTCTCATTTCAATGTCAAAACATTCAAAAATACCAACGTTAAGGTAAAGAATTCACCACTTCAATAATACAAACACTTTGAAATTCCACGGACCTTCACTGGAACACATGAATATTCTACACAAAATATAGGCTAAATCTGCGTAAATGAATTGATAGTCAAGGAACACAGCGGTATTTTATGAATTTGTAAAAGGTCTATTGGATTCCATGAAGTGGCTCTTCTACATAACCCAAAGGGGAACTTAGAAGCTACTTTTCTGAATGGAAACTAGGGAAAACCTCATAAGTGAAAAAGAGAATTGATACTCAACTCTGCTTACATATGACACAGAGTTAGGCAATCATTTCTTTACTGCACTGGTAATAATTGGCAAGTGAAATACAAACTAACGAAAATGCATAAACAAATGGCATACAAGAATGACATTAAGCAGATGCTTTTAATTACTTTTGGACCTGAACTGGAGTTTTAGACTTTGAAAGTCAATTAGACATTAATGGCTGTTTAGAGTATTTTTTCTTCCTAGGATTTTAAAACAACCACTAAACGTCCTCAAATTGCACGGGAACATTGCCAAAAGACTGAACAAGGTACAAGCAGTGACTGAAGCATGTTTTATAGCAAATGTTGAGTGAAATATTTTATTTTTTATCTGTATCCTAATTCCCATAAATTTCCCTATAAAACATACACAGGAAGTTTGCTTGGGCTGCCTGTGAGAATCAGAACCTCACTTTGGTGTGAAATATTGAGTCCCAATTGGACGCTTCCAAACATAATGAAATAGAGCTATTCACAAGTGCTTTATAACTTCGCACAGCACAGCAAGCAAGTTTTTTATTTTATTTTTATAAAATGTAAATCGGAGTAGCCGTTATTTTGGACACAAATGAGGATATAGAAAGTGCACACCTGTGTTGTTGCTCTCATTATGCACACATATTATAATTCAGAATACGGAAGGCAGGTGTAGATTACCTTTATGTATCTAATGACATAATATATTCACCAGATATTTAGGATGAAAAAGAAATTAACTGTAAGAATGTATTCTCATCACATCTGTAAGAATGTATAATTGTTTTGGTAACAAACGTTTCCTTTTTTGAGGGGGGGGGGGATGGGTTAGGGGGAACTTTAAAAGTATTTTTGATAGGAAGTAAAAACGATGATAATTTTATGACATCGAAAAACAAAATGTTTGCAGAGGATAAATAACTAACAGAAAAAATAAAAAGAAACTTTGTTCTTAAAAAAAGATAATATTTAGCACATTTCTTTCTATAAGGTTCCATTAATTAAGGTAGCTGTAAACATATTGTTCTAGAGTAAAATCATTCCACACTGTACAGGATTCAAACTTTAAGAAAATAAAGACATAAAATAGCATTCAAGACAAAGAAATGTAAACAAACTATTTCAAAAAATTGATAAAAAGAAAAATATACGATGTACACATTTTCTACACGTGTACATATATTTGATCAACCGTGAACATTTTTAACTATAGATGTATTCTCGAGCTATTAAATAAAAAACCTCATAGCAAGAAAACAATAAGTTTATATCCTTTAATGAATAAATACTGCAAATTAGAATGATTTTTAATCATTTTTGACCATGTTTGATTGTACAAAGCTTTCATATCGTTGTTTGCAAGACCTCAAAATGTCGCCAAAAAATTGAAATACTTGGCGCTTAAATGTCAAAGTCCTTTGAATTCTGGCTAGAATTCCAACACAGATCTAACAAAACAATATTAAAGGATGTTTGTTTAAGAAGAAATGATTGATTAAAGTTGGAATTTTTTGAACTTCCTTCTAGAGGCCTAAGGACGCCTCCCTCCTTATTGTAAAACTCTACAATGCAATATAATCTTGGCTTACGTCAAAGAAAAATTCCAAATCTAAAGGAATTCCACGCATTACCGGCATCAAATACTATCACTTTCTAAATCAGGAGGAATAGTTTTATAAATAAAAGTTTATTTTCTGATTAAGAGGGTTTGAAAAAGGACGTTTTTGTGTCAGACTACAAAATTATGCATGTAAACCGGCACGTTACAGGTTGCACAACCACGACGAAACTGGTGACAGAAACAAGGTAAAATCCTTGTTTAAAACCCTCTAAATTTTTCAGAAATGTAGAATAGGTATTGGTGATTCAAGAGATATGGGGTATGATGGTTAAAAGTTGAGATAAAGGGTTGAAAACTTACTTTCTAGGGACCAATTTACTCCTTCTTCAAGGTTCACTTCGCCTCGCTGAACTGCTGACCGAGAAAATCACTGGGGGGACTGCGGACAAATTACAGGGGCTGGACCAGGACTGCACGGTAATGAAGGTGAGGGAAAGACTAAGAACTAATCTTGATTGAATTAATCATTTATAAATCCTCAATGATATAATAATACTTGGTATTATTTTATAATAAAATTACATATGTTTAGAAGGGCTGTAGGTGAAACTTATTGAATAAAATAAAGTAAAAATAATTCGTAATAAAGATATGGATAGAGCAACGTTAAACCACAGGGAGCCCAATTATAAAGGTGTTAAGTGTAAATAAATTCTGGAAAATATCATATTTATTGAAAAAATAAATGGATTAGAGGCTAAAGCTTAAGAAAGTGTGCTAAATAATACAAGCGAACAACGGCGATAACGGTTCACGGAAATTATTAAACGTTCAAAATCAAGAAAATTTATGATTCACGAAGTTTAGAACATGTTCATCACAGATCACGAAAATTACGACTTGCCGTTTCCGATTTAATGCGAAAACCCCTTACCGCTCCTGTAATTCCCTTATGGTCACTGTGTGTGGTGTGAAAGATGTAGAAATTTGTTTCTGATTTTCAATAAATGATATATTTTCCAGATTTTACTTTCGTCTAACACTTTTATCTAATTTGGGCTCCCTGTGGTGAGACCTCTTCTTCCCTCCCCCTAAAAAAAAGAACGGAAAAACAAATAGGAAAAAGAGAAAAAGAGAAAAGGAAAAAGTGAAAATAGGAAATCAAAAATGGCATTGAGAACTAAGTTATAAATAACGGTTCAGACTCTACCCCCCCCTTAAAAAGAAGGAAGGAAAATGCAAGAAGAAGAAAAACATAGAAAAAGTAAAAAAAAAAAAAAGAACAAAAAATATAGAAGGAAAAAAGTATAAATTGGAAATAAAGCATTATGCATGAATCGAACAGAGAATATTCGATAAAAGTCAACCAAAGTCCAGTACAACACGGCCGCATAAATTAATAGTCCGGTTTCTAAGCAACGGCGTTGGTGAACAGAAATGGCACAGTATGACATGGCGGACACAGCTAGAATACGAATCCATTCTATTCCAGGATCGGATAGGTTTTACAACCCATACATAGGCAAAGGAAAAGTAGTATTCACCGGTAGGTTAATATATAGTGTTCTCTTGGTATGAAACAGAGTCACGAAGTTCAATCGCTATTCTTTAACTAATTAGGAAAGTTCCAAATTGTTTGACTTTTGTTTACCATTTTGCCGGCGTCAAAGTTCACATTTAGTCGTAATTTTGCTGCACTCAAATAACAGTAAGGTATTTGTTCAGTAGTTCTTTTAATCAATTTTGTTGTCATTAGTGTTATAAAAATGCGCGTTTTATCATTTTTCCTCAGTTCTTGTTTCACTTGTCGAGTTATTGTGCTGTTCAATTATCAGAGATTAAAATATTTCACATCGCTATATAAAAATTAGACTACCAAATTACATGAAAATTAACTATTTTAATAAGCAGATTGCAAAGATAGAAAATTGTCTTATAAGAAAATAGAGCACTTTTAAAAGTAGGGGGGGGGGGAGGGGAGCGTTCACGACAAACTGAATAATCTGCCAATGTTAAATATATTGAATAAAAGAAAGAAAATGGCTTAAACCCAGGAGTAGCACTAGAGTGTGTCAATTGTTGTGATCGTCCAGTGAGTGTGATCTTGAGAAAGACCGTTCTTGACTGTCCTTTCGACAACCTGAGGGGAAGTCATCTTTAGAGTACAGTGACGAATGAAAGACAGTCAGCAGTATTTATAGCTTAAATATAGTTATATATATTCAATATAGTTACGCAAGCTGTAACTAATTCTCTTCTCTAATTATGCTACATGTATATTGCTTGTCATGTGAATTTAAGGACCAGATGCTATTTCCAATCAGAGAGTCACGAGACTGCGGCCAACATATGTTGGTATTGGTACCATGTCACCAGAAGGTACCAGTAATGCAGAATATCTGTGGAGACCAGGAAGGGTAAGTGGTATTGGTTCTATATGTGAGTGAGTGAGTTGTACTGGTATTTGTTGGTATGGGTACCATGTCACCAGAGGGTACCAGTAATGCAGAATATCTGTGGAGACCAGGCAGGGTAAGTGGTATTGGTTCTATATGTGAGTGAGTGAGTTGTACTGGTATTTGTTGGTATTGGTACCATGTCACCAGAGGGTACTAGTGATGCATAACATCTGTGGAGACCAGGCCGGCAGGGTGAGTGGTTTTCATTGTTCTATATATATGTGTGTTGGTGAGTTTTTTTATTTCATGATTTACAGAGATGGGCTTTTCCTCCACCCAAGTCAGCAAGTGTGAGTATAGTACATGTAGTTGTTTATCTTATTGGACAAGGAATCATTCCATTTGCTGCAAAACTACACAATGAAATTTACTTCACATGACATATTTCCAGGTTGAAGCAGGGCGTAGCACCTACAGGGGTCAGGGGGGCATGCCCCACTTTTTTCCCCAGAAATTTAAATCGACTATGGAATTAAATATTCATTTTTTTGTGATCACATTGTGCAAAGTGACTTTGTGCCCCCCCCCCCCCCAGTTTTTCAATGCTTGCTTATAATGGCCCTGCTTCTGAAGCAAATCTCTATTGCATAATTTTAAATTTGCAGCATTGTCATCAACATCGTGTGAAACGTTTGCAGCATCGACCACATGCATGCAGGTGTTTCATGCAATATTATTGCAGATTTTTAAGTTAACTGCATGTGTCTTTGTTTTTGTTATAGCTCATTAAATATACATTTAGTGTATAATAATTTGACCTATATTCAAACATGATATTTTGTACAATTTAAGGTTGGAGCAATTGGATGGGGGCTAAACTTAGTTCATGACATCAGAAGGTTAAAAAGTGGTCAACAGATTATGGTACGTTTACATTACAAAATATATAACCTCATTATAAAATCACTTAATAATATGCTGGATTCAAAAGTAATTAGGAAATGATTCATGAAGAGGGGCCATGCGAGGGATGCATACATACGTACATATTAACCTTTAATTGTTTTCATCCTGCAGAGAGGAGAATTTAGACAAGAATGTGAAGACAGACATACTCATTTATATCAAAATCCCTGGTGAGTTTTAATTGCCAATTGAATACTTAATAATGTGAAACACATATTTTTCTGGTAGTTATTTGGAGAATATTGATTTTCCGATTCTCATATGGCAGGTATCCTGATATGCGTGACCAGCAAGAGGAACAAGGAGTTTATGATCATGGTCAGTAACTTATTATAATAACTATTTTTTGTAGGTCACTTGGATTTATTAGACAGTATATGCAATTTGAGGGCCCATATTAAAAAATAAATTACGTCTCAGTCCTGGGATTGAATTCATGACCACAGCGGTGAGAGGCAGTATATACCACCAGTGCATTCCAGCCAGAATTGAAACGTGTCCAGTCATATCTTTGCCTTGTTGGCTATTTTAACCAGTAATGTTGAGCCAGCCAGAAAAGGAGTATGTCACTAAGCTAAAGCTAATTTGGCCGGTCATAATGACCAATGACTGAACAACTGTTATTTCCAGCTCTGCCCTATGCTGCTTCCCTCCCTGAACAAAATCCTGGATCTGCCCCGGTAGTGCTAATAGATTCCATATATGCATATGCATGCACACTAGCCTTAAGGGTTTCCACACAGGAGCTCCAAACAACATTTGCATCTGCAATTTTCTAGAACCATGTTCAAGAAAATTATTTAATTTGTAAACCATCATTCAATGCATCTGATTGGACGTTTGCAATTCACAGCAAATAACTTGTACGACCAGCACAGTATTAATTCCAGAGAACGACCAGGTACATCACATCGACACAGCCCAGTATTCAGGTCGCGTACCCCAACCCCTAGGGTACATTATGAGAACAGAGATAGACATTTACCACTCAGACCAAGATCATGTACACCAAGCACTCAAAGATCAAGATCTGGAACTGTTTCTAGTTCAACCTCGTAAGTAGATTATAACCACAGTATTTTCACACAGGGAGCCCAATTTAGATAAAAGTAAAAGGTGAAAATAAAATCGGGAAAAAATCGCGTTTAATTATTTTTTTAATTCCAGGTCAAGATAATGTCCTCTATAATACGAAAGAGCAAAAAAATCATAAAAAAATGCACTAGAACATTGTTTTCCGCGCACGCCTTTGTTTTCCTATATAATTTCCCTATGGTATCCTACGTGTGGATTGTGTCAATTATAGTGCATTTTTTACTGATTTTTTTGCTCGTTCGTATTATAGAGGACATTATCTTGACCTGGAATTAAAAAAATAATTAAACGCGATTTTTTCCCGATTTTATTTTCACCTTTTACTTTTATCTAAATTGGGTTCCCTGTGATTTTCAATACAAATCAGCCCCTCCCCTCCCCAAATAGGCTTCTCAGGGCCGAAGCCATCAGTATGGTTGGTCCAGTTTTTACCGTCAGAACCATTTCCCCCCTAACAAAAGATATTAAGTACAGTCACTTTTATAACGACAAACCAGACCACTTTTTTTAAAACTGGACCACTGTCCAAATAGTGGCTACGGCACTGCTTCTATGCAGTTCACACCAACCCATTTGGTCTTTATTTAAAGGGAATTTTCTCAAAATTTATTTCTGGATTTTTGTTATTTATTTGATCCAGACATCACAGTCAGCAGTACACATACTGATGTACAATGAGGAAGGACCAAATGCACTGAATGCATGGATCTATATTTTAAAGTTTAGTCTAGGAATTGTTTTTATAATATTGCATGTTTTCTGAGTGCAATAATAATTCTTGTAATATACAGTGAACTAGCTATAGAATACATTTCCCATTTTTAAGCACATTTTTGATATTTAAATTATTTAAAAATAATAATAACAGTAATCATAATAATAAATGTTAAAAAAAAACACAATGTAAAAATGAAGAACTTCACTGTTAAATTAAAAGTTGGACAAATTTTTAACAAATTTTCAATTGTATAAACTGGGATTTAGGGCCCTGTTACACGCTACAATTTCTCATGTGACTTGTCTCATGAAAAAAAGTTGTAGTTTGCACGAGCGTTTTTCACATTTGACATCCCTCTGCGCGACTTTAATTCTTCATTTTTTTGCTGCACAAAAAGTAGAACCAGCTTCTACTTTGTGCAACAATTTTTGTTAAATATAACGTCATAGTTGTGTAACTTGTGATTTGAGCATGCGAACATGAGTCAATCATTCATTCATCATTGATTCAACTTGCAGCATTTTTTTCGTGAGACAAATTCCAACCGCAATTGTGCCTGTGCCATGGTCTAGTGCAACTTGCAACAATTTTTGTTAGACAAGTTGCATGAGAAATTATAGCGTGGAACAGGGCCAGTGGTATCTTTTAGGCCGATCAAAACAGGACTACAACCCAACTCTCTTTTGAGGGTTAAATCTTTTTCAATAATCATCCACTCTTTTGTCATATGGGAGTACTTACCTCCCCCCCTCCCCGCCGCACCGGGAAGAGCATCACAAGATTCATTTCTATTCACAATGTGATTTTATTACTACCAGTGATGGCTTTCGACATTCATTCAAATCCTATCATTATACTGTCTCTTTCCATAGCACAAAAGTATCATAATTAAGACTATTATTTCAATCCTTTCCAATGCTCCAATGCCTAAATTTAAACCCTAAGAATCACATCCTCGAGACTACCATTAGTTAAAACTGTGTTTTAGAAAGTTTGGATGACAGTTGACTGCACTGATTTTGGAAACCAGAAAAAATGTATTTAGTATCAAGGTTCAAACTATATACCACTTCTAGATAGTAAATTTTGCATAGCAAAAGTATTCATTAAGGCCCATTTACATTAGCAATTTTGTCACGCGACTTGAACAGTGATTTTATTTATCTCAATCACGAGTGTGAACTTTTATTGTAAACTTGCTGTGATATTTCCTAAAAAGCAGTGCCTTTTTCAATGACCATTGGATAAAACGTTTTTTTTTTTCCGTTTAGGAATTGTTTCTTTGTGTCACTGGTGGTCATCCTCAATCGCCAGATTTACTTTCGTACTTGAAACTGGCATTTTTTTTCTACTAAGGGGGTAGGCACAGCAGCATTTTTGGTATTTTTCAAGTGAAAATCTTCTCAAGTTACACTAAATTTTTAGCATGTTCGAATTGGTAGCGACTTGGCTGCAATAAGTCAGAGTAAAATTGCCCTAAAATTGCCGGCCATTCACACACGCGATTTGAGGTTGAGTTGAAATCGCCACTTGAGTTGCGCAACAGAATTGCTAGTGTAAACAAGGCCTTGAATTATAAAACACTCATTCACTCGGGAATGTTTTTACACCACCACTTTGATATTCTATTGTACAAAATAATTCAAATTTCAATATCTAGTATCCACATAGTTGACCAAAAAAGTAACTGCCTTTTTGACCCTTAAATAAAAACCATGAAACCATAGCGGTCGTTGACAGGTAAAAATGCAATCTTTATAATATTTACAAAGAATTACTGCAATACAATAATTAGAAGTTTTCAGATTTTAGGGAGTTTAGGTGCTGCGACAACTGGGTTGTTCTGTTCAATTATTTTACGCCCTTCGCTTTTGTAATCGTAAGTACAGCCATGGACCTCGGCATAGCGGTGAGTTCCACAGAAAGTATTTCCACACCTGGAAAAAAAGGGAGTGTATTGGTTAGTTGATATTGATCCACTGGCAAATAGAATACTTATTCTGACTTAGATCCGTGTTCCTTTTACTGTGAGGATACTTCTACCGGGACCACTTTGAATACTAGTATCATTAACCACTCATATTGTGATATTTAGTTCAATATTTTTAAGCAGCCAATCAGATAGCACATTGATAATAAGAGCATGAGAATGCGATAATCTGATTGGCTAATGCCATTATCAGTTCAATCTCTGTCAAGTTATCTGATTGGTCAGTTTTATTCAAGTGGTCCCGGTTAGTATGTCTGCACAGTAAGGCTGCTGCGAGCTATAGCAATGGAGATATCGGACATTTAAGCACCAAAAATCCCCATACATTTTCTCTTATTTTAAAACTGAAAAAAATTGTTATTTTGGCATGCAACAATGCAAATTAGTTCTTTTTTCAGTAGCTTTATACCTGCATTGAAAAGTAGTGGCTAATCCAGTCTTTTTTCCACAGAAGAAGCAGCGTGTTTTCTTTTTACTTTGTACAAGTTGCGGAGGATGTGTCTTGACAGGAGGAAGATGATGGGGTGGAGCCACTAGAATACGAATCAAACATAATATCAGAAAATGCACTAGTCAATCAAGGGAGGCACAGCCTTTCACCTCTGGGGTCTGGGGTTCTATTCTTGGATTTCGAATCATATTTTTAAGTAGTTAATCTCTCACTTGATTTGAGGGTTTTTCTCCAGGTTCTCTGGTTTTCACATCTTGGCCAAGCTAAATTCCACTTTGATCTGTGAGTTAGCCATGCCCTGACTTAGATCAGCCCAGAGATTGTTTCAAGGTTCAATCTGTGAGTTAGCCATGCCCTGACTTTGATCAGCCCAGAGATTGTTTCAAGGTTCAATCTATGAGTTAGCCATGCCCTGGCTTTGATCAGCCCAGAGGTTGTTTCAGGGTTTAATCTGTGAGTTAGCCATGCCCTGACTTTGATCAGCCCAGAGATTGTTTCAAGGTTCAATTAAATTTGAAATTGTATTTCCATTTCAGACCACATGTCATTCTCTTGAGAATAAGATTCTTTCTGTGAGTTGTATCCATATTCATGTGTCTCATGCAAAACTTTAAATAAAGAAATGTTACTCTAGGGAATGACACATGGTTTGAAATGGGAAAATATTAGGCCCAATCCTAAAGGGTCTATTCAGGCTCTGAATTACTAATCCATACACCAATTTGTTACTTCCCCGATCAGGAATTATGCCTGCAGTCTATCTTATGAACAAGAAATCCCAAGAAGTAGCATAAACAAATTGTAAACGTACCAGAGCGTTCATGGTTATGTTGATGTTTATAGCTGCTTGAGTTATTCTAGATGAAACAAAAGAAATAATTAGATATATGGCCCAAAACACTATCCTATGAATAAAACACTACAACAATTATTGTCTCCAAGATGTTCTATCTTCTAGATAAAATGTCTTTTATCTTTATGGAAAGCATGGGTAGCATGTGCGCTACTTATGGCGTTGCCTCTCACTAATGTGACCCAGGTTTGATTTCCAGGGTTGATATGTTATGAATAGAGTTGCTTGTAGGATCTTTCATGCGTTTCAACAATTTTACTCCAGGTTCTCCAGTTTCCCTCCCTCTGCAAAATTCAACTCCTAAATTCCAATTTGATCTGGCTTTGAGTGCTTTAGTTATGAGCCTCTGGCTTGAAAGATTGAACAATAATTTTCTCCATGTTCAACATAAATAAATTCCATTCTTCTAGTGATCAATGATGCCTCCCTTTTTCGAATTCTAGATTCATCTCTGCATGTCATCAAGAGACATTACAGCGCTTTTCCTAATTCTGCAACCTAACCGGCTCTAAGCATCAGGCATTTTGGCTCCTGTTGATCAAACTTACAACAGGCTGAGTTCATCCTGATCAAGCAATAAGGAAATTCTGTGAGCAGACAGCCATTCTCACATGGGAATTGGTTTATTTTTCGCAAATGAAATGAACTCGGCCCATCAAGAATTCGATTGACAGAAGCCAAGATGCCAGATGTTTGGAGTCAGTTAGGCCACAGAAATATGAAAAGCGCTGTAAACAAGGACCATTGATTACTTCTACTCAACCAGTCATGGTGACCAGCCAAATTAGTTTTAGCTCAGTCATACATAATTTCTGGCTCAATGTTACTGGTCAAAATGACCAGCAAGGCAAAGATTTGACCAGGCAAGTTTCATTTCTGAGTGGACTTTGTCCATTGACCAGCTGTTATTTCAAGCCCTGTGGTAACTCTCAAGTGTCAATCAAGGCAATCATCAATCATCAATCATCAATCCTCCCCCTCTACTTACCCGAAATCCATTTTGCCGACTATCAGGTGTATGTACTCTATTTTCCAACCCTCGTAACCTCGCAAGTCCAGCGCTAGCAGGCATTACTTCCCCTTGATATCCACTTTGTAAATACTCTTCCGGTATCCTAGACCTCCGTAAAGTACTGCCGCCTGATATATACTCTAAGTTATCCCCATTTGGGGAAACTGAAGTCCTGAGTGCCGAATTATTGTTTTTAGACCTCCGTAATCGCGCACTTCCAGATAAATGGTACTCAACAGAATCTCCATATTGTGGACTGGAAGTTTTATGTTTTGAAGTCACTTTAGGTTTTGATATACTCCCTAGAGGTTTAATTTCTTTAGCATCTTTAACCAGTTCTGAAATACTTCTTCTGCCGTCTTTGAATGCACTTCTTGTCAACGAATTATTTAAATTTGTTACTGGTTTAGAATCCTGTGTATTTGGTAAAAAGTCTGATACATCTATTTGTTTTCCTTTCTTGGTATTTACGGGTGGTAAAGGAGGTGGTAAAGGACCTCTTGCCTTTGTTTCCCCACTACCACCCCCTCCTCCCTTTCTTGCACCATTGGCTTCCATAGGGGGAGGGGGGTGGGGTAGATGTGACTTTGTATTAGATTTCTCAGGCTTCTTGGGGGTTATTTTTTGACTTGTTTGTTGCTTGTGAGATGCATCGCTTAGACGTAATCTGATAGGAAAGAATATAAAAAATTAATAAATTTGAAATCAATCAATAATGAGGCTAGAAAACCTTACCTTCGTCGTGCGCTGGGAGCAGTGGTTTTAGGTTTCTCAACAGATGGTGGATGTGGAAGCATTTCAGGCTGTAGAAAAGGATAATATTATAAGTAGATAATAAATGATTGAATGAATGATTGGTGAATGGATGAATGAATGAATGAACAAATGAATGGTGAATGAGTGAATGGATGAGTGAATGGATGAATGATTGAATGAATGGATGAATGAATGGATGAATGAATGAATGGATGAATGAATGAACAAATGAATGGTGAATGAGTGAATAAATGAGTGAATGGATGAATGATTGAATGAACAAATGAATGGTGAATGAGTGAATGGATGAGTGAATGGATGAATGATTGAATGAATGGATGAATGAATGGATGAATGAATGAACAAATGAATGGTGAATGAGTGAATAAATGAGTGAATGGATGAATGATTGAATGAATGGATGAATGAATGGATGTACTGTATGAATAAATAATGAATGAATGATAGAACAAATGAATGGATGAATAAGTGAATGCAAGAACAAATGAATGGTGAATGAATGAGAGATGAATGAATGAACAAGTGAAAAAATGACAGACCAACCAACTTCCTAACATGAATTCTAGGAATTTTCTATCAAATTGATCCCTTCATCTACCAAAAATCAGTTGGATTTGATTGTCATGTATTGAAAAATGCAATCCCTTTGGTCCTAGTGTTAGTTTTCACAGACTATATTCATAAAGTACAAATAAGATTGACCTGTTCAGTTGCAAACACAACAATTGTTGGTTTTTCAAAGATCCCTTCAGGTAGAGTTTCTGCATTATCATGCATTAGAATGTTGACTCGTTGAGTAGATAACTAGTGATACCAATGATAGATGAATGAATGAAAAATGAATGAACAAGTGAGATTATGGATGGATGAATCAATGAACAAATGGATGAATAAATGAATGGATGGTTGAATGGATGGATGGATGGATGGTTGAATGGATGGATGGATGGATAGATGAACGAATGGATAAATGAGTGAATGAACAAAGGAATAAATGAATTATTGAATTAATGAACTAAATGCCAGTTCTGCACTTTTCAAAATTAATAAAAAGAAAGAATATGATGAACATACCTTAGTAATTTTCTGTGACTGTAGTTTATGACGCAAAAGCTTCATCTTATTCATTGTCACTTTGTTTTCCTTTAATGTTTCCTGGAAATGGTATTAGCAATCATTTAGATGATACATGGTTATAATATATTTTCAAACAGCTGATTGATGATGCAAAAACAGGTTTTTGTTGCAGGGAAAAGTTGCAAAAAATCCCAGCTGCAGTGAATGGGCTACTATGACTTTTTGAGCTTTGTGATACCTCCAAATTAGGGCTAGAGTAAGTGAGAGTAAAAATCAATATCATAACTCCTGATAGACCGATTGCATTAATATAGTGTCATGTACTACAACTACCAGAATCCCTTGCAAACTTTCTTTTGTCAGTTTTTAGTAACAGTGGTCTTACTATTTTCAAAAGGCAAAGAAACATTTGCCAAGTCTTTGGATAGTGGTACAAAAACTATGCCATTATACAAATGGCTTATTAAGTCTTCCCTATCAATAATCTTGCAAACATGGTGCAACATGGGCACAATATTGCAGGCATTATTGTAGGATCGCTTTCACTTCAGCGACATTGCGTGCAACAAATTGTGTCGTGTGACATGGTTCAAAACATTGATTGCCTGCAACATTGCACGCAATGTTGCACCGTGTATCCATAGCTTTGTTTTCAGGCAGATAATAACTGACACATGCATTTACATAATATTATAGTAAAGATACTTTTTAAGTGTACAAACCTGAGAAACAGGCTTTTGAGACTCCTCTTCTTCTTCATCATACAAATTATACATAGATGCCCCACTAAAAAATATAATATAATAATCAAATATAATATAAAATAAAAGCTTTATTTTATGTCATGATAAGGTTTTTATCCTAATGGTCGAATAAACTTGTGCCACAACAATACCTTCCTGGACTGTTAGCTCAATCAAATAACACCAAACAAAAGACAAACATTAAGGGAATGGTCAATGCTTAGCGTGCGTATATCCAGTTCTGGATGCATGAGGGAGGTTGCTTAAGCACGAAAGAAGCTAGAGTGGCATGCGAGCTTGTACAAAGATATCCAGCCAATCAGAGCGCGCATTATATCGTGGCTATGACATGAGCGCGCAAGCGTGCACAATCACCAGCATGAGCGTGCACTATCCATTTCTTTTTCATAGATATCCAACCAATCAGAGCGCACGTAATATCGTGGCTATGTTATAAACCATGATGTCTTTTGTTTGGTGTTAAGTGACTAAGTTAACAGTCCCAGAATGTATTGCTGGGGCAGACTAGCGATATAGTCTAATAATTGTGCTACATCATATTTTTGAGCCTGGTGAATTGTAGAATAAGAAGAGCTAAACATACCTAAGTGAATCTGATAGAGGTGTAAGAGTACCATCACCTCTGTCAACTACACGAAAAAAATTAAGTTGATCGCCATCTCTAAAAACGAGCAGCGTTACTTGACGATTATCCTTTGGTAGTCTGTCCCAGATCTCATCTCTGAAATATACAAATCAAACTGTTAATATTTTTCTGGCTTTTAAATTTCAATAATTTTCAAAAAGATCATGTTTCCAACTCAGACTATTGCAAGCCAATCACTGTTGCAGCAGTTTTCCCAGAAGAGTAAAAGTTGTCCCACAAACAACTACACAGTATTTTTTTTAAAGAGTACTACAACGATTACAAGACAATTTTTCCTTATTTTTACAGGACAGTAAACAATTGAAACAATTTATAATCAAATTTCTGCAATTAGAGTTACAAAATTATGAGATATATTTTAGCAAATTTGTTAAGCTTGTGGGCATAGCAACAGTAACTAAGGGGAGGGGAAGCATGAATGTTATCAGTCTGGAGATAGGAAGTATCCATTCTGTGATAATGTTGGTTTGCGTATGATGATGGAATATGAAATGTATATGTGATTGTACCATACTGAATGGACTCAGAAAAAAATCTGAGCCCCAGATGGGAATTGAACCCATGACCCTCCGTATGCTAGTCTGACGCTCTACCACTGAGCTGCTGGAGACTCTAATGGCGAGTAGGTCGTTAATGTGGGTTTAATTGTAACAAACGTACTGTATAAGCTACAGTATCCATTCTGTTATGGTCGAGATAAAAGAATAATGCAAAATAGGTCGAAAAATAAAGTTAGGCCTGTTGTGTTAATGCAATCATGAGCCATTTTTAAATAATTTTAATAACAATTATTATGATAAGGATTTTCAATTGTTGAAAATGGGAACAAAATGGGTTTGGCGAATCAATTGGGCTTCCTGTGTTGAGACCACAGGTAACCCAGTTAATATTTTAGCAGTTTCTTCAATTTGAAGGATAAAACAAAAGAATTTCATTATCCTAAGAGGAAACCTATTGTTTTGTCCTCCAAATTGAGCTGCATTCTAAAGGGCTGCAAGGGTCTATTCCATAGACTGTTTATGTTATTGAGAAATTTTGGAGTCCCAAGCATTTTTGTCTAAATATTCACAAGGCAAACCCCTGGTGAACGCATATGGAAAGAGCCCTTGGACAGGACTGGAGGAGTACTTACTGGTTAGCTTCCATGTATTCAGCCATTTCTTGTAAACTTGGATCCTCCATTGGAACTATGAAGACATGAACAAAAGACATCAACATAATAAACAAAGTACAGGTATGACATGAACATCTTTAGAGCAGATGTCGTACGAGTGTGAAAGTCACAGCACAGGGCATGGTTATGTATAGCGTTTCGTGGACACAGCATGAAATTTCAAATGACACAGTCGACACTGTTGTAAGTTTTTCATTGTCATGCGAAAACTCCTTTTATAGTTTGATGCTGAGTTGTGTTAATCACTGTCGAAAGTATCTTGGGCAAGCATGAGTGAGGCAATTTCGGCAAATGTTTGTTAAGATTTCTGGCTGAAAATGTCTTCCTCACATGTTCACCAATGACATTTTTAACAGTAATCATCACATATTGGAATCATACTAATGTACAGGAATCTCTTGGGTTTCCTGTGTTAGCACCACAGCTAGCCCATAGTTGTGTCATGTACTATCATTACCAGAACCCCTTGCACACTTTCTTTTGTTCAGTTAATTAGCACCAATTGTCTTACTATTCTTATGAGAAAATACAAATAAAAAAAAAAAACGTTTGTGAAGCATTCTGGCAGTGGAAGTAGAATGATGCTGTCATTCAAATGGTAACTATATAGACCCCTTGCAGCACATCAGAATGCAACTCAATTTGGAGTCCAAAACATAGGGTTCCAATTCTCAGGAGATTGAATTCTTTTGTTTTGCTCCCAAATTAAGCTGCTTTGACATCACGTGAAAGGGGGTCTATAGTTTCCTGGAGGTACTATTAAGACTGTAACCAGCCTGTCGTCTATCTCAAGCTAGCATCTTTTATATGAATGAATGAATGTGGAACAAATTAACTGCTAGAACGACATTGATATTGGGTCATACAATCCTAATCTCCAGGATTATGTCTAAGACATATTGGATTATGGAAGAAAAACATAGACATATAATGATCTGTTAATAGACAAAAAATGATGATTCAATGTCCCAGTCATGGATTAAATTGCCCTGTAACACTATGACGCCACGTCAAAACAATCTATTATTTTAAAGCTAAGGATCATGGTCGCCAGAGGGGATGAAATAGCAGCAACACAAATCAAAAAGTGGGAAAAGCTAAATATTATACTAAATATCCTGAACGAAAGATTAGGCCTAAATTCTATTGTTTTTTGAAAACAATCCTTGACGTCATAATGTTATAGGGCAATTGTAGGTTGTAAGTTCTACAAATTTATTTCTGTACCTCTTCGAGTATTGATTGGTCCTCCGCGCATTGCAAGAACGAGTTGTAAAGTTGCTCCATCACAAATACTTGGGGAAGAAACAAAAAAACATGTTAGAAATGGTTGGATATATATATATATATATATTTTTTACATGAAATAAAAAATGGTTGGATATGGCATAGTTCATTCAGGCTGAGTTCATTTCCATTGCTTAAAAAAATTCCCATCTGAAATGTGAAAATAGCTGTCTAGACACGCAAACTAAAGTGCCAGATGTCTGGAGTCAGTTAGGTCGCAGAAACATTAAAGCACTGTAATAATTACAACATAGATTATAGCAAATATGTACAATATGCTTAATAGTTTGATTTATGAAGCCAAACTCTGTGATAAAACAAGTGTGTGGTCCTTAAAACTCAGTTTTAAGGCATGAGAAAGATAACTACTTTTCTAATACTATAAATAAATTTGATAAAGTTTAATTTATGCAATAATAGAATAATTTAGAATAGAGTTTCTAGTTGGTTGTTTCCTGTGATTCAAGGGTTTTTCTCCAGGTTCTCCGGTTTTCATCCCTCCGCAAAAATCAACTTCTAAATTCCAATTCGATCATGGAGCGAGAGCCACAGTTTTGTTACCCTCTGGCTATTAAGTGCCACCCTCCTAAAGCAAGGATAATTAAATTAACCTATCTAAAAAAAGCACCTAAATTATGGAAGAATCTTGAACTTTGTGAGAACTTTCTTAGAAGTAAAATCTATTAGCTTTGGCTGTTTGATGTAGGACAATCACACAGAACACTAAGTTCCATACTAGGTGAAACCAGAGATATCGAATTACAATTTAGAAGTTGATATTTATGGAGGGAGAAAAACTTGAGGACCCAGAGAAAAACCCTCGAAGCACAGGAGAGAACCAACAAACAACTCTATTCACATATGCACGGAGCCCGGCGGGTGGGACTCGAACATGGGTCACATTGGTGAGCGATCAAACCGCTATGCCACTGATGCTCCGCAGTAAAACAGTTCAGAAAGAGAATAATTATACTTACTTGTAATCATGTAAGCAAAAATCATCTTTAAGTTCTACAGATCTCCAAATTAAATGTTGCTGAGAAATTGGAATACCTTGAAAAAATAAGAAACAAACAATACATCAGTAACCATTTGAGAATGTGCTCAAAATAGACAATTTTGATCAATGATTTGTGATCCCACACTGGGCAGGATCACAGGGAATTTTTATTAAAAACTATATTTTGGCTGAGAGATGTGTAGCCAATAAAATATTCAATATATTATTTTTTATCTAATCCAATGTAATCTGTGTCCACCTTAAGGTGAAAGACAATATGTCTGGCCTTAAGGAACCAATCAAAATACAACTGCCAGCTGATCTGAGAAAATTTTTTAGCCAATCAGAATTGATAAAATTTGCAAAACTGAGGTCTGGAAGAATATCACTGATAGTAAATGTATACAAAATATCAAAAACCACTTTTGTAGATCAGATTTATTTTAGATGAAACTTTTATAAGTTAATTTTTGCAGGCTTCAAGATGCCTCAATTTTGCTGTAATGTTATTTCTATGTCACTATTTCGGATCAGCTGGTGGTACACTGTATTAAGGGTTAGTTGTTATGTCTCTATCAACTGATAATCTTGTGGGAATTTTTCTAATTTGAAGGGGATAGGACATCGGGATCATCAACATGGCCATCCCTCGGCTTGAAATAACGGCTTGTCAGTTGCTGTTCAATGACTGGCCAAATTAGTTTTAGCTTGGTCATATCCCATTTCTGGCTCAAAATGACCAGCAAGGCAAAGATTTCACCGGACAAGTTCCAATTCTGGCCAGACATCGTATGTTGACCAGCTGTTATTTCAAGCCCTGCCTACCAATCCATGTAAAGGTCTAACATTATGCAATGTAATCCTGAACCTCAAAACAACAGACTCGACCAACCCAACCAGGTGTCGCTAAGGTTATTTATAACTATATTTCAGCTGGTTTCTCTGTACAAGAACAATAAACACTTTTCCCCTTTGCTCCATCAATACCCTGTTTTGTTATTCTGTTTTGTTTGGTTTACATACAAATCAGCTAAGGCTACAGGGATTAGAGGCAAGCCAAAACAATAATATTCAAGATTGTTGGGAATCATAATATATACGTAATAAATTTCTATGATCAAAAGCAGCTCTAAGTTAGATTCTCTAACCAGCAGAACCATAAGTCTTTCTAATATATGTTAAACCTTTAACAGCATGAGGCAAAACCTACAGTATTGCATTGGAGTAATCGATGAAAAAGCTTAGTAGCAGCTGAGCAATCGAAACTAACTTATATATTCATTTCAATGTACAGTACGTACGATAGACTATAAAAAACATTGACATTCAAATAATATTATTGAAGAGCTCGGTAAATAAACATATAAAGATCAATACGAATCTTGAAATTATTTTGAAAGCTTTAGTATTCATAGAATCGAGTTATTTGCTAGGGATGAAGGATATAAAAGTATATATAGGCGGAATTATAATTTATGTAAAAAATACATTCTGTAGTCCAGGTGTTCATATGTTAATAACAATAATGGAAAATTGTTCTTCGACCTGAAATGGCTCTCAACCATATCTGAGAACTTTTTTAAAGAGTTCTTTGTTCTTGCTAAATGCATGCAATATTAAACCAACTTCTCTTACAGTGCGTTTCACATTACTCTTGAGTCAGACGTATATTCCGAAGTTCGTTCAGAAGTTTTGAAGTTCAAGTCGTATACCTTGGAAATTCACAACGAACTTCGTTGGTGAACTTGGAATTTACTTCCAATGCAAATTTGATGTAATCTACGTTTTCTACTTGAATTTATCTTTTTTCTCCTTGAAGCCAACCTCTTTAGTTTGAAGTTCGCCAAGGAAGTTCGTAAGAACTTCCAAAGTACAACTTGAACTTCGGAACTTCCGAACGAACTTTGCAATCTACTGTCAAAAGTTGTGTGAAACGCACTGCAAGGCCCATCTACACATTGTGATTTCCCGGCCCGATTCTTTGCCAGAATATGTCGGGAAGCTTATTGTGCATATATTGTAGTTTAGAGTGCCGGATATAATTTGAAAAATTGGGCCAACTTGAAAAAATCTGTGACAGTACTACAGATTTTGTGAATTGGGCTGATTAAAATTTTTTCTAATCGGGATTGAATCGGGCTCTAAACTACATGCATGATTTTTTACTGATGGCGTTGGGACGATGAATAGTTGTTAGCAACTTGGAGTAATGTTTTTATATTTCTAAGTTCAGAAATTTTTATAATTTCTTAGTTTATTTTCTGTGTACAAGAGTAGAACCACAAGAATATTTTGTCTACTGCAAAATTAATATTGAGACAAAAATATAAGATAGAGAATAGGAAAGTGGAAAAAGAGAAAAAGCAAAAAGGAAAAATCAGTGATCCCTCTGCAAAAAATAATTTTTTTTTAATGTTTGACAAAAGATTACATGGAAATATCAGTGCTTCTCATATTAAATAAGAGAAAATGAAAGGATAATAGAACAAAAATCAAAAATAAGGAAAAAAATCAATAGATATTATTTGAGGGCAAATTTCAAAAAATATTTACTTAAGTTTCTATATTCAAAATTCCTCAAGTCTACACAAAAATTATTAGTTTAGCTTAACTAAGAAATTTTAAGTATAATGTGATTTTATAGATAAACTTTTCTGGCAATTTTATTATGTAAGTGTTTGTTTTTCTAAATCATCGTGAATAATTCAGTAGTTAACATTCAATACTCGTGAGGTGAACTACGAAAAAAGAAATGCAATACATACAGGCTGTAAGGACTAGTTAAGCTTATAATATTACCAAGTTTATGTCATTCTTATAACTCAAAGTTAAATTAATAGTTCAAAACGTAACTAGACATTTTCTACCAAAGATTTAAGATTAAAATTTGTAGAAAATGTCTAAAGTTACAGTGTTTAACAAAAATTATTCTCAAAAATTAGATATTGTCTTACCTTCTAAGCGCTGAATTTTGGCTTTGATGCTCATGATTGTCTCGAAAGGACTTACTCTTAATTCAAACGCAGTACCAGTTAGGGTATGTATATATAGGTCCATCGAAAGACCTAATAATCGCCGAACTTCGGCGCCAGTTTAGTACTTCAATACCGAGTTCTGAAAGCAAAACACAGCAAATCCTAACGCGAAGGTACGTCGAACGACGACGATAAAACCCATAATTTTGGGCTAAATCCCACGTTTTCTTTTACATGGCACTCTAGAGGACTCCAAGTAATACCATGTCCAAAATTACGAGAATCTAAAGAGGTTTAAACGGTTCAAAAAAGCCACCAAATTCGAGCAAAGTTTTCTACTTCAGCGAACAGCCATCTTCGATGTTCTTCGTCTTCAGAATTCCGCACTCTCCCGGATGTAGAATTGTTGCTATGGTAACTTCCGTAACACAATTTTCCCGCGTAAACAAAACGTAATTGACGCAAAAAATCAGCCAATCAAAAAGCTCCTTTAAAGACCTAAATTAATTAGGTGGAATGTGGATTTAATTCTTCTAAGAAGCTTTTGTTATTTTAAAATATTTAATCCAAGTTTGTTTGTCGTAACTAAGAAGGAATAAGAGTTGTAAAGTTGATATTTGTTCAAGATTTGAATGTAGCGTGCACATTTGTTTGTAGTGAAATTTAGCTCCAAAAAGTGTTAAAATAATGAAAGTTAATTAATTTTTTGCAAAATTCAGTTCATGCACAACAGTTTTTTAAAGTAAATATTTTATAAGAAATCATGAACAATGATTTGCGTTGACCTATTTTTTGCTATTTCTACGAGATGAGCACTTGACGCCATTAGTAGCTAGGGTGTTTTAAGAGTGTATTTGCTTTTCCTTCTAGTAAATCAACAAACAAAAATTGTTTCAAAGGTCCATGGACTTTTGGTGCAGATGGCAAACATGCAGAGTGCATTGTGGTCTAGTTTTGGTACAAACATCTTTTGTTCACCATATCTTATATGGTGTAGTTTGTACCGAAGCTAGACCACAATACATCTTGCTTATCGAACTCCAAGAAGGCCTATTCACTGGTTTCTTATTCTTGACTTTGAGAGGCACTTGCATAAATAAAATGGCTTGCTGTCCTTTACTGCACATGAAAACTATTGTGTTTAGGTGACCCTCAAATTTGATGCAAATGAACCAAATCCAAATGCTTTATGGGTTGTAAGAGCAGCGTATATAATATATTAAAGCCTCCTCTGCCAGTAAATTCTACTTTTGGGGTTCCTGTGTAGTTCAAGGGCTGATAATAATGGAGCCAAGAAGAAAAGGATGAATCTCATTTTTCCATCTTCCACCATACCACAGGACTCCCATAAGATGAAGTACGTAGCCAGCAGAGGATTTAAAGGCTAAAGAAGATGGCAGCTTGCCTACCCTCTTCAAGCACCTCCTCTGAGTCCATCCCTGAGAGAGAATTATAAGGTGCTTTAAATTCTGTTTTCCTAGTTTTATTTCCAGAAATGTGCATTTGCATTCTATCAGTGTATACAGCTATAGCTGGGTTTCAATCAGCTGATAAAAGTCTTTGAATCTCATTATCTGCTCCAAATGGTGGTCAAACACTGACCACCATGTGCTGTCAACCAGAAGGAATTCTATTGAAAACTTGTGATTCAGCTGAGGAACATTCCGCACGAGACAGGAAATGACGTCAAGTGAAACCCAGCTATTGTGAAAAAAATTGGTGGTTTTGTTCCATGTTGCTTGTTGCATACCAAGCTTCAAATGTATCATATTCATTTGTAAATAATATTTGCACAGAAAATATGATTTGGCTCTGAAAAATGTTTTAGATAGCACCCCCTTAATTGTGACCATAGCTTCACCCATATATAGCTCCATAGTCCCTCCCCCCATAAATAGTTAATGCTCCCTTAGGGCTAAAGAGCCCGAACTTTTCATGAGTTTGTTGTCAGCAATTTATCTCTTCCTCCCCTGAAAAAATCCTGGATACAATCATCGCACAGATCATCACAAGTGTGGTGAGAATGGAAACAAGTTAGAGTATTGGTTCTGCATTAATGCTTCATCCCAGGCTTCATTAAATATACAAACTTTAACAGGTTCACACAAGCAGTACTAAAAAAGCATCATCATTATACTCATGGTTTCTTTTACTTTAAATTTGGTGTCTCATAATGGCCAGTGTTTGATATTACAAATAATTAGTAAAACAAATACACTCAAAAGCCTGCAATGACTTCACAGTCATTGACATATTGGAAGTATAAACCTTCATATCTTAAAGACGCAACACTAAAATGAAGAAATATTTCACCATTCAACTATTCACTTCATGTAGAATTAATAGTGAAAGTATCGTATCAGGGGTTAGGTGAACTTTATGATAATAATATTAAGACTACAAGACTCTGTATTTATTTTAGGTACGGTTTTTATTTGACACCAAATGATATCTTGCCCATCAAAAAGCTACTGGAAGTCTGGCTTATGGTTGAGACATACTCCAGATTGCTTGATGATATAGTTGGCTGCCCAGTGGCCACAGCGAACCCAGTCATCGGAATGTGTTTCTTGAACCAACTGACTTATGAAACCTTGAAAGGAATGGAAGTCCTATTAACACTAGCAACTGAAGTCAGAAATTCACAATTTTCCATACATCATGTTCGTATACATCATTCGATAGGCACATGCCCTTAACATACTGCGACTCTTAATATTCTGTGAACTCAGACATTTCAGGCTTGTTGTGAAATTATTTTTTTGCTGCTGTCAATCAAAACTAATCAGTTGATACCTTTCATAATTTTGACTGGTAGCAGTGAAAAACCAAATTCCAATGGGAAACTCACAACCAAACAAGTTAGCAGAATACATTTGAGAATGGCAATAAAAATATGTTTGTTGATGTCATGGAAACACTTTGAATGACATCCATGAAAACCTATTTTGTTCTCCAAAGATACTGTGTGTTATCATAAATATGAATAACTGTTAAATAACAAAGTTGAAATAAATAAATCTAGGTAACTTAAGAAAATTGAAGCAAAGTAAATGGATTACTGGAGAATTACAGTGAAACTCGCAAAAGTATGACCACATTTAATGTATTTGTATACTTCTATGCACTAGATTTTGTACTGTAGACAGACACATTTGATGGGAAGCTGTCTGGTTTTACCAAATAAGGTGTGTAAAAACTTGTTTGGCAGCAAAAAGCCCATGCATAGAAGTATGCGAGTATATTAAATGTGGCCCAACTTTTGCACGTAGTGCCGTAATAATGATAAAAGTAGGAATAATACCTCCAACAAAAGCATCTCCAGCACCATTAGTATCGATAATGTCATCATCTTGGATTGGAATAACTGCATATTCCTTGACCTCTCCATCTGAAAATATTATAAGCATTATATATTAGTTATATTTCCGATTTTTTACGATAAAGTATGCTTGCTATGGGATTTTCAAAAATGCTGTCTGCAGGTTTTTCCAGCATATTTTCTTCTGTGCTGACATTATTTACATATGAATATAATACATTTCAAGCTTGGTAAGCCAAGAGCCGATCCAGGGAGTTGGTTGGGGGTCGCGACCCCCCTGTCATACCTGAGGTTAGGGATGGGCAATTTGATATTTGATGGAGGGGTGGGTTGAATCCAAAAAAAATATAGAGCAATGTCGCGATCCTTAAAAAAAATATTGTGCAACGTCAAATACAGCAAAAAAATATTGAGTGAGCTTATAAATTCGATTTCAAGATTTCACTTTTTTTGAACCAAATGGAATATTCGACTTTTAAAGGAAGCATAATGCCTCTCAAACAGTTGGAAATTGCATTTCCGAGAGTCTGAATTTCAATTTGGGGGGGGGGGGGGGGGGGGGGCCACCAACCCTCCTAGTTGCTCCAGCCAACATGGTCAATTAGCTCGGCAAACGTGAAGTCATTTCTACGTCATTATTTCAGATCAGCTGGTTGGACCCCCCTTTCCAAAAATTCCTGGATCCGCCCTTGTAAGCAGTGTGCATCATGCAACAAGCAACATGCAACAAACCGTCACCAATCTTTTTTGAAATAGCTGTATATATTTACTTACTCTGGAAAACTAAAGTTGGATCTTTTCCATGAGTGATTACTACTATACGCTGTCTTTTGTCATTCACTTTAGGCAGAGCTGCAATTTTCTTGCCTATCTCTCTTAAGTCTTCTGTCTGTAAATAAAAGCAAATGTAGTTATTTTACCATAACTGTGAAATTTCTCGCGCGCTGATTGGTCGAGAGGACATACCGATAGAATGACGAATTGCTCTCACAAGGAGCCAGCGCGCGCTTGAAATGTTTTGTTTTTTTGTCTTCATTTTTTCTTCATTTTTTTTGTCTTCATTTTTTCTTCATTTCTTGATTTTTTATTTGACTTTGTTATGGTAAAAAACAAATTTCTGATGGTTTAGCATGGTATGTCCTCTTATTTACCACTATACGAGGTCATAGTTATATTTGACGTCATATCATGGTAAATAAGAGGACACATACAGTGTAAGTGATAATTGTTTTGTCTTTTTAATAAGTAGTTCACAACAAGTTAATATCTAAATATGCCACCGCCTTTTCAAGAGCTATGACCTTGATCACTCAGATGTCAGATCTCTAACAACATTTTTTGAAAATAGGCATATATTATTAGGAATTGGATAACAATTGACTTACCCCAAAGTCATGCTCTTTAGCAAAAACACCCATTTCCTGCATGTAAAAAAAGGGAGGAAATTCAAAAAAATAAGCAAAGTTGAAAATCAATCACCATGGTGACATGATATGTAAATGATAAACAACCACACTACAACCACTTATTGTAATTGCACATAAATATGTTCCTAAGAATCTTGATGTCTTCTCATTAAGATTTTTGACACCTTTTTAAGCTCCTTATTTCAAGAATCAAGGGAATCTAGGGTTGCATAACAGCAGTTATGCAAGGTTAATTTATTTTCTCTGGGTTTTAAATTCCAATTTGAACAACAGTCCCAAAGAGGTTGTTTTAGAGTATCAATAAAAAAATAAAGTTTGAACTTTAAATTTGGTCCTAAATTCCAGTGTCACGCTAACCTCCCCCTGATAAAAATCAATGGTTCTGCTTACAGTTTCATTTCCAAACAGAATATCAATATAAGGCATGGCTTTCATCATCTGTTCCTTAAAAAACTGGCACAAGAATGGTGCTGACAGATTCATCATGAACATCTGAAAACAAGAAGAAAAAAAACACCAGTGTTATTTAGATCATAATAAAATTGGAAATTTTACAAAATGTTAGGCTATTGTGATGAACACGCACTGTCAGTGACCTTGTATATATGCTGTTACTTTTATAAATTAGTATACTGACACCTTACCCACCACCTACTGACCATGACACCTTACTGACACCTTACCCACCACTTACTGACACCTTACCCACCACTTACTGAGACCTGACCAACCACTCAGTGACACCTTACCAACCACTTACTGACACCTTACCCACCACTTACTGACACCTTACCCACCACTCACTGACACCTTACCAACCACTTACTGACACCTTACCAACCACTTACTGACACCTTACCCACCACTTACTGACACCTTACCCACCACTCACTGACACCTTACCAACCACTTACTGACACCTTACCAACCACTCACTGACACCTTACCAACCACTTACTGACACCTTACCAACCACTCACTGACACCTTACCCACCACTTACTGACACCTTACCCACCACTCACTGACACCTTACCAACCACTTACTGACACCTTACCAACCACTTACTGACACCTTACCAACCACTCACTGACACCTTCCCAACCACTTACTGACACCTTATCAAACACTCACTGACACCTTACGAACCACTTACTGACACCTTACCAACCACTTACTGACACCTTACTAACCACTTACCAATACCTTACCAACACCTTACCAACCACTCACTGACACCTCACCAACCACTCACTGACACCTTACCAACCACTCACTGACACCTTACCAACCACTCACTGACACCTTACCAACCACTCACTGACACCTTACCAACCACTCACTGACACCTTACCAACCACTTACTAACACCTTACCAACCACTTACTGACACCTTACCAACCACTTACTGACACCTTACCCACCACTTACTGACACCTTACCAACCACTCACTGACACCTTACCAACCACTTACTGACACCTTACCAACCACTTACTGACACCTTACTAACAACTTACCAATACCTTACCAACCACTCACTGACACCTTACCCACCACTTACTGACACCTTACCAACCACTTACTGACACCTCACCAACCACTCACTGACACCTTACCAACCACTCACTGACACCTTACCAACCACTCACTGACACCTTACCAACCACTTACTGACACCTTACCAACCACTCACTGACACCTTACCAACCACTCACTGACACCTTACCAACCACTTACTAACACCTTACCAACCACTTACTGACACCTTACCAACCACTTACTGACACCTTACCCACCACTTACCAACACCTTACCAACCACTCACTGACACCTTACAAACCACTTACCAACACATTACCAACCACTCACTGACACCTTACCAACCACTTACTGACACCTTACCAACCACTCACTGACACCTTACCAACCACTCACTGACACCTTACCAACCACTCACTGACACCTTACCAACCACTTACTGACACCTTACCAACCACTTACTGACACCTTACCAACCACTTACTGACACCTTACCCACCACTTACTGACACCTTACCAACCACTCACTGACACCTTACCCACCACTTACTGACACCTTACCAACCACTTACTGACACCTTACACACCACTTACTGACACCTTACCAACCACTCACTGACACCTTACTGTATAGTGCCGATTGATCACAACAGTCTACATGGGTTTCTCTACATGCTGTTTACCTTATTAGTTTCTGCAGCATGTTTGCCAACTGTTACTATAGAATCAACTGAAACAGTTAAGAAAAACCCCTGCAATTGAAACAAAATGGAAATTTAATTTGTATGGGGTTTGATGGGAATCACAGGTGGTATAGGGGTAAGAGCGCTTGCCAATGTGACTCACATTCAATAGGCAATGCGCATCGAGGCTGACAAAGCACTCTGGGAAAGTGAGTTCTTTAAAAATGTAACAAGGAAATCAAAGGAACTATCAGAAAAAAATTACTCTATTATTTTGGTCTGCTGAAATCCTTTTATTTCCATAGAAAATGTCAAAGGAAAAATTGTCAGATGAATTTTTAGAGGACCCAAAAAAGCGTAAGAACTCACTTTCCCATCATGCTTTGTGCTATAATTTCGAGCTCATGCACATTGGCTATTCCTGGGCTCAGGGTCATATGTGAGTAGGGTTTCTAGTTGGTTCTCTCCTGTGCATGAGGGTTTTCTCCAGGTTCTCCAGTTTTCCTCCCTCTGCGAAAATCAACTTTTAACGAGAGCCACAGGTTTTAGCCACTGGCTATTAAGTGCTACTATCGTAAAAACAAGGAAGTTTTTTTAAGGTGCTCAATTCATGGATATAGTTCTGTCCTATATGCATCAACACTAGGGACCTTAAGGTCCATGACCGAAGCAAGGACAGCAACGTCAGATGATGATGCAAGCATGTTTTCAAAACGGTTTTTCATGTGCATGCCACCATCCTCTGCATTGTTGTTCTCTCTAGGATGTCAAAATACGCTGGTCAACTGATGTTTGAGTGAGGATGGCAACTGCAAGGATGATGGCATGTGGATGAAAAAACGTTTTGAAAGTTATATGTTCATGTCCTCATCCAACGTCTCTGGCCTTGATTCCATCATGAATCTTAAGATCTTAAGGTCCTTACAAGTAGGACTGTGAAGAGGTAGCTAGACTTGTTCTTAAAGTGGGGCATGATTGTGTTGCATGTTGCTTATTATTATTGTGAATCAGGCTTGAGGACAAAGTTAGTCTTAATGTTGCTTACAGCAATATAAAAGAAATTTGCTTTTTCCACTAAACCCCAATTCTCTGGTTTGTCAAGATGATCCTTTGAGTAGTGATTGGCTGCGGCGAGGTTGGCGACAAGTGACCTGAAAACAATTAGTATAGTTACTTCCAATTATATTCAATCTAAAGGCGTGAATGATGAACAGTTTTGTCTGTTTTTTGTGATACTTTGACCAGTCAAACATCCACATTTGGATGGTGAAATGAACAAGTTAATGGGTGTTCAAACATGATTTGCTCAGGTTTTCAGATTTTTTGATGAGTTGAGAACTATTACTTCCTGATCAAACTGTTTAAAAAAAAAATGACTTTGACTAGAGAGGATGTGCTGATGATGATGATGTCACGTGACCTTCGGGCTCCTCTGGTGGATCAGGAAAGTGTAACTAAGCAAGAATAAAGAGTGAACACATAACAGTTGGTAGTGATGATTGTAATTGCGTTACCTGCTCTTGCCAGTAATACAGACAGCACATGTACCAGTAGGCACTTCAGGATTACTTAAATAGTTAACATGGACATTTGCATCCTCCATAATTTTAGTCAGAGTTTTGCCAAATTCATCTTGCCCTACATTGTAAAATGAATGCAAGAATATATTAATGATGACTTGAAGAGTTTACAGGGTTCGTGCAGGCTTCTTGTGAAGACATTCAAGGACATTTCAAGGAGTATTCAAGGACCAAAATGAAAATTTTCAAGGACCACATAACGATGGGTGCGACCGGGATTACGAACTTTTAGATGAGGAAAACAGGCGTTTTGGGTTACAAAAACCTTTCTAAATATTTTTCAAGGAGTATTTACGATTTTCAAGGAATTTTTTCTTTTTTCAAGGAGTTTCAAGTGCCCTTGAAATGAGTTTTTAAATTCCAGCACTTTTCAAGGAGTTCAAGGACCTGCACGAACCCTGGTTTAGTAACACGAAAGCCATGCAGCTTATCAACATTAGCGTTGTAAGTTTCGAGTTCTCTATTCCTCAGTGTTAGCTTTGTTGTGCTCACAGTGCAGAATTTTGATAACACTGAGCAATAGAGAATTTGTAGCTGGAGAATTGCAATTAAGATTACGACGTTAGTGTGAACAAGGCTTAACTTAGTTGTAATTACAGATTTAAAGAAGGAAAAGTATGCCGCGCATAGATAAGCATCGCTTAAGTATATCTGGTTCCTGTTTTTATTGCTACTCGCTGACCGAGTCAACAGTTGCAACAGGGAAATCAAGGCAATACACTGCCGTTATGCAATCAAACAAATGGTTCAGTATCTTTACATACTCTGATTGAAGGCAGTGTATTGCGCCTGATTTCCCTGCGGCGACTGTTGTCTTGATAAGAGCATAGAAGTGAAAACAGTTGTAAAGAGTAATGAAGCACATTTTTGAGACAAGGTAAGATAAAATTTTCCATTACTGAGATTCTCAATATTCTGCTAACTCAGTAGTTGCGAGTTTCCTGTTGGAATTTGGCTTTTCACTGTCACCAGTCAAAAAATATAAAAGGTACTTTTTATTTATTTATTTTTTTTATTTTTATTTTTTTTATTTTATTTTTTTAAATATTTTTTTATATAAAAGGTACTTATACGAATGTTTAGTTTTAATTGATGGCAGCGAAAAACCTATTCCAAAACAAGCCGTCAAAATATGAGTTTGCAGAATATTGAGAATTGCAATTGAAAAACTTACCAATACATCCCATGTAAGATGTGGCTTTCTTGGTATCTAAAAACCACTATAATAATGAAGGATATAACAATCATGAATAATTGGACTGCTATGTCAGTAAAAAAAATATAGATAAATGGATTGATGGATAAATTGAAAGGGGAGATGAATGGATGGATGGATGGATGGATAAATGGATGGGATGATCATGAATGGATGAAGTGGACTGACAAGCGATAAATCTTTCATTTGTAACGACAAGTTGCTTTATGTTGATATTAGAGTGATTTAGCATCAGGACGTGAATGTCAAAGACGACAGCCTGAACCCATGTTTTTGTGCATGCACTGTTCACAACATGGTTGACGTCCTCCACAGGACGTGAAAACACTACAATTGGTGTTCTGTGGAGGACCTCAAAGCTTAAGCAACTTTCAATATTTTAAGGGAGGAAATTAAAGCAAAATGAATTCTTACCTGAGCTACACGTAAACTGTTCTGAGTTGCTCCACCAGGCAGATAATCCACCTTGAAATTATCAACCAAGTCTTGGTATCTGGTTTTGCAAATTAAGCACATGAGAGAATTAAACCATCATTTTTTTTATAGAATTTAATCATCTAAAAATAGAGGCTTTGGACCATCAAGTGATATCAGCCATGACAGGAGGCAGGAACAATTGAATCTGGTCTTATCTGATTTACATGAGAAATAAATTAGTTTTCAAGGGGAAAAAGACGCTATTGTTCTGCCTCCTGTCATGGCTGTCATCACGTGATGGTGCAAAGCCTCCATAGCCAAGTTGTAATGTTCTTCAAATTAATATAAAACAGAGACATAAAACAAATTGAAAATGCCATAGATAAGCCATCGCCAGTCACCACCACAAGGACGTCAGTGCTGCAGCTTCAATGGGGTTGGATTGAAAGCAATGTGAAGACACCTCTGGCAGCCGCTATACAGTCCATGTATGACCCCGGAGCACAGCTCTAACCAGTTTGAATTAGTTAAGGTTGCTTCATGCTCATCACAGCTAATTTACAATATGCGTGACCAGTAAATTTGGGAATTCAAATGTAGATTTCAAGACTTTATATTTACAATTAAGGCTCAAATCAGTTAAAAATTAGGTTTTGGACCCGCTATCATGAATGATTGTGAAGCATATAACTAACTATCAGCTTGAAAATCTTTATTTTTATATTAAAAGTATTTTGAGTTGCTGGA
This sequence comes from Anthopleura xanthogrammica, assembly GCA_964019055.1. Lineage (NCBI taxonomy): Eukaryota > Metazoa > Cnidaria > Anthozoa > Actiniaria > Actiniidae > Anthopleura > Anthopleura xanthogrammica. Next base: position 2,288,937 of record OZ025219.1, on the reverse strand, counting down.
ATTTTGATCGTAGATTTAAAATTTCAAACAAAGCTGCTGAAACTTCAATCAAAATATTAGAGTTACTGGTCACGTATGATGTAAATTAGCTGTAGAAGTAACAAGAATTTATTGACATCGGGATGGAGCTTATAATAATATCAAGGGCAGTTTCATGGGTGTGGATAAGGTGTTACCTTGCCCCCCCCCCCCCCCTGAGCTTTTTAAAAAAAAGAATAGAATAATGAAAAAACGAAAGAGGAAGAAGCTGTGTCATGGCTTTTTAGACAACTAGAGTGACCCCCCCCGTCCTTGAAATCATCCTGGATCTGCAATTGACTTACATTGGCTTATGCTTCTCGTCTGCAAGGATAGCATTGTTTGCTTCAAGTTCATATCTAAAGAAAGGAAAATAATGCATAGCCGAGTTTAATTTCGAAAATTTGAATGCTATTTAAACATTATTATAGAATTAACATGCCTCCCAAAGTCCAACCCTACGTCCTCGTTGTGGGAGATGGTAACTGGAAATGCCTGCTAACAGGGCTCTGGTAATGTGCGTGGGGACAGCAACCCCATCACAGTAAATGTTGCTATGGGAACTAACTCGGCCCTACACGCCACATAGGCATTAAGGATGATGATGATAGATTTTAGATATAATTTAAATCCAAACTCTTGTCAACTTAGTTTCTACTAATCTTGCTTATCAACACTAGGAAGGAGTTTGTCGTTGAAAACATTGTACTAAAACGTAAAAATTGGAGAGTGTAGGAAGAGAAGTAAGTTTTAAGTTTTTTTAGTACAACGGTTGCTTGTCAACTTACTTTTTAAGAAGATCATGATCCACTGTTGCGGAGATATCCAGCAGTGGATTTCCCATTCCAAAAATGAGGCCTTCACTGTAATTTGAAAAGAGTAAAGTAAAATACTTTATTTTTTTCCTGGTATTTTAAAAATCATGCATTCTGACTGAGTGATGGAGTGGGCAGTATTTTCTATTTCTGCCTGCAGTCCAGTATTCTGACATCATCTACGTGCAAATGGGTTACAGTGCAGACACTCGAACCATGAACACTTTGAGGTTTTTTTTTTGTGGACATTTTTCACAACTATCCAATCAGCGCTAGCTCCATGAAAACAAAGGAATCAAAAATTTCTTAGGCACCATCCAATCACAACAAACAACGGAAAGTCTTTAGATGTTTATTTTTAACTTTCTCATGTGAACTAATGAACTGCTAAATCACATAAATTATGCCATTTGTTGTGATTATCCCTTTTTCTATGGAGAGTGCTGATTGGATAGTGTCCGCACTGTAACAGATTACTAACAAAAACTGGCTTTTAATTGCAGCCTTGATGGCATGAGTGACATGTACTGTTACAATTCTGTCACTGCTTAGCTCTGGCCTAGGGTTTTTGATGCGAAGCTGGCTGGTTTTACCAAACAAGGCTTGAAAAAGCTTGTTTGGCAACAAAAAGCCTGTGTATGGATGTATGCGAATACATTAAATGTGGTCATAGCTTCATGAACTCTAAGCATTTCAGGAGTAAAAATATCAAGAAAGGCCTACCGGTATCTATATCACTTAAGATAATAACATCACATTTAAATTTATTATTTGTAAAATCAGTGTATGACAATAATTGCTTTATTTTTCAAAATAACAATTAATGCAAATTCAAGGACCTTTTCATAAAAATCAAGGACTTCTCAAGAACAAATTACAAAAAAATCACATTCAAGTAGTTTTCAAGGAAATATCAAAATTCAAGGACTTTTCAAGGACCAGTGTGCAACCTGAATAAATTTGAATAATTTTTCATGCATTACAGTGAAAATGGCTCAAGCGTACCCCCTAGAATCCATTAATGAATTGATTATTCAAATATTGAGTTTTGATTGGATTGATTCTAGTACTTGAGTTTTGATTGGATTCTTCAACAATTGCCATGTCAAGGTAGAAAAGCTCCCCAGAAAGGCCATCACTTAAAATTTTAGCTGTGAAATGAATGGGAAGTTTGGAGTCTTCCGATTTTTTTATGAAAACTCAGAGTGAATAATCAACTCAATATTCGAATAATGAGATCATTAATGGAGCCAAGGGGGGTACGCTTGAGCAGTTTTGACTGTAATGAATGGATCACGAAAACGGTTGCATATTTATTGAAGGGAGTCTAATTGTGTACTAGCTGAGATGAAGGGAACACATTTGTCAGGATGTGGATGAGGGCAATGAGATAATATTGTGCATCAAAATATAAAAACTGGAGGAGAAAATATTTGTTTCCAAGCACCAGTACAATCCCCGGTATACGCCCCTTGGGTTAAACAAGCATTACGACACCGGTCTTATACGGTATTATCGTGAGTTCTATACCAGAATTTTATACACGAACTAGACATAACAAGCAGAATGGCTGGTACGCATTGACTTATTACATTTTCCTATCAACTTCAATGCTATTATGCCTGTGCATTTTAAATCTCTGGCGTTACTTTGGTCTGCATATTCCAAAACTGTAAACCAATGCTCAATAATCTCCATTCCAAGGGGCCAACGAAACAATGCCATATTTTTGTTTTCAAAATAAATATTTTCAAATTCTGGAGACGTAGAAGCCTTCATATTCTCCCAAAGGTCATAACTGTGAGCATTTAGGAGTTCTTGTTATAAGTTAACTCACCTAATTGTTGGTTTGCTTCGCTTGGGTTCGGGCGCCATGTTGGTTGTTTGAGACAGACAAAAAAGAAGAAAGAATTCGGTTTGACACGTGGAAATCCCCTGGGGTCCATAGACGGGAGCTATTTATACATACCCCTACCCGGACGGGGAATTTTGTACATTGTTCAATGACTTGGCAAAAATACTTTGGAATTTTTTTGTAATTCCTCAAAATCAATGAATAAAAAATATATAATGAAACACGTCATTTAGCAATAAAATTGTATGTAATAAAAATTGGGGTATAAAATCGAATTTGATTTGAATTTCAAATTTAATACTGACACTGTAAATTCATATATTTTTTAATTTAACATTGAAGGAAATTCGTAAAGCCAGTCCCTTTTTCAAGATCTTATTGCTTAATAAATCTTCCAAGAAGATTTGATTATTATATTTATGGTTTGCAAAAATAGAGAAAAAAAATTCCAAAAATGTTTGAACATTTAACCAGTATCTTGTCCCTCTTTTCTAAAAATTCTGCATCAAGCCCTGGCATAACGAATAAAAGATATTTTAAAAAGAAAGAATTTTTTAATGAGAAAACCTTTAGCACGCATTTTTCGGCTCGCGATGGCCTGGAGAAGCACCAGCTAGCAGGGCGCTAATAATTGATTAGGTATGCCTACCTAGTAGCGCCCTAGTTAGCACCCCTCCCCTTTTCATCAACGTCATGTTAATCCAGTATCTTGTCCCTCCCTCTTAAAAATTCTGCATCAAGCCCTTGTACAACGAATTAAGACAAAATCTTAAAATGAGAGAAAAATTTTCAGACGCCTTCCTCGTAGTTAGGTGGCCTGGCCTGGGGTAACGGTATATATATGTTACATTAATCCAGTATATTTTCCCTTTCCAAAATCCTGCATCCTTTCAAAACTCCAGCCTTGTTATAACGAAATAAAAGAGATTCTTACTAAACGAAATTAGAGGAAAAAATTTATGAAAGAAAAAAATTTTCAGCACGCCTATCGATTTTGGGGTGGCCTGGGGGACCTGGGGTAGGTACCACGTGATATGGGCCGCCGGTAGATGGTCAAAGCGCGTGCGTATTGTGTCCGCCATTTTGCAAGGAACGCAACAGGAAGTTTGGCAGGAGCGAGTGAATTCTGCTTTTTTGTGGAGTTCTTCTTGATCCCCAAGAACAAAATAAAAGATGGCTCTCAAAAGAATCAACAAAGTAAGGGAATCACTTGTTCTTTGAATGTTTTTTTGTGGTGTGAAGCCTGTGACTTGGCTGGAAAAACGTGTTCACGGGTTTGTGACTTGCAGTGGAGAAGGATGGTGACCCGACAAGAATTGCATCAACTTTCGTTTGCTCTCGTTATTACCTCGAGGGAATGACCGAGGGACCTTCCTAAGCTCTTCTTTTATAACTGGTTGAGTTGCTTAGGCTTTGGAGGATAATATTTGTGTTATTTTACGCTAGGAACTTCAAGATCTTGGTCGAGATCCTCCAGCACAATGCTCGGCCGGACCAGTGGGCGACGATCGTAAGTGAAAATTCCGCACAATACTTTGTCTTTTAATGCAACCCTTCCTAATAAAGACATTATTTACTCCCCCTACTGACATTTACACTATCTACAACCATCTAACAGCATATTTTTGATCAAAAATTAGGCCTGCAACATTTTACTCTTCCAGATTTTTCCACCACTTTTTTTAGACGAGCAACATAGTTACAAACTCTTCTCTCTTATTTTGTCTTTTTCTTTCTATTTTTCCCCTCAGTATTTCATTGGCAGGCAACTATTATGGGGCCGGTGAGTTGATTTTCATTTAATACATCGTCTTTTACCAAATATTTTGACGAAAATTGAGTTTATTCTTGGGTTTAATTGATGTGTTAAAACTTTCCTTTTTAGCCCGATAGTCCATACCAAGGCGGTGTTTTCTTCCTCACAATTCATTTCCCAACTGATTATCCTTTCAAACCTCCAAAGGTAAGTAATATTTCCTTTAAAATATCCAAGATCTTTCACAAATACACTCTCATTACCAACGAAATCCCAAAAGTTAAAAAAAAATTAAGTTTTCTCAGAAATGTGGTCCAACTTGAAAGACCAAAAAAATCCTGATTTCCGGCCACTTTGGACATAAAATAAAACCAAAAAAGCGTCAGCTTAAACTTTTATATATTTTTATCATTACACTTGGGAAATTTAGAGTCTTGTGGAGTAATACCAAACGTTTTTTTTTTGGGAGGGGGCATTTTGACAAGGTTTATCGTTCATTTTTGTACAATATGAAAGAGAATTGTTCATGTACAATTTGGGTTTGTTGTCGCGATCTGATTGAAATTTTCTTCAAGATTCAACGGTTTCGTTAACATAGCACTCAGAGGAAAATAAACTAATGCCTTAGCTTTAAAGATTCTTATAAAAACTGACCGTATTTCAAAATTATTGTTTTAAAGCGATAGATATTTCTGGTTTAAACTGCATGATTATAAGAGTGAATTTCGCAATGTTTCTTAGAAATTCACCTCTGGTTCATCGTAATTTTTTGATTCTTAGGAATTTTATTCGCTACTGATTGTTCTTAGAGCCTGGATTTTTGATTTCTTATAATATATAGTTCATATTTGGTTAGATTTTGCTTCTAACGAAGCACTAAAAAAATACATGACAACACTCCATAACAAACAACGTCAGAAAATGACTCAATAATATCCAACCGTGTGAGGTTTCCCTGGTGAACATCAGAAAATTTGAGCAAAAGGGTACAGATAATCCCTTCATATCTGTTTATTAACATAGATTTGTCTTTGTAAGGCAATATTTCATTATTTATACGTCATAATTTACAATTTAATTTGGAGTTTTGTGTGAAATTGGTTATAAGATAGTGCTAACTAAGATTATTTTTAAGCTTAGCTTGTTATAAACTTTATTAAATAGGTGTCTGTCTCTGTATCTGTTTGTATGTCTGTCTCCGTGTGGTGGACTAAACTCAAAGACGCATTTACAATTTGGGCAATATATTAGAAATTATTCATCAAACCAATAAAAAATTTTTTTCCAGTGATGCCTCCAGTTTATCATGTAATAATGCATAGGCTATGTTAAGGTGCTATATACTGTTTTGGAATTATTCCATATTCATCATTACCAAACAAGCTTTAAAGTGATTTTGTTGAAGGAAAGCAGTAACGCCTAACAATAGAGGCAAGGCTGTTTTAACTTCTTTTAATCACTTGAAGAAAGGTAAGAAAAATTGTTCACTGCAACAGTTGTTACTAAATTCTAAGTCATCAACTATTTTGATCAGTCGTAATGTGTCTTTGTGTATAATTCAACCATAAGTTTTAAAATGAAACAGGCATAAACCCAAAATAAAGATTCCAAAGTATTTAAACCCTAATGCTCATAAGAACAGGGCTTGAAATAACAGTCAGTCAATAGACAATGTTCAGCCAGCATTGGAACATGTCCAGTCAAATCTTTGCCTTGCCGGTCATTTTGACCACTATTGTTGAGCCAGAAACAGGGTATGACCAAGTTAAAACTAATTTGGCCACGGAAACTGACCTGCCGTCATGATGGCCGGCAACTGACTTGCCAATGTTTCAAGCCTTGTATGAACAACACCTAAAATTGATCCCCAGATTTTCTGGAATTTTTATTATAGCAAAGAATTTGTTTTACTTCAGTCTACATCAAAGCTAACTCGAGTTAGTCTTTTGTACCAAGACCAAATACTGAAGCTGGAAAAAGTAGTTACAGTTATAGAGGGGCTGTTCTCTGGAATAATCTACCAATAGATATTAGAAATAAATCACATTTAAAATTGTTTAAAAATTCATTATAAAGTAGAATTATTATAATAATCATTAGGATAAATTAAGATTATATATTTTATAATTATTTATACGATAAGTTAATTTTGTCTTAAACTTTGTATTTTTATCTCTGTAGTTTTTAAATATCGTATATACACGACTCTCTGGAAGAGCATTTGTAAATGAAGAGATTATCGTGTTTAAATATAGTTTTACTACTACTACTAACTTGATGAATTGTTTTCTATACAGCTCGCATTTACTACCAAAATATATCATCCTAACATCAATAGTAATGGAAGTATTTGTCTGGACATACTAAGATCTCAGTGGAGTCCTGCATTAACTATTTCAAAAGGTTTGTAATTTATCTCAATGGAGGCAAAGCTACTCAGACACGATAATGTCCAAAAGTTATAAACCCTGATTTATTTTTGGCGTCATGTTGATTTTGTTAAAAAAGGGTTAATTTATTTGTTAACTGCATTATGAAACAAGTAAATAACCCAAAAAAAGACTATAGCCCCTTGCAGCACATCGAAATGCAGCCCAATAGCGAAGCGCACAGTTACCAAAACTGAATGTTGAGGGATTCGTAAATAATTATTTTCTTTTGTCTTGAATGCAAGAATGCCAAGAATAAATGATAAACTCAGACAAACCTGAATTCTGACATCATCTGTGCACTTCGCTATTTGGAGGGCAAAATATATTTGTTGCAATTCCCAGGAGGTTGAAATTCTTTTGTTTTGTCCTCCAAATTGAGCTGCTTTGACATTGTGTCAAATGGTCTATACATTACAAAGAATTCAGTATTGATATTCGTGACATTTTAAATTTTCAAGGTAACACAATTACAGTGAGGACACTTGAACCGTGAACACTTTGAGGTTTTTTCATACTTTTTTTCTCCTTTATCCCTTGTGTGAAACAAATGGAAATATGATTTATTTTGAACAATAAGATTATTTGAGTTCAGTGCTTCATTTTCAGAAAGTTTGAAGGAGTAGAAAGTTCATAAAATAAAAAATATCAAGTGTTTATGGTTCAAGTATCCTCACTGTACCATAATAATTATTTCATAACATTTTCAGAAAGTTTGAAGCAGTAGAAAGTTCATAAAATAAAAAAATATCAAGTGTTCGTGGTTCGAGTGTCCTCACTGTACCATAATAATTATTTCATAACATTTCCTGATTTTCATTTTTGTTTTCAGTTCTCCTATCTATTTGCTCACTATTGTGCGATCCCAATCCAGATGACCCACTTGTACCTGACATTGCGCGTTTGTACAAGACCGACAGACCTAGATACACTGAATTGGCCAAAGAATGGACAAAGAAGTATGCTATGTGACACTAGCAATGTTTCATAAATGTGCTGTGACTTATTTGATTGATGTATTTACAGACAATTTGTCAGCTTTTCTGAGCATTATGTGTTAGCTCCTGTTTGTCCCACTATGCCTCAATGCCTTTGTCTTTCATATAAATGTTATTGTTTTAGTGTATCAGTATATTAAATAGGATTATATATTACTAGTCTGCCGACGGAGATAGTGGATCAAGCATACAGTACATGTATAAAAAAAATGTCTTTAGCTAACACATTCTACCTTTTGAAATAAGTTTGCTCCAGCATGTAGAAGCTGTCACGTTGCTAGTTTTTGATTCCTTTTTTTGGTATGAGAATATTAGATTTCAATGTATAAAGGATGTACTAAACCTCACATATACACGCATCAAGAGTTCCACGCTACTGCTCTAAGTGCAGGCTCACATGCTCATAAAAAAGTGGGACAGTATTTAGTAAAATATGCTATAGACCCCTTTCACATGACATCAGAGCAGCTCAATTTGGAGGACAAAACAAAAGAATTTCAATCTGAGAATTGGAACCTATTGTTTTGTTCTCCAAATTGAGCTGCATTCGGACGTTCTGCAAGGGGTCTATATTTTAATTGTATTTTTCTTGTCAAGCAAAATTCCTAAGCTAATTCCAAATGAGCAAAATCGCAGAACTCTTGATGCGTGCATGCAGAAGTGTCAAATCATATATGACCAAAAATGTGACCACCATCCAACACATTCATAGTTGTATGGTATCTCTGATATGTGTATTGCACAAAACTTTATCAATAAGTATTCCAGACAACAATAATCATCTTTATTATCGTATTCTTTAATATTTCATGGGAATTATTTAACCATGTCTTGTCATAGAAAGATTATTATTGTTGTCTTATTTTTTTCTGCTCTGATAGAACAAATGTGCTGGATCAGGATAATACAAGTATATAACATAATCATCCTTGTGATTGTCGAACTATTCACTTTAATCACACGGCAGTCATATTGGCTGAAACAATAGATTTTGAGTCCCCTTGCCATCGCTCCGAGTTATTTCAGAACATTCCAAACAAAGATTTTTGCTCATGGGAATAAGCATAGCCGCCGTGTAATTAAAGCCCATTAGAATCCATATAATGAGAAAGAAGGCACAACGGCATTTAACCTCAATACTTTATAAGAAAATTCCATCCAAATTTGAACTGAACAACTCCTAAACATTCACGATGACGTGGCAGTTTGTAATATTTCTTTACTGGAAGAATTGTGGTTAAATACATTAAATGCAATCTTTTTCATTGCTGCCGATTTGTAAAATAATGTCAATCTTATAAGTTCTTATTTGTTGATTCTGATGTAGCTCCAATACTATCAATCCAGTAATAATTTTCAATAAACATGTGGATGTCTGCTTGTAGTAATGCTCATTCTAAAACAATAAATAGCTTTTTATTTTAAGGTAATAGAAATGATATGAGCGTGTGATGTATCTAATTTACCAACGACTCCTGGGTGACTGATTTCTAAATTGTGTTTTTCCTCATTTCCTCAAGAGACCTTTTTACTGATAAGGTGGCCATCTTGAATTATGGGATGCTGAGGGGGCAAACGTAGAAATATTTATAAAGCAAAGTGTGGCGGGGTTCCTTTGTCCAACTACCAGCTGGGTTTCACTTGACGTCATTTCCTGTCTCGTGTGGAATGTTCCTCAGCTGAATCACAAGTTTTTAATAGAATTCTTTCTGGCTGACAGCACATGGTGGTCAGTGTTTGACCACCATTTGGAGCAGATAATGAGATAATATAAAAAGATACTCTGACAGCTGTGATACTATAAAATTTCCAATTGTTGCCCTCTCAGCAATCCATTAATAATGTCTTACTTAAAACAATAGAATTCAAGATAGCCGCCATATCGGTAAAAAGGTTTATTGCAATCCTTACCAAAACCCAAAGAAATGGGCAATGTGCATCAAAGCTCAATAAGCACTGGGAAATTGAGTTCTTTAAAAATGTAACAGGTAAATCAAAGGAACTATCAGAAAAAAATTACTCTTCTATTTTCGTCTGTTGAAATCCTTTTATTTCCATAGAAAATGTTGGAGGAAAAATTGTCAAATGAATTTTTAGAGGAGTCAAAAAAGCGCAAGAACTCATGCACATTGGCTATTGTATTGCTGAATGCACAAAAACAGTGGATTAGTTACCTCAAGACTGACAACAAAAGTCTTAAAAATTAACAGATGAGGTTGAACAAAATGTTACGATTTGACATGAAATTTATAGTGTTTTGTTAAAAAGCAGAATAGAGGCTTTGCACCATCATGTGATGGCAGCCATGACAGGAGGCACAACAATTCACAAAACTGTAGTTTAGTGTCATCCATAGCAGCCTTGCAACTCGGGGGGGGGGGGGGGGGAACAGTTATTATTTCTTTATTTTATTTTCCCACTCAATAAGGAATTATCATAGTAAATGTATACAAAATATCAAAAATCTCTACTCTTAAAACTCTATATTTATCTCAGATATAAACCAAGTCAATTTTCATATGCTCCATGACACCAGTTTTGCAGTGACGTCATTTCTTCGTCACTATTTCAGATCAGCTGGATACTTGCTGTCTTACTGAACAGAGGATGACAGGCTGTTTTATAGACCTTGCAGCATGTCAGAATGCAGCTAAATTTGGAGGACAAAACAATAGGTTTCAAATTCTCAGGAGCTTGAAATTATTTTGTTTTGTCCTCCAAATTGAGCTTCTTTTACGCCATGTGCAAGGGGTCTATAACCACATCAAGAGTTCCGCACTACTGCTCTAAGCACATGCTCAGGGGATTAAAAAGTGGGATAATATTTTGTAAAATATGCAATTTTTCAGTATATTTGATTCAGAATTCGCTTAACGGTACGTGATCTTGAATATTTAATGAAAATTGTGCTTGACAAGAAAGATACAACTAAAATATAGCATATTTTACAAAATATTATCCCACTTTTTAATCCCCTTAGCATGCGCTTAGAGCGGTAGCGCGGAACTCTTGATGCGTATATACATAATCATTAACTCATCCTTATTGATATTCTTTATTTATATTAATATATTCTACACAAAAGGAAATGGTTAAAATTTGAATATGAATTCATGGCAAATATTAGGGAATTTTCCCTTTATGGAGAAACCCCTAATTTTTTATAGAATATGATAATAATATTACTCAAGGCAGCTACCTAAACATCTCGAGTATGAAAACATACCAAAAAAACAACAAAATCTTAAGAAAAATATTAGATGTTGCTATGGTAACACTAGTCAAATGCCAATATTATGATGACCAATGTTTTTCTCTTTAAGACAACCATTATTAAATAATTTTGATTTGTGCTTAGTAGACATTTTTCATTTTAACAAATGAATTGCAACTTGGCACATTTAAACTTGCTGGTCAGCATCTTAAAATTTCTCTGCTAGCAGTCTCCCGTGTAGACGAATCCTGGCAGGATGGGAGACTCTGCTAGCAGGGAACCTAAAATAAGACTAAAAATAATAAAAGAATTCTGCCAGTGGGTTAAATCAATTAAGGCAAACTGAGTATTTAAGTTATGTAGATTTTTGAATTTTTTTTTTCTAGTACCTACTGAATGTTGCAACAAAAAACAATTTTTATTTCATATATGATTTGCTTCTTCAACATTTTTTTAGTATATGATTATCAATGAAATATCTATATTTCTTTGTTTCAAAATTTTATATTTTCACATAAATAACATGTTATGAACACTATGAAATGTGTATATGATCGTACCATACTGTGAAATGGACTCAGAAAAAAATTCTGAGCCCCAGATGGGAATCGAACCCACGACCCTTTGTATACTAGTCGGACACTGCCACTGAGCTACAGGAGACTCTAATTGAATAAACAGAGAACTGGGAAAACCCTCAGAGTCAAGAAGACAACCAACCAACTCAGCTCATAGCAACTGGGCCCTGGATGGGGGGGGGGGGTACTTCGGGCCATTTCATATGGGGTATGCTCCGCCCACTCTCAACCCCTTACCCTTTTATATACCAAATTTCAGCAAAAAGGTACCCCTTTCTTATATTTTTGAACAAAAGCTACCCTTTTTATACCAAAGCACACAAAATTCCCACCCCTTTTCTATACCTGCGGTCTGAAAAAGGTACCCCTTTCAGGCGGAGCATCCCCATATAGTCCATTAATGGGAGTGCACCCCCGGGGCAACTGGAATTCCAACCCCAGACAGGTCTCAGAGGTGAGAGGCCATCCTGACTCCCCCTTCAATTTAGGGAGCTCCCCAAGGTCATAAATTATGAATGTGGTTCCTGGGATATTTCAGGAATGCAATAAAACATCCTGGGACTGATTCTTCTTGTGAAAGAAGTTGTTAGAATCATTGTTCTTTGTTGCTTCATACAGCTCACATTTACTACCAAAATCACCCTAACATCAATAGTAATAGAGGGTTTGTGCCGCATTAAATCCTAATTTCCCAGTGAAGGCAAGGGAGAATTGAGAAGCTATTCAATAATAACAAAATGATTGGTACTTGAAGGGACTTGTGTGATGTTTTGACTCTGATTAGTGTATTCTTGTTGTGTATGTGCTGCTGTCATATCCTGCCCTGCAATTTGGATGTAGTTGAATTAGAGTGATTTTTCTTAGAAGTTGTATAATTAGTGAGTAATAGACCCCTTTCAGATGACGTCAAAGCAGCTCAATTTCAAGGACAAAACAAAATAATTTAAATCTACTGAGAACTGAAACCTATTGTTTTGTCCTCCAAATTGAGCTGCATTCCAAAGTAAAACAAAAGAAAACAACGTATTATGCTTACTATTCACAGGCCAATTACAGCCATTCTCAGACACATGCGCACTGTTCTGTCGCGACAAAGTAGGGTTTGGTGGACGTCAATCAAAGCGTTTCCATGACATTCCATACACACATGCCTTTGTAGCTTTGTGTTTTCCGACAGTGCTATGGAAACATTTTGATTGACGTCCACCAAAAACCAACTTGTCGTGACAGAAAAATTCGCAAGAGTGCGCGTGTGTCTGAGAATGGCTGTAAAATCACTCTAGTCTTCAGCAAAGAATTTCTTTGGACTGAAAGAGGCTGGTATTAATATTCACCAGTAGGTGATTATAGCAAAATATTCCGAAGTTCTTGACCAATCAGTGTGCACCATTTTCTATTTAATCACCTGGGTAATGATACTAATATTTAATAAAAACTGCAACATTCTTGATATTAAAAGGCTCTCATTTATTTCTAAAATACAAATAGTGGAGTTGATGTGATATTATAGTAATGATATTACATTTTTGATGTGTGCTTTTTCTTCATGCTTGTAAGTATCCCCTAAAAAAAGCAATGGAAAAATGTTAAAATAGAATTCACAACAGAACTTTCAGGGACAGATCCAGAATTTTTTCCAACTAGGGGTTGTAGGATGGCAATAAGAGTGGAAGTAATGCCTATAACTATAATTCTATTTAGCCATCACTCTCTCACTGTCACCCAGCTCATCCAAATTTTTATGGGGGGAGGGCAACCCCCACAACCCTCCCCCTGTTCCACCTCAGACTTCTCTTATCATCAACTAGAAGTGGAAGAGTTAAAAGTTACTGATGTCAGCAGAGGCATGAGAACATTGACGTCGGCAAAAATCCGTCTATATTAATGGAATTTTTTTTATGAGTGGGACATAAGTGGAATACATTTCTGAAGTTCAGGGCTCGAAATAGGAAACAATTATAGCCTGCCAGTCCAGTAAATTTTGCCTGCCTTTTTATTATTTTTATTTTCGACTTGGCAGTTCACCGTTATTTTTGCCTGCCAAACCTTAAGTTTTGCCTGGCTTTTGGCCATTGGCAGGCCGCTATTTCGAGCCCTGAAGCTTGGTTGTAGTTAAAGAAAATACTTACGGGAGTTTCATTCTCATGAAGACTCGGCATGTGAAGAATGAAATCAACACACAAATCATACCAATGAACAAGAGAAGAAAACGGTTCAGCTTGGGCATTCCAGGGGCATTGGACTTGTCTAGAATAATAAAACCAATACCACCCATTGAAAACAGGAAGCTAGAGGCCAAGCCTTCCATGATGTACTGTCCATTAACTCTGTACGGCATGAATGCAACCTATCAAGAGAGAGCAAATGAATTTTAACTTTTTTTCAAACAATTCTATATTATATGTGTGGTCTCATGCTTGAGAAGCATGATATTAAATTTTCTAACCAATTACAGTCTGTTTTGATTTTTTATGGCCGGCCCTGTGTTCAAGCACTTTTTTCTACTTGAAAACTATTAACAATTGAATCAGAGTGATATTTCATCGGTAATTTATCTAAAAACTACTTGAGAAATGATTTTCAAAACAAAGAGTGAAGGGCCACCAGTTTTGATCAACAATGCTTGGCACGATAAGTTGTTTGCCCAGCTGGAATACTTGAAATAAAATTTTTACTTTATAATGTAAAAGTTATCCACAATAAACTCACAGGTTTGCTATGGCCATGCTCATCTGTTGTACTCCCAACACTTGGAGGCTCAACGATTACATCATAGATTATTCCTAAACAAATTAATCATTCACTATGAATTAGTGCACAAAGTCGAAGCTCTCATAAGAGACCACCTTGGGAAATCAGAAAAGTGGTCCTAACTAGAGCTGGTCACTAATGAAAATGGGCTCTCATAAGCGGCAATGCAAACGGGGTTTCAAAATTGTGGTCATAAACAGAGCTGTTTACTTAAGTAAAAGTGGAAGTGGTTGCAAGGAGAGCTTCGACTATGATAGCCCACTTTCAATATTCTGGTTGAGTGATCACGCACAAAGAAATTCAAGACGAGAGTCAATAGGAGGACAAGAGCTAGGACACAATAGGAATAGAATAGAAAAGGAATAGAATAGGAATGGAACAGAATAAGATAGGATAGAATACAGAAGACAAGACAAGACAAGAGAAGACAAGAGAAAGAAAAGAATCGAATAGAACAGAATAGAATAAACAAAAATTAGAAATTATTATATAAAAGACAAAAACAAAATGAAACAAAAGCGAAACATTAAAAATTATCTCCTGAATCCTCTTCAAAATCTAAATTATTTTGATTTGATTCATACTCGAGAGTAAAAATGGCAAAAATTTTCAAAGCATTGAGGCAGTACTACCCCCCCCCCCCCCCCCCCCCCCCCCCCCCCCCCGGTCTAAATAAGTCTGAATACATTGTTTGGTTTTTCAACATGCATATATTTTGAAACATAAATTCAAAATGTTTCGCACTAACACTATACCACAACATATCACTACAGATGTTTTGCAACGCAGAAAATGACGATATTTGATATTTTTTTCGGGATAGAGTAGAAAGTCTTACAAGCCACGTAAGCTAGAAAACTTCTATCGACTCTAAAAAAAAAATAGGAAAAATACTCTTTACCTCCAGTAACGAGAAAGTAAGAAAGAAGAACTAAAGCAAAGACAACCATTCCAGATGGAGTTTTGAGCCATGTTGGTTTTCTAAGCTTGAGGTTCGGGATTTCTAGGACATTGAACGGTAAACCAACTAAAGACTCCATCTTGTTCTTGTGGAGAAGAAAGAAGAAAGGATTCTATGTCAATATAAAACCCCTTATGATTGGTACATATGAACCAATCAAAATATTCTATATAATCATCCAATCACAACATTTGTTATAAAAATCACACATATCTATGAAAGATCAAATATCAATATAAAAACCCTTATGATTGGTAGATATAAGCCAATCAAAGTATCCAATATAAATACCCAATTAGAAACTTCGTTATAAAATCACGCTTATGCGTGTTGGTAACATGGTTGGCGAGTTTTGATTGGTTAGTTTAGACAATGAATGTCCAATCAAATCCTTCGTAAGAATAAAATCACTTTAAAGTTCCACGTGATGTAGAAGGTTCATGATTGGTTGCTGGTGGCAAAGCGCTATTTTCAAATCAGATACACGAGATTCCTCATCTTCTTGGTCGTTTGGAAGCATCAACTACTACTGAAGGTATGCCTTGTTATTCCCTTTTTTCTCTACCGATCTTAATCATTTTAGCACAGATACAAATCATAAAGATTATTTTCAAAACCTGACCCTCAATTTTTGGGAAAAATACGACGCAGGGTGAGAAAAATTCCTTTGAACTCGAAGTTAACCGTTGGTTCTCCGCCATGTTGCTTGTTCTTTCCTCATGTAGCTAAGAATTCATAAATAAGTCTTAAAACAAGATAAAAACTGTACTAAACAACTCCACTAATCTTTAGTACTACGCTTCTACGAAGTCTAGAAATATTGGGAAGTAAATCGGGCCGTGTTGGTAAAAGTTGAGTGAAGTTGTTTTCGGGAGCCGATTTCGAACTCCGTTCAAAAGGATCAAAGACCCTCGAAGATCAAATTGCTTAGTTTTACTTCTAAAAGTTCGGATTTTTCAACGAAAACTTATTTTTGAAAGCTAAAATATCGTATTCTAGAAATAATTGTATTCTATATTTTTATGTTTTTAGGTAAGTTTTGATTCGTACGCTTTCAACATGACTACAATGGAAGATTTTTCAAAGATTGAAAAGATTGGAGAAGGTAAGTCGTAATAAGCCAATAACTGTTTTCCTATAACTTGTCGCTTGTCTTCTATAAGGTTTTTGCTGTTATTAAGTGCACTTATTTATGTTCTAGGTACATACGGAGTAGTTTATAAAGCAAAGAATAAAAAAACAGGCGAATTTGCAGCGTTAAAGAAAATTCGTCTTGAAGTAGAAGAAGAAGGCGTTCCCTCGACTGCAGTCAGAGAAATCTCGATTCTAAAAGAACTCAAGCACCATCCTAATGTTGTTAATCTTCAAAATGTTCTTCATGAGGACTCAAAACTTTATCTTGTATTTGAATTCCTTACCTGTGACTTGAAAAAGTATTTGGACACCACGGAAGGACCCCTTGATAAGATGCTGGTCAAGGTACCTAGAGAAAAAATCAATTTTTTTGCTTTCAGAAGTTAACAATTCTAAAAGTTTTTTTTTCCTTTTTAGAGTTATCTCTACCAGATTACCAACGCTATGTATTTCTGCCATGCAAGGAGAATTCTTCACAGAGATTTGAAGCCACAAAATCTTCTGATTGATAAAAAAGGTCTCATAAAACTGGCTGACTTTGGGTTGGGAAGATCTTTTGGAATTCCTGTGCGCGCTTACACTCATGAGGTATGTCCTGAAAAAAAAATTTTGTGTGTATAATTTACTAGAAAAGTCAGATGGGCTTTGGTGGGGCATGTCTTGTAAGTCACAGGGCTCCCACAGTCAGGAAAATTCTGAATACTGTGATGCCTCAATTTTTTTCAAGGTCAGGGAATTGTGTTTTTGAAACAATAGGTTTTGAATCCCTTGGGTCCCCTTGCCCTCGCTTTGAGGGGTTTCAGAACGTTGCAAACAAAGGTTTTTGCTTTTATGGGAATAAACATGGCCGTTGTGTGATTAAAGCCCATATACCCAAAAGTTAGGGGATTTCTGTCAGCCTTCAAAAAATCGTTTTAAATTTTGAATTCTTAATTTGACTTCCCATGGCCAAACTACAATTTTTTTTGTAAAATAAGTGTACACAGTGGTCAGTGAAAAGTCAAGATAAATTAGAACCATAAAGTCAATCTTACTTACAAAATGAGAAATCATCCCTTTGCCTAAACACCACTTGATCGGTTATCAGGGTCTGAATTTTTTCTTTTTAACTATCTATAGGTTGTGACTCTATGGTATCGTCCTCCTGAGGTTCTTCTAGGAAGTCAACGTTATTCATGCCCCATGGATATCTGGGGTATCGCATGTATCTTTGCCGAGATGGTCACAAAACGACCACTATTTCATGGTGATTCTGAAATTGATCAACTATTCCGTATTTTTAGGTAAGTGCTTGGGTGGTCCATTATGATGTAAAATATGACTACTATCTAGGATACTAAAATAATTTATTGTGGCGCCAAGGTTAAGACCAAAAGTTCTTGTACATTTTGGCATAATTAGGATAGTTAGGTAGCTCCCATATAGTTTTCAAACTGAGGAACTATTAAATTCTTGTCTAAACAGAATTTTAGGAACACCAACAGATGAACACTGGAAAGGCATCACTCAGCTACCAGACTACAAGAAGAGCTTTCCAAAATGGGAAGGAATTGGTCTTCGAAAAGCTGTACCAACTATTTGTGAAGATGGATTGGAACTTTTAGAGGTTTGTTACATTTGTATTTTGTCATCATAACAGCACAAACTGCCTCAATTCCCTTGAGTGATATTTCTTTACTGTGATTCTCAATTTTCTGCAAACTCAGACATTCCAACAGATTGTTGTCAGATTTGGATCACTGCCGTCAATCAAAACTAATCAGTAGGTACTTTTTTGACTGGTGGCAGTGAAAAACCAAATTCCAACAGCCAACTTGCAACTACCAAGTTAGCAGAATATTGAGAATCACAGTAGATAACAATGATAATTGTCTTCTTTCTCTAGATGATGCTGAAGTATGATCCAGCCAAAAGAATCTCAGCCAAGAGAGCCATCAAACACAGATACTTCGATGACCTCGACATAGACTCACTACCACCAACACCTGAAACATGGTCATTGAGCTAGAATACTCACAAATTCATTACCATTAAAATATTCAAATATTAGTTTCTTTCTGTAAATATCTTCATCTCAGCCAAGATATAACAAGTACCAGAATTCCTGGCCATTTCGATTAATTTTCTAACAATGTTCCTTTGATTTTTTGTTTTTAAATGTACACTTATTATCAATTTTTATTTGTAATTATTTTGTTCCATAATTGGAAAAAATTATCCACAGTTTCTGCTTTTGTCTATATTTTCTATAATTTTTGAATGTTGTTTTTGTCTTCTAACATTGTAAATAACTGCCTTTATGCATGAAGTATAACAGTTTAATTACTCTAGAAGTTATATTATAACTATGAAATAGATATGACTAGGTTTAGCCTTCAGCATTTGTGAAAGAAAGATCACCTAAGCATGCTAAAGAAATGTTAATAATTTATAGGTTTTATTATGTAAGATTTAATGGCTGTCTTCCTTGTATATTATCTCCCTTACTTTGCCAAAATCTACATTGTTACGATCCCATTCAGGTCTCAAAATATCATGGGCTGGTCAGTCGCTGGTTATGAAGACTGGTGGTGAAATTAGTTCTAGCTTGGTCATACTCTGTTTTTGCCTCAAGGCAAAGATTTGACTGGACAAGTTCCAATAAGCCCTGCCCTTTCTCAACCTACAATGTTTTCGGCCCATTTCAATGTCGTCATATAAGTCAATTAAACGTTATACTTCATTCAGCTAAAGGATTCAGCTTTTGGGTTTATTTTCATCCTTCATATTATATAGCTAACCAACAATATAGACATAGCCTAGCTTGCATATATATAACTACAATGAATATAAATTGTGTTATTTGTTTGTAAATATATTCCCGGGGAATAACAAATACTGTGTATTGTGCATCAGACTGTTCCTCACACTAGATATTTAGAGTGCTTATACACACATCAAGAGTTCTGCTCTAAGCACATCCTCAGGGGATTAAAAAGTGGGATAATATTTTGTAAAATATGCAATTTTTCAGTGTATTTGATTCAGAATTTGCTTAACAGTACGCGATCTTGAATACTTAATGAAAATTGTGCTTGACAAGAAAGATAACTAAAATATAGCATATTTTACAAAATATTATACCACTTTTTAATCCCCTGAACATGCGCTTAGAGCAGTAGTGTGGAACTCTTGATGCGTATATATTGGTGGTACTGACTTTCAGTGTACACATGACATGGGAATGGAGGGTGGTTCAGCAGGGTTTGAAATAATTGCTTGTGATCATGATGAGTGGTGAAATTAGTTCTAGATTGGACATAAATCATTTCTGGCTCAACATAATTACTGGTCAAAATGACCAGCAAGGAAAAGGTTGGAGATAACAAGTTTTTATAGTCCCTTTCACAGTTCCCTGAACCATCTTGAAAGGTAGCTGTACCTTTGCTTCTAAGCGAGACAAACTGTGAAAGGGACTATTCTGGCCAGACATTGTCAATTGGCCCACACTACTGGCTGAGAACCTGTGAATTTTTTTAATTTCACATGATTTTCACAGGTTTGCAGTCAGTAGTGCCCAGCTGTTACTTCAAGCTCTGCTTATGTAATGTAGTAGCTAGCTAGCTGCACTTGTCTCTGGGGTTCAATTTTGGACTAGCTCAGCATGATAAATGCAATTAGTTTGTTAGGTCTCCCTTGATTTAGGAGGCTGCCTATTGGCTTGCTGTGCAGACTACTCTAATGTTGGTCCTACTATACACAGAGAGCTAGCAGTAGCCTGAAATAACAAGCATCCTTTTGCTCCCAGACTTGAACAGTTAGCTTAAAACTCGCCTACGCATACCACTAGTAGTACTACTACTGGATCATGACTGGTGCAGAGTATTGCTAAAGTACAGTGCTGATATTCTCTTGTGTCATGTTGCAATTTTGAAAATGTGGTGGAAAATATATTAGTTCCCTACATACTACAGCCCATCTTGTTACAGTCAATTCATTCAAGCATAGCCCAGGAAAGGATTTCACTCAAAACTCACTCGCAAATAGGAAAAAGTTTATTGGAATGATTTTACAGGTAAATTACCTTGATGTATACAACAGACAGATTGATATTAATTGGTAGCTCACGGCCAGTCTGCAGCAATCTTATTATTTCCTCCCTAAGATAGTAGGGTAACCAGCACCACAATGTTCAATTTCAAAATATTGTGATTTAGTCGAGATTATTAATAGAGCTTTTGAAGTGTGTTGTCTGCAATCATGAAAAAACGACTTGCGGACAACTGTTTAAATAAACAGGCTTATAAAGATGTTTCTTAATTTTTCTTCATCACTGACTGGATTTGTTGACCAAAGTTGTCATTGTTTAAGTTGGAGGTTAAATCGTTGGGAGCAGTTGGACCCAGAAATAGTCTCAAAACAACTTAAAAGCTCTATTAGTAGCCAGCATAAGACTGTGATAATAACTATATGAGGATAACACTATAATAAAATTTATGAAAAAGTTGAAAAAATACACCATATATTTGATTATTAAATAGATATTCCGTTTTCTTTCCATTTCACCAAGACTCATACACTCACATCATCAATTAACTCCCTTATTATCAGCAAATGTTTGAAATTTTGTAAAAATTGAATTGAATTTATTGCAGAGATCGTATGTGACAATTGTTTTTTACGCAAAAGTAAAGCCAGCGACATGGTAAGTGTTGTAGACTTTCTCCATAGCAACGATGTAGGCAGCCGTTCTGATGTCCAGACCAAGGTTGTACTCTTCAGCACATCGGATTAATTGCTGCAGTTAAAAAACACAGAATTTGTTAATTCATAATGAATGAATGACGACAATGTTTGAAGGTTTTGGCCCATTCTAGAGCAGCCTTTTATCAGGGACACTTCTTGATCGACCTACTGACTGCCTGTTGGGCGTGATGGAGGCTAATAATTATTAATGAGCTAGCAAATAATTTCATGAATAATGCTCGACTGAACGATTGTCATGCAGTCTATTCCAGATCCTCTATGGCCAGTTAACTAGATATAGTGGAATGTCAATATATAAAGGTAAAGGTCCTTATCTAATGTCAGTAATTCATGACAGTTAACTTGCATGAGGTTACTGATAAACTCATTTTACCCCCTCCCCCTCCATCAGTGCTCCATTTTACCGGTATTTAAAGCTAGTTAATTAAGGCTAGTCACGGAAGAAGTCGCTAAATTAAAGACATTCAATATATGGCTAACCTTAGCAGATCTTTCCATGGTAAATTCTAATCCAGAGTGGACAATATCTCTCTCTGATGCTCCCTGAAAAACAATACAAGATCATTAATGTTGATTGTACTTCAACAAATGACAGTACAATACACAGTAAAAGAGTAGAGGGGGACATAAGGGTTCACTGTGATGTGGTATTGCCTTATTTTTAGTGTGGTTTTACAGTAATTTTTATTCTAACCTACGGTATTGCGGTTTTATAAGACTACACGGTTTGCGAAAATTTGGAAATTGAGGCTTTTGAAAAATGTGGTTTCCATGCAATGCCCACAGAAATAAAATCATTTTTGGTGGAAGGGATTAGCCTCTGCAGTGCCTGTAATGTTGCTATTGCTTTACTGTATCAGTGCTTTATGGGAGCCTTTTACAATTCATGAAAAATTATATTTGCCAGAGGATTGAGAAATCATATAGCAAAGCATGGTGAAAGTTGTTAATACTGCTCTTTATAATTAGCCTATGACTACAGTATGTGGCCTGAATACTCCAGTTTCGAGTTCTCTTTTACGCTGTGTTAGCCTCAATTGTGCGTAAATTATGCAGAAATTTAGATAAAACTCATGAAATTTCAAAGTATTTTTATTGTCTTCTTTACACACAGATCTCTTGAATTTCCACGGGCTGTTACTGAATAAAAGAATATATTACACGGTTTTGAGGCTAACACAGCGAAAAAGAGATCTCGAAACGGGAGTATTCGAAGTCAATGAGATTTTAATGTCTACTTACAGAAATTTGTTCCTGGAAAGCCTCAGATGGTTTGACTGGTATTGGTGCAGAACCAAAATGAGTTTCTAAGCTTTCCTGTACACTCTCTGTAAAATGAAAAAAAATAAAGATTATAACATTACCATAATAATTACACACCACCAAGTCATTACCTTACCCAATAAATGATAGTTAGACTCCTTCTCATATTTCCATGTCAAACGTCCAAAGCTAACGTGATTGATGTTCTTGAGCCATTCAAAGTATGATACCGTCACACCACCAGCGTTAAGATAGAGATCCTAAATACAACATGGAAAAAAGTTGTTAAAAATCACTCGGGGGGAGGGGGTCAGTGATGAGCAAAGATTCTCTTCACATGTGGGGATACAAGCATTGTGTGACAACGTACCCTAAGAGCGTTTTTGTAGGAGGCTAACTTTTGATAAATGGCAGCCAAAAATTCAGACATCTTGGGCTGTGTTGGTCTATTTGAACTTGTAATTATGAAAAAGGTATATACTCACAGGGATGACAAGTTGTTTATTTTCAAGGAATATCTGATCAGCTTCAGGTGTAGTGGGTCCATTAGCACCCTCTCCAATGATCTAAAGACAAGATAAAATTGGTCAGTATAACAAGCACTAACCATTGAACCAATCAAAATAAAAGGTTGGACTTCAGTCGAATGAGAATTTAATCAACAACTGTGGAAACTTAGATTAGCCCAGAGGTTGGTCTTGAGGGTCAATAAAATTTGAAAGTATTAACAAAAAGTTATGAAGCTAAAGTGGCTCCCTCTCTGCGGCCCCTGATAACCTAATATGATAGCCATTAATAATCACTAAATAATCATTACCTTGGCCTTTATCCTGTGCGCATTCTTCTTGGTCAATTGTTTCTCATTTGCCGCAGGCACAAGGATGTCACATTCTGCTTCAAGGAGATTTTCACCAGGCTGAAACCAGCAATAAAACGAAAGTATTAACATTATTTTATTACATAAGATAATGTGGGGACATGGTAAACATTGTCACAAGTAAAACAATAAAAATATACTTACTTTAGCACCAGGGAATCCAACAATTGTTCCATTTTCCTGACAAAATAGAAGAAGAAAAGCGTTTAGAAATGTAGAACTTTTAGCTTTTACACTTCTACAATAAATTATTATACTATTACTTTTCTTTAAGCTTACCAACATATAGTTTTCTAATTCCTTGGGGTCAATTCCTTCAGGGTTCTCGATACTTCCATCTCGTTCAATGACGCCCACACACCGGGCACCAGCCCTATGTAGATAACGGCAGCTGTGCAATCCAACATTACCAAATCCCTAGCAAAATGAAAAGAAAACAATTGGCAATTAACAAACTCTTCTGTACTTCAAGGCCATTTCTCAATTGTTTTATGGCCATTTCTCAATCATTTTTACAGCAGCATCACAATTGTTTCAAGTGCTATGTGTTGACGACTGTAAAAACCGGACCACTGCTCAAATGGTGGCTATGGCCCTGGCTAGGGTTTCTCCCCCTTAATAAGCTTAACCCCACTCTCCACACCAGTGAAAAATGTAACTGCAGGAGATTATAAACCTAACCTGAACGATGAAGGTCTTATCCTTCAATCCAGGTTCCAGTCCAACCATGTGAGCATATTTTTCTAAAAATAAACAGAAAGTTGAAGGTTACATCAAGGGTGGTGTACTCATAGTACATTCGCCTCAAGGGTTTTTTAAATGTCTGTAATCTAATTACCAGTAGGATACTCATATATGATATGTTGACTTTCAGGGCTATCTAGGTATTTAAAACGTAAAACTGGGGCTTAAAGTTTTATTTTCTTACTGTAACTAAATGTTGAGGTCCACTAAGTGTCACTTATCTTAGGTTCATTTTTACACATCTCCTTGGTTTAGGGAGTAGGGTCACATGACCTGGTTCCAAACCAATAGATCTCTTTATTGTTTTTGGGCCCATTTCAGACCACGTGATGCCACGTTGGGACTTGATTCTTTCATGTGAATATTTTAATAAAAGAACATTTCTCAAGGGAATATCATGTGGTCTGAAATGGGCAATTTACATTTGAAGCTAAAGAGGTCTATTGCAAACCAAGTTCAAAACTTTAGCAGGAAGTCCAGATGTCAAACAGTGTCTTGGAGTTCTGTAGTTGGTCGCCAGCCAACCATAGTTCAGAACCTCATTGTGAAAAGTAGTGTGAAACTGACTGCAATTGTAGTCCACTTACCAGAATCGAGGAAGTTCTGAATTCCATGGAAAACTCCCTGTTAAAAGAAAAAAGAAGAAGTGTGGTATAAAACAAGTTCAGGATAAAAATTTTATTGAATTAAGAAACTAGTTTTTTATCATTCTTACCCTTCCAGTGGCTGACACTCTTCCGTGAATTCCACCCAAATGGACTGGTTTGCCGGTCACAGATGCATAGGCATTCATATTCCCAAATCCTACATGAGAATACAAAAGTTAAGACGAATAAGGGAAGCATGGATGGTGTGCACTGCTAATGCAATGCCTCTCGCCACCATCTTATTGGGTCATCTGAGCCACAGACTTTCGCAAAGTCCTTCATCTCTGTATTAGTTCATGCTTGCTGATTAAAGCACAGGCAGCCCAACCAGGATCACATGCGCTGAACAAAGGACTTTTCCAACTTGTTTCCCATCAATTTCAGCGACCCAAAAAAGGCTCACACTCTTTTTCAACATAGGAAAATTAAGCCAACACTTCAGAAATACCCGCCATTATTAGTACGAAACACAAATTAAAATCCTGCAAAAGGAATAAGTCTACCTCTCCCAACTTTTTCCACTGGCTTTGCTATTGACTTTGAGAGTCTCAGAGTGGCTTGAAGCAAGTTTATCTGAGCCATATATGTGAAAGTCTGATACTCAACCAACTGAACATCAGCGCTCAAAATAACGGCTGGTCAATGGTCTATGTCCGGCCAAATTTGGTACTTGATTGGTCAAATACAGTTTTGAACGGACATGATGACCGGTCATAATATTATTTGAAATTTTTTTTTTTTAAATATCATATGCCAGACATCTTGACCGGCATTATGACTGGCCGTTATTTTGAGCCCTGCAACATTGTGGCATGTTGACTTTCAACACAAATCAACTTCAAGAAGCTTGCATACCAAGTGTCATGTCATAAGAATCAGCCATCCAGCTCATTTCTCTTGCACCTGTTCCCATATCTGGTGCCGGCACATCCATTCCTGGGCCAATAAAGTTCTTCTTTGCTAATTCTATTGCAAATCGTCGAGTGATTTTTTCTAATTCAATTTCCTAAAAATAGGAAAAAAAATACTGATTTTTAGTAATTGAAATCTTCCAAGAAATATTTCTCATTAAATGTAAATTAATCAATACATTTAATTAAATATGAAATTTAAAAAAATCAAAGTTGCCTCGCTCTCATAAATTAAAATAAATAAATCAACTTTGTTTATAGAGGTTAGCACATAACAGTAATTCAACTGACAAACCTGTGGCCCTCTTTTAACGTCTCTTAAGGGACGGGACCGCATTTAACATGATCATCTGAGCCACATGAAGGTCTAACATTTGCAGATGCAATTACAAAGGCAGCACCTTCTCCAACAGTTAACCAGAATGCATGATTACAGCCAAACTAAAATATGTCTGGAATGTTTAGTGTTTCCTATCCAATCACATGCAAGAGTAGCCTCCTACGCAAACGCTCTTAGGGTCGTCATGCAAGAAACATTATATGACAATGTGACAACCCTAAGAACGTCAGCAAAGGAGGCTAATGCGAGAGTTACAAATTGCTAAACATCAGTTTCACCGATGGATCATTTCCAACGTATGACTTTGTTTATATACAGAAAAGATTTGCTTTTATACCAATATACTCTAAACAAACCAGGAATAATCTCGAGATTCAAATATTTTTCTTTATAAACAAATTCATACGTTTAAAAGCTAGTTTGGTGATAACGATTTTTGGCAGCTAGTAGTTGTGATTGGCTACAAAACAAAACTAATAAACATTTCAGACATATTTTAGGTGTTTACGATTTTCTTAATTTGACTGTAATAGGATATATGACCAGCAAAAAAATAACATATTTTTCTTACTTACTGAATATTCTCTTGGGTCAATTCTAACACCACCCTTAGCACCACCAAACGGCACATCAACCACAGCACACTTGAAGGTCATGAGTGTTGCCAAAGCTTTCACCTCGTCCAAGTCAACATCTCCACTAAACCTGATACCTGAAAGGTAGAGTAAACATCTTTACATTTTTATTCTTAGCTCGCTCTAAGCTTGTTGTTTATATTTCTCCATGGACACCTGCATATTTCCATTAACTAAATATCATGCATGTGCTTTCACTATCCTGAAGATGACTGCTTACACCAAAAGCTTGGTTAACACAACACAACACAAGGCATGGAAATGAATTTCGACTACCAATTATTAAAACAAATTGGGGGAAGCAAAGGCTATCATATCAAGCCCTTAAAGAATGGAACAATCTAAGTGACGTTGTTAAACAATCTTCAAAAATTTCTCAATTTAAGTCAATTTTTTTCTGAATGAGCTCTGTAAAGTATGCTGTTTGAATTTTTACTTTTTTTGCATAATTGTAATTTTTTCTCATTTTGTATTGATAATTTGCGTTCTACTTTTTAACTCCATTATATGATGCATAAAAATTAGTTTACAGGACCTTCTTGAAAATCACTAAAGTGAAGAAGCATCCTGTTAAAATATCATTATAAATAAATAAAAAATTTAAAACAACTTTAGTGTAGATGAAGCAACATCTTACATTGATCTTTACTATGATAGCTATAATACAGTATGTAGATTTAGTCAACCCTTGACATTAGGGACCTTAAGAATTGACAAGCATCGAGGACAGCGATGTGAGGAGCAAATCTCCAAATAGTTTTTCAAGAGCACACTGTTTTCCTTGGTGTTACCACTGCAGCCATTCTCAGACACACGCACACTGTTGCGATTGTTTCTGTCGTGACAAAGTAGGGTTTGGTGGACGTCAATCAAAGCGTTTCTATGACATTCCATACACACATGCCTTTGTAGCTTTGTGTTTTCCAACAGTGCTATGGAAACATTTTGATTGACGTCCACCAAAACCCGCCTTGTCGCGACAGAAAAAAATTGCAACATTGTACGTGTGGCTTGTAATAGCTAGTAGGCAATCCGGTACATGTGAAAAACGTTTTTTAAATTGTGCCCACTTCATTGTCTTAGCATCACCATCCTTGATATTTGTTTATTCTTAAGGTCTCCAGTGTATAAATTATTTGCAGTTAAAACATTTATCATATAAAATTTAAAAGTAAACCTTAACTTCAAACTTTATAAAACCCTGAAACAACCTTGGAATTTAGTATTCTGGGTTTTGAGGAAGGAGGAAAACCCAGAGAAAGATCCTCAAATCAAGGAATTAATATATACCTAGCATACTATACTCACATGCAATGCTAAAGCCAGGAATAGACCTCATTCATTGCATTACAATTTTTTCCTGTTACTGAGTCCACACCTCATTCCCCAGAGAATAAGATTCTTTGTTTAAGTTGCATCCATATTCATGTGTCTTCTCATGTGCAGCCAATTCAAGTGCAACTATTAAACAAAGAAATGATACTCTTGGGAATGACAAGCGGTCTGTAAGGGGAAAACATTTTATTGCCGTGAATGAATGTGAAGGGCTGAGACCCCAGCAGTGTTTTGACTGTAGTTTTCTTCAGCAGTTCAATAATATTCCATTATCATTGTTTCTTACCCCCTTTGCAAGGCTTCCTATGGTGACTGTGTTGCGCTCGGTACCCTCTAATCAGTTCATACTGACCGTTGTCACGCTTGATTGGGAACGTTACAGACAACACATCTTGACATGGTTTCATCGTGTCAAGGATTCCTAAAAATTGGATACGTATTAACTCAATGTATCTATTGTACATTAGAGTGCAAACACTATATATTTGAAACAATATTGTATAGCAAGGACTATTGAGTACTAAATAGCACTGATGAAACAGTAAAAAACAATAATAGACATTGCAGTATTCTGTAGTTATTTAGTGCAAAATAAATGTGTTCTGTTTCACGGATTAATTCAGTCTTTTGCACACTAGCTGGAACGCAGAAGACCTAGCTTTCGTATACAGATATAAAAAGTATAGCGTTTGGTAACTGTTGTCAACTATAATGAACCTAGATTATGTACATGTACATGAATGGACGCCATGAATAGACAAACAAGGTAAAATACTCTTGATAATTAATTAGTCTTAAGCTTTTAAAAAGGAGTATTCACGCCTTGTACTAGAAAGTTTGAACACAAAATTAATATTCTTCAATTCGAAAAAAAAACTTACGAAGTTAATCAATTCAAATAAGGATTGATTTAATCCATAGAATTTCGAAAGAGACGCCGATTGATAAACGTCAACAAAGCCATCAAATTTCAGACAATCGGACATCAAAAAAGCGTTCTTTACGAGTGTAGATGACAATATTCTCGCAAGGTCAATAGTTATATCGATATATAAGAGTTTCTCTGATCGATAAACATGCTTTTTTGATGTGTAAAGTCAAAGTGGAGGCGTGGATCAACGTAACAAGGTTTTGTTAGCCTTCAAAATTCTTAGTTTAGTATCGTGTCTGTGATCTCTTTTGAATTGAAATTGTACTTTAATCAAAGAATTGTACAATAATCCTTGAAATCTTGATATAATGTGGTTCTTTTGAAGTATTTATGGCGATTCTGGTTCGTATTTCTAGAAGTTAACGTCGATAACTTCACGTGGCAAATGTCATGCAAAAAGCCGGTTCTTGACAACAGAAAGAATGCGCAAAAAAAAAACACATCTAAAATCCCTACAAACCTCGAATTTTGTTCTTCCTGTCCTCATGAGAAGCCCGTTTGGTGCCTGGAGGTTCTGGTCGTGTTAAAAGTCTGTGTTCTACATAGGTTCTTGCTTTATCCAAGAAGAGTTCACACATTTGAGTGAAGGTTGGTTCTTCATCCTGACCGGCCTCGGTGCTTGAAAGTCGAACTGAGGACACAGTTTTGGCGATTGAAGCTGGTTTGATACTCCCAGGCAACCTTGAACGCATCAAGCGTATGTTTGACGCCCGTAGCATTGTTAAAGGTTGAAAAAAATAGGATTTTTAGAGTTTTTTTAGAGAGTATTTGAAATAGAAGCAGAAAGAACGAATGATCTCATTTAGAGTCAGCGATCACGTACTCAATCATGGCCCAGGGTCACGCGGTGATAGAACCATGGGAGGTGCTGGGGGCGTGTCTTGCCTTATAAGGATAATGACCGGAAGTTGTGGTAGGAAAATAGAAAAAAAGAAAGAGAAAAAGAAAGAAGGAAAGAAAGAAGGAAAAAAGGAAAGAAAGAAAGAAAGAAAGAAGGAAAGAAGAAAGAAGGGAAGAAGGAAAGAAGGAAAGAAAGAAAGAAAGAAAGAAACAAGAAAAATTAGTTCTATCAATCATGCTCATGAAAAATGAAAAGGAGGAAAAACATGAAAGAATTGTGAAGTAAAGGCTGCACTTTTATTTTATTATATATACTTAGAAAGGAAAAATACATTGTTGTTTTTCAGGCTGCACACGTGTGGATAGCATATATGAGCACCATTATTCAATAACTCAGTACAGTTCTAGACCAATCAGAGTGCACCTAGTGAGGTGACTATAAAATAATATATTTTATTAATAATTCCAATGAAATTGCACAAATACATGATAATGAGTTCCTATTTACAAGAAATTGAATCTGATATTTAATAGGTTACAGTGCAAATCAAAAAACCATCTGCATGCAGAAATATTTCATAAATCATTTATCGTTTACTGAACTGAGCAATCTAAAGCAACTCTCTAACTGCAAGAAGTAACATAATCTTAGAACTAGCCAGCTGTAGTAGCCATAAATCTAAACAAGACAGTTGGCAAAAATTACAAATCATTACTGCTATGGTCCTTCCCCAAGATACCATCAAATGGTCAGGAAACTGATCGTACTATTGCCAGCTGCTTTTTCCTTATGATTTGGATGGTAGAATTTGCTTAATCATCCAACAAAATCAACATCATGACAAGTGTGAGATAGTCACCATACTATATCCCCGAAAACTGAGACTTCAGCAAGTACATCTGGCCATATTTTGGGAAAGGTCTATAGACCTATTCACTTGTTTTCTTGGAAAAATAAAAGTGATCACTTCATTAATTGTAACAAGTTTGCCCCTTGGTGTCTGTGTTAATTAATAAGCTTTGACTGACAGCAGTTGATACACTATCGATAATATCAATTTCATTTCACAATGTAATCACTCTCAGGGTGGATCTAGCCAAAAAATGACGATATTCCATGGTCAAAAACCACCAAACCAAAAAATATGACACCAAACCTCCGAAAGTTTGGGAGTTCAAACACTGTAATTTTTGGCAGTTTTCTGAACTGGCCACTGATTACCTTTAACAAGAACTAAGATGCAGGTGAGCTATATTTACTGCTACTGTACTTTGAAAATGTTGACTGTTTTCTGGAAAACTGTGTGAGCTGGTTAGCTGGATCCATGCCTGATTCTACAATATTTATTTCTATATGATAGAAAATAACATTCAGAAAATATTAAAAAATAGCAAACATAATCACTGACAGATTGAGGCAATTTCACTTTCTTGAAAATTTCAAAATACAGGTCATAAAATTTGTCTATATTTAGCTTGATTTCAGGATTTAAAATAACTAATTGGATCCAAAGTCTTTTTAGCAGATTTCTTTTACATTTGAGCCCTTACAGCACAGTGTGCCAAAGTAGGACCACATGTAATGTATTCGCATTTTTCTATGCACAGGATTTTGTACTTTGAACAGATACATTTGATGCCAATCTGTCTGGTTTTACCAAATAAGGGATGTATAAACTCGTTTGGTCATACTTTTGTGCATCGTGCTGTAATAGTAAATCTTATTACCCTCCATCGCAAACTTTGGTCGTAAATATTAGGCATTTTTTTTCTAAATCAATAAACTTGATCCCAGTATTTTAATTGAAGGTGTCATCGGAATGCTAGTTTGCAAACAAGGTTTCAAGTGTCGTGGGCCACACTTCAATGATAATGGCTAGTTTCATTTCATTTCATTTTCTACCATTTCATTTCTTTTCAGTTTTGCCTCTTCCATTTTTTTGCAGATTATTATACAAATTTAAGTGTTCTTGATAAAATTCCACTATGGTTCGTTCTGTGATTAGCCATCGAAGACTGTTTTCTTAGTTTATCTTCTCATAATGCTCACTGTAGTCAGTGAAAACATTAAACACCCCACCAGCGTTAGCAGTCGAATAATCTGAAACAGGACTACTTGCTTTAAAACAGAAAATCCCACTGAAGATAGTACTAGCAAGAGAGAGCATAGCCCCAACACAAACAAGTATCAGATAGTAGTGCTTATCCTGAACAAGCCCTCCAGTGAACCTCTCAGCATCTTTGCCATTACTATACGAATTGTACCCAAGCATCAAACCAAGAAACACCAAGGACAACAACGTCGTGAGAAGAGCAAGAACAAAATGGCTGTACTTTATGACGTACTTTAGGCACACAGGATTCTGGAAATACTCAGCTACAAGGCACAGACGAAGTGCAAAGTATATTCCTGTGAAGAAGAGTAAGCAGCCGTTGACTAAAGCAGCCAAGAAGAAGACAAGGAAAGGACAGGAATCATCGTTATCTGCTCGATTAGTTCCCATCTTCCAGGACCAGCAAAACGTGGTGTTCTTTTTGGCCGCGTTGTTGGCAAAAACAGACAAAACTGGAATGAAGCACACTTCACTTAGCAGTGAAAAAGCAAAAGCTAAGACGTATAATGCTCTAGGGTTTATTTGTCCCATGGCAGAAGGTTTTTTTAAGTGGAAATTTTGGCCTGGAATTTTCTTGTTTTGTCGTATTTTTTTTGTCGTGTTTGAGCTCCAAAAAACCGGAAGTAGAGATACTGCCTCGTTATGGTGAGAATAGCACAGGTAGCCCAAGCCAAAATAATCAAAAAGGGGTTTCCTAGGACCGGGATTTAGGTCACTGGGAATGGGAAATAGAATCACCAACATTGGATTTCCCCAAGGTTCATCACTGGGACCAGAATTTAGGTCACTGGGAATGGGAAATAGAATCACCAACATGGGATTTCCACAATGTTCATCACTGGGTCCAGAGCTTAGGTCACTGGGAATGGGAAATAGAATTACCAACATGGGATTTCCCCAAGGTTCATCACTGGGTCCGGAGTTTAGGTCACTGGGAATAGGAAAAAGAATTACCAACATTTATTGGATTTCCCCAAGGTTCATCACTAGGACCAGAATTTAGGTCACTTGGAATGGGAAATTGGGACTGTTCAGCTTCATCTTTTTTTAACATTTTTTTATTTTTTATTAAGAAATAATGAGCACATATCATTGTTTTAAAATTTTCACTTTATTTGTTATAAAACAGATAATGCATCCTACCTACATTACAGTCTGTAGACTACCTAGCCTTCCTTCGAGAATTTGTTTAACATTTCTAATTTCTAACTTATAAATACTTTGATATCTATTGCTTCCATTCCCCAATACCTATTTGGTATACATTACATAGATTATTATCTTTCATTTCCGTCCTTGATAATACCTTTAGTGATTGCATAAATTGACTAATCCTTTTTTGCCATAGAACTTTTATTAAAACAAACATAATCACTGGGTTTTTTTTCATTTCAAACCATGTGTTACTCCCTTGTGAATAAGACCATTTAAGTTACATCCACGTTTTTGTGTTTTCTCAAGCATTACTAGAAAACATGAGAAATAATGTTCAATGGAATGATGACACATGGTCTGAAATGGGAAAACAGTGAACTGGTCTTTTCTTCTGCTTCTCTTTAGTTAACATATAAGAAAAATACTTCAGTCATTTTGTATACACCTATCAATGTTATGTGAGGAGAGATCATGGGATCAGGTTAAGGTAGGGTATTTGCAGCACATCAGAATGCAGCTCAATTTGGAGGCCAACAAAACGATAGGTTCCAATTCTCAGGAGATTGAAGCTCTTTTGTTTTGTTCGTTAAAATGAGCTGCTTTGATGTCACATGAAAGAGGTCTATAACCCACCACAAACAGAGTCCAGATTGAAATTTAATCACCTTTAAACCTGTGGCTAAGAATTTTAAACTAAAATGTGGGCCAAGAGAAGGGGATTTTGAATCAATACCCATGTATAATCTGACCCCAATCTATGGTATCACCCTCACATAACATTGATCAATAGCTGCTTTATTTGAATAAGGAGGTCTTATTCACTTCTAAATGACATGTTGGAGCAAAAGTCCACTCTGATACATTGACATTAATGTTCTGTGGAAAACAGTAGTTAATACATTTACCACAAAAACTGCTAACCATCTTTCCTTATTTCATAACTTAACAAAATGTACTGTCCTTTGTAATAGAAAATGTGATGGTCTGCTGACTGAAACAGGTAGGTTTTGATAAATATCAGCATGGCTCTTGCCTTACAAGGTGATAAAAATGTTAAATTAAAGTTCTCCAAATTACAAGGGATTATTATTTGGTACTTTAGAGGTTACCATGGCAATAGACCCCTCTCAAAATTATCTTGGACGTTAGGCTAACATGAAAATACAAAAGAAATCACACTTTTTCTCAATGGAATTTGTGGCATTTTTTCGTATTCCGAAGTTCCAGCCATGCATCTAGGACAATTTTGAGAGGGCTCTGCACAGCACATATCCAAAAATGTACATTATTTCCAAGCCATGCTGTTATTGACACATACGCTGTACAATATTAATATCAGAACAGCAGAACACTATGAAATCTCCAGATTTTGTTCTTGGTTGAATTATTCTTTTGTTGCAAAAATATTTCATGCTAAAATAATCATTGATAATCATTAGGATGCTATAATAGTTTATTGGAACAGAAAAGTGGTTAAATGAGTACAGAGAACGTTTAGATTTATAAGTTACAGCAAAACTAATAACATATTTATACACAGTTAGAATTTTAGTCTGAATATAGGTAGGATGTTATGAAAATCCTAGGAGACAAGTTATAATGTGTTGTATGATTTGCTAACTTGTGTCGTAAATTTAGATTTTCATTGATATCCCAACAATAGACAAACTTAAAATTCAATTACTATTAACTGAACTTTCAAAAGACCCAATCAGCCAATGCATTGTTATGTAAGTTTTTTACCCTATTCAAATGTTTTGGGGATAACATTCGTCTTTTGTATTTTGATATCATATGAAAATGTTTCGGGAAAACGTTTTTATTCCCAGAGGTTTTGAATTGGGTCAAAACGTTCATAGCAATGCATTAGCTGATTTGGTCTATCCCTGACTTACTTTTTCTATATATTTATCTCTTACTATATTTCTGTTAAGATTAACTCTAGCTTTCTAAACTTATGTAGCATTGAAAAAAGCAACATTTATATGCATTTTATTGTTCATTATGATTTCGTTAAATTATATCTATGAAAGATGTATTATTCCTAAAAACTTTGATGCGACATTATTACAATGAATGAGAGATGAGGAAATCTTGTTGAAATTCCTTAGTGTTAAAAATAAAATGGTGCAAATTAATTAGCCCAATTTGATATTCTGGTTTCAGAGTGATCATGAACAAAGCAATTCAAGACGAGGCTCCGGGCAAACAAAAGAATATATTAGGATTACTTCATTGTTTACCCAGAGCCTCGTCTTGAATTGCTTTGTGCACGATCACTCAACAAGAATATTATCAAAAGTGGGCTATTAAGTCTGTGGCAAAACGAAAATATTTTACAGCAAGTTTCAGAGTTCTGATAAAGGAATTTTCAATTTGGATGTTTTTCCCCATTTTAGACCATGTGACAGTCCTTTGAGAACTATTTATTTATTTGATTTATAAATCATAAATGTATCTTATGAAGCATAAGCATTGAAAGTAAATAAAAATAATAATACTCAAGGGAATGTCAGGTGGTCTGAAATGGAAAACATTGAAGAACAATTAAGCTTAAGAAGTAAGATGAACAACATTCAACTATGATAATCTCCTCACACTTACAATATTATGGTCTCTCTAGGGATTGGAAGTATATATAGCCTGATCGAGAAAAAAAAAATCAAAATACTGGATATGCATGAATCGAATAGTTGTTAATACCCCAATAAAGATTATTAAAACTACGCCAACCTTCAAAATAATTGTAAGAATTCCAGATAAACCCCTAAGAAAAATAATTTGAGCTTTCAATCAGTTCACAGATTAAAACTAAATTTGATAAAAATAAAAGTGGGAATCTCAAAAAAAGATGGGTGAAAATTTCATGGAAGGAAGAAAGCAAGACAGAATAATAATCATATATGTATAAATCTATTTACAAAAATAAATTAGAATTTGTTAAGAGACCAGAAGAAAATCTGAAGTGTTTTTCTATGGTTAAAGCATCCAATCACAGTGGACACACGATGCAATTTTTCATGCTAAATTACATACAACATCGCAGAAGTAGAGATTGCACCATGTGACCACTTGTGCAACATTGCATACCGTCACAGAAAGCAGAAATGAGTTCTACAACATTGCGATGAATCTCAGCTTGTGCAAGCAATACTGCATGAGTGGTCATATGGTTCGATCTAGTTTTTGCGATGTCACATGCAAGGTAGCATTAAAATAGCATTGTATGTCTGGACCTTAAGTATTACGTAGGACCATAACCTTCGCCAACTTCCAAAAACATTCCGTCCAAATAATATAAATGTATAAATTTCCCTTTTTTCCATTCATTCCTACAGTCTGTAAACGGATGCCATAATCTATAATTTATATAATAATCATTAACATTTCTATCGACAAGTCCAAAGCAGAGCTAAGCATTATTATTATTATTATCATAATTTATATGCATATATTAACTGCATTTACCGTTTCTGCCCAAATATTGGGACATTAAGTCGTATACCATATATCGGGAGTGGACATAAATTTGTGATGCCTAGAGCCTGTTAGAGACTGTTTCTTTCTATATTGTGCTATATACTATATTTCTATACAAGTTTTGAGTGTGGTCATGTGTTTGAAAAAAAGTGTTTAAAAAAATTGGTGCTATTTTGACAGTGCATGGTTGTTCTAAGTTGTGTCCAAAATTATCAGGATGGTATGGCAACTACTACCACCACTACAAGAAGATCTTATACCCTTCTTTGATTGGCTGTTTAGTGTCAGAACCAACCAATCAAAGCCATGATTTGAATGTGTCTGTCACATAATGTTTTACTTTTGGCTAAGGACAAGGACAATTGGCCCTTTTTGGTCTCACTCCTGATTGGTTCAATGCATACATAGCCAACCAATCACAAAAGACTGCATTCAAACTCACTTTTGAGTGGTTCAACAAACAAATTTCAGTGGCAAATCAGAAAAATTTAACATTTTAAAACTTGCATTTGTCAACTGACTCCTGAGATTGCACAATAATGAATGGCTGCATGTATGCCACACTGAACATGTTCTGCACCTGAAACACTCCACTATATCATGACCACTTTTAGTACGAAGGTTTTTAGAGAATCTTCTCTCTCCCCACTTTATAAACAGCTATGATATGAAACTAGACTGAAAACCCACCACACGATCTTCTAGATACTAATTATCTACATTATGATGAGTTATGTATTCACGTTGGTGAATAAGTATTTACAGACATAAAAAGTGATTTGTTTTAAAGTGTTCTTTCAAGTAGAACACTGTTAAGTGGTTGAATCAGAAGTTCTCATGTGCTAACGTGTCAGAAAATAAAAATAAATAAAAACTGGCTACACTATCTCTATTATGTTTCTAATATCCGATGTTATAATAATTTTATCTGAGAAACTTCTTATAAATCTAATCTTCATTTAAACTTGGGTATATAAGAGGTTTATATGCCTGCCGTAATGCTTTTAATGAGCATTGCAGTATTATTTTAGTTGTGCATTTCGAAGTTCATTTATGTCAAAGATCATATTATATCTTCATACCACCTTATACTGTATTTTCTAGGAAGGAACAGCACCTGAGGACAGATCGTCAAATACCTCTATTTTCTTCAATGTTTTGAAGTATTAATCAAACATTGATAGGATATCTTCGCTTGGATCTGAAGGAGTGAGGTATGAGAACAGTTCTGATGGATCGAGGTTTTCTGGTAAGTCCTACAAAATAGAAAAAAATAATCAGTAAGAATCGAAATTTGTAATTTATTTATTTCTATCCCTGTTGGTTAATCGCTAAAGATGATGATGATAATGATGATGACTTGTGACGATATTGCTAAACTTCATGGCCAAAAAAATAAGACCAGTCATCGGACTATGTCTATCCAGAATTGGAACATGTGCAGTCAAATCATGACAAGAGACTGACCAGCCATTAATTTTAGCCTTGAATTTGCTATACTAGTATTATATCATAATGTGAAAAAGCCTTGAATATTAAGGATATTTTAACCCATTACTTATGTTGAGCCTGAAATGAGGAATGACCAAGCTAAAACTGGCTGGTGATCATGACCAGCAACTGGCCAGCTGTTATCTTGCTAAACTAGTATGATTAGAATATGATAAAGACTTGAATATTATGAATATTTTAATCTATTACTTACGTCCAGTGTTCCTTCAACTTCGCCGTTATCACCAGAATTATGACCCACTAATATTGACTGATCGAATTCAAATTCATCAGGTAAGTTTTCAGAAGTAAGATCAGGAGCGGAATTCTCTGTATTTGAGCCGCAGTTATTTGGTACAGATGATGCCGATGAGGTGACTGTTTGTTCGATAGAGTTAGCTGTGGTAGTGTTGAGTGTCGATGTAGGATTACTGTGATTGGTTGACGATTGAGACGATGATGGGGTGCTTGGGTTAGCAGGACTCTGAGAAGTGTCTCCTAGAGAAAAATAAACAGTGCTGTTAATGAATGTACCAGCTTTTACTTGAAAATACCAAGTGTCAGTTAGAAGAATATTTATACAGAAGCTGTGCCCATGCCAGGGTTTGATCTGTGAGTTAGCCATGCCCTGACTTAGATCAGCCCAGAGGTTGTTTCAGGGTTCATTCTGTGAGTTAGCCATGCCCTGACTTAGATCAGCCCAGAGGTTGTTTCAGGGTTCATTCTGTGAGTTAGCCATGCCCTGACTTAGATCAGCCCAGAGGTTGTTTCAGGGTTCTATCTGTGAGTTAGCCATGCCCTGACTTAGATCAGCCCAGAGGTTGTTTCAGGGTTCATTCTGTGAGTTAGCTGTGCCCTGACTTAGATCAGCCCAGAGGTTGTTTCAGGGTTCAATCTGTGAGTTACCCATGCCCTGACTTTGTTTATTTATTTATTACCTGAATTCTGGTTACTATTAGGTCCATGTTGTTCAGTCTTTATATCAGTGGGTGTCTGTCCAGGTGGTGTGGGTGTTGCAACACCTCTATTTGAAGAAGGTTGTGACGTAGAGTAAGGTGAATAGTGTGCTGTATTTGACTGCTGAGAGGTGGGGTTCATTAGCGATAACGAGTCTGGAGGAGATGGGCGATGTTTCTTTGACGCTGGGGGACCTTGACAGTCGTCTTCTTGTTTGATTTCTTGTTTGACTGCTACAGGTTTCCAAGTACTGTTGGGGTCGATTGTTACTTCCTCTATATCAGATCTGTTAAGAACAATGTCATGTGATTGTCAACATATCTTACCGACTTCAGAGATATGCTTCACTTGTCATGCATAAAGTATGAGGTTACCGTATTTACTCGTTCAAGAACCTCCCCCAATTACGCACTGCATATTAAAGTAAAAATACTACAGAGCACCACCCTCAAATAAGCATCGCATTCATTCGCAATAATGCTGTTATACTCAAAGCACCCTCAATGTTAAATACACATAAAATGCTCAACAAGAACTTACGAAGCAAGCGAAGTGAGAATTCCCCATACAAACTGATCAACTTCTAAGCCTTCTAGTAGTGCAGTTTTGCTGCAAAACAAACAAGAAATATGAGTTAACTACTGAACCAGCTGCTGGTCTGAAATTCAGAAACACTATTTACTATGTGGGTCACATGGATGGCATACGCTGCGAATGTGTCGTCTTTCACAGCTGTGAGTTTGGTTGCTGAATTAAGTTTGTTTAATGTGTTGTTCTCTCCCTTGCCACAAGGGTTTTCTCCAGGTTCTCCAGTTTTCATTTCTTCATAAAGATCAATGAGCAAGTGTTGTGTATATAAAATAGTAAATGTAGTGGTAGTGAGTGTGAGTGAAAGCAGGCCCACATCAGAGAGAAAGCTGCCAAAATAATTAGCCTTCTCTAACAAATTAAAATTAATATTACTAATATTTATATATTTATTAAGCTGTTCAGTGTAGTTAACTTACTTGCACACAGGACATTTCCAGCTTCCTCTTTCACAGTTCAGCCTCAAGTAGGATTCCAAGTCAAAACACTTTGAATAAAAAAAAAAAATTTCAGTTTTCTGTAGGTGTTATATTTTGACATATTAATTTGACAACACAAGTTTATTTATACAGTTATGTGTTCCATCCACACTAATCCCTATAAATTATCCACCAAATTTTTCAAAAACGCTCTCCATAGCTGTTAAATTTGAAAAGGCTGGCTAAGAATATAAGCATGGACAGAGAACATTTTAAAAACAAAATTTTTTGAAAGCATTGATGTCTGCATAGGGTTGCATAGTCATGTGATTTCCTCCCCCAATATAACTCCAATAAAGGCACTTAATGTGCACATGAGCAAGAGTTCGTTCAAGCACTTTCACAGCCGATGATTGTTGAAGTTTAGACTCAAAGCATTTTATCCATTTTTAGTGTTGGTGGAAAAATTATGTTGCATTTTCAAAGCGAAAACATCATTTTCAAATTGATCTGGTGTAGTGTGAACGGGTCCTTAAAGATTATAGACCACTTTCATAAATGGCCGCCACTAATTATCATAATATTTAAGAATGTTTTAAGAAAAAGAAAGCTATCATAGGATAGGCATTCTGTATACCAATAACTTGTGAAAGTTTGAGAAAAAACGATTAAATTTGCAAGAAGCTAGAAGATTTTGAAAAATCAGAAAAACACCAAAACGAGGCAACAAAGGCCTCAACAGAAAATTACATACAAATCTCTACATTTTTCATTGAGCATAACTTCATTGCAATTTTAGCCAGAGCATCAAAACCTTCCAAACATGCCTATTTCAGGAGGTTCTTTGATATGACAGTGCTAAAACATTAAAATATTTGTTTACTTGAAAAAATCATTTTCCGCTAGTTATGAAAGTGGTCTATAAGCTGGTGAAAAATCAGTGTTTTTTCCCTTACCTGGATATGTTTACATTCATTTCCTCGTGCCGGTAATGTTATTCGTCTAAATGTTATAGGGCACTTGAGGGATACTTTGATTGCCGTTTGTTCAACGCCATCGTCACCGTTACTCGTAGTTGAACAAAGTGCAAAATTCTTTTTCACTGGAAGAAAAAATGCAATCATAAGAAAATATAAAGAAGATTTTGTTTTTTAATGGTGCTAAATTACAAAGATCCTATATTTAAGCCGTGTCTACACAAGCAATTTTTCCTTGACAAGTATCGTTGACAATTTTCATTGCTCGTCTAGATGATCTGCAAGTTTTCTTTGACAATTTTTTATTGACAAGGTTTTCTTGCTCGTGTAGATGATGAACAAGTTTGACAGGTTTCAGTTGTGCCAACAATCCTTTTTCCTCATCTACATAAGAAGTCTACATACTACACTTTCCTTGTTGTCATTTACAAGAGCAAATTTCAGCCTTGACAATTTTTCGTTGTCAAGGAAAGAAAAACTTGCCATTTTTTCTCATCTACAAGAGCAAATAAAACTTGTCAAAGAAAAATTGCTGCGGCTTTATACAGTACTGTCAAATACTAAATTATACCCTATAGATCGACACTGGTTACTGGTTTATAATGCATGAAGAAAGCATTCGTTGGATACTTACCTTTGGCTATACAGTGCTCCGCAGGAAGAAGGCGTTTACGTAAAAGACTTTGTAAAACCGAACTAACAGATGGTCGATGGACGAGTTGAAGGACGAATAAATGAGACTAAAAGATGAGAAAGTAATAAGAAATTAGTTTTAAATAATAATAAATAAATAATTGACCGTCACTTAGTGTCTGTAATAGGGAATGTCTGCAATAAGAGAATTAATTATGGTCAATTCTCTGTCAGTATTTTTTGCCAGGGATTTTACTCTTGCCCTCAAAAGCAAGGTGTTCGTAATATTGGGGTGTCTGCAAGGCGAGAGTTGACTGCAAGTAAAAAAAATGGAATGGAATGGATGGGTAACTGCACCTAAGTTGTGAAAAAATAGAATACAATCCAATTGGTAAGTCAAGTGCATTCAGTACAAGGAATTGAATAACTAAAGCACATTTTTTTTAAATACTTACACAACAGCATGCAGTAACAGTGATTTGTATAGTATTTCTACCAGGTTTACAGACAGTTTTGAGGTGTAATGGCTTATGAGCAGTTTTATTTTCTCCCTGTAAGAAAATTAATCCATTTAATTAATCATTCAGTCAGTTATGGCATAAACATTTAGGAAAAAACATGGTACAACAAACAATTCTTCAGGTATCAGAGCAACTTTCTTATAACTGTGAAAAAACCCACAGCATGGGCGATTTGTGCCCTAGTGCACGTTTTTCTGGCAGTTGAGTTTGTTAGAAATTAGAGTTTTTCTCCAGGTACTCTGGTTTTCCTCCCTTCATGAAAATTAATGTGTTACACGAGTGTTGTGCAATGTAAAAACTCAACGAAGAGGAGCTGTGTATGTGGAGCACACCTCATATAAAAGCCCCTCAGCAAGCTAAGTGTGTGTGTGTGGATGGGGGGGGGGGGGGGTAGAATTTTCTTTATATAACTTTTATACAATTTATCTACTTGATTTGTTTATTCTGTTCTCAAAATGTTAGTGAAACTATCTAAATACTATATTTTTAAAGAAGTTTTGATAAAAATTTGAGAACAGAAGAAACAAATCAAGTCAATAAATTGTATAAAAGTTAATACGATCGTACAACAATTCAACAATAATGTCCAAACTTTTTAGTGACTGTAACACGATCAACCACATGAAAGCCTAGCACCGAAATGATGAATTGACCCTCAAAACCACAGCACTAGAAATCACATTTCCCAGAGCCTCAATTCCAAAATTGTAACGGGGGATGAAGGCATTTCCCTGGACTCCACAGATTAACTCCACAGATTAACTCCACCACTCAAAACTATGCTCCACAGTCCCTGAACACACTTGTAAGTAGTTCTGATAGATCTACTAACCCTTTCTATTGGGAGCGGCGTCGCATTTACACTAACAGCAACAGACACAGGCCAGTTGGTATTTGTTTGTTTATCTTCGTGATGATAACACTTGAATTGTAACTCTAAATCAGGTCTGGAAGCAAAAAATATATATTATAAAAATTTAAAATGTATATTTACTGAAAGGTTTAGAGAGCAAGAGTTTCTATAATATTTTTAAAAAGACAACAAACACCAAGGGCAGATCCAGGATGCACCCCTCCCCTGAACACTCTTTGTTTTTGGCAGACATTTCTATTATTTGCTTCCCTATTCATTTACATTACTTCATCCATTGAATAAATACTAATGGAGAGGGTTAGCACAACAGAGCTGGGCTCCAAATTAAGTGCGCCCTAACAGAAAATAAATAAGCAAAGAAACTTATTATTCTTATAAAATGGACAAGGAAACGATGAAGAAACGTATATGGGCTGTTGAGACTGTAGATAGTCTAAGGGCTGTAGATAATCACATGTGATTATCATACATATATATAGATAATTATGCTCGTGAGAAATTTAAATCTAATGTTTCATTAGTGTAATTTCAGACTTGAATATAAAGCTGTGATTGGTCAAGCACCAGTGATTGTTAAATAATTTTTTAATTAGTTACACATTCCCTACACAGATGGCAGTAGGACTGCCGAGAAATGTATATTTAATTTAATTTAATTTAATTTAATTAACAGTTCTTGCGCATTTCGCAAGCCTCAATGCGCTTAAATTCTAAAGAACTCAAAGTGGTTGTATTTTTCTTTAAAATTTTATTATCTTAGTTACCTTTGCATTAACGTTTGATGAACTGAGTCCCGCAGATGGAATACGTGATTACTGACTGCTAAGTTGTGTTCCAGTCTAAATGCCGGCAACACAATACCGTCTCTAACAGGGAATGTTAGTCGAATTACATCATTTTCCACTGAAAAGAAAAGCAAAATTCAGAAAACCTTCAGTAAAGTATACCTTATATTAATAAGAATTGGGTTTGTATGAGTTGGGGGTCTTCACCGGATGGTTGAGAGGTGTTTTTATTGCTGCCACAGGGATTCATGATTCTAACTCCCCTTAGTTACTGTTGCTATGCCCTACAAGCTCAACAAATTAGATACAATATCTACGATGGTCACTGTTGGGACAAAATTTTGTGGCCATTGTAGAGAGGTGGCCATTGTGGAAAGAATACAGTTGCTGACATGCATGAACTTATTGGTAACCAGAACAGAATTCCCTGGCCATTGTGGAGCCATTGCGGGGAAGTTCGGCTGTACTCATAGGTTTCTTCATCATCCAGGGTTTGAAATAACAGCCGGTCAACACCCAATGTCCAGCAAGAATTAGAACATGTCCAGTCAAATCTTTGCCTAGCCGGTCATTTTGACCAGTAACGTTGAAGTGCAAAATGGGGTATGACCAAACTAAAATTAATTTGACCAGTCACCATGACTGGTGACTGACCAGCCGTTATTTCAAGCCCTGTCATCTATGATAAAGGTGAATATCCTTACTCCTTAGGTGATTTTTCGCATGATATATCATTTTGTTAGA
Organism: Anthopleura xanthogrammica; assembly: GCA_964019055.1. Taxonomy (NCBI): domain Eukaryota; kingdom Metazoa; phylum Cnidaria; class Anthozoa; order Actiniaria; family Actiniidae; genus Anthopleura; species Anthopleura xanthogrammica. The sequence goes on along the minus strand of OZ025219.1, from coordinate 2,244,421 downwards.
ACTCTACTCACATGTTCTTGGTCTAGGTGGTTTGACATCTTCCAACACAGGGGGTGACGGTGCCACTGGTTGTAACGCAGTGGGCTGAGATGATTTATTATAGGTAAACATTGGACCATTTCCTTCGGAGATACTCATATAAGGACTTGACATTGGCCCGGGTGGCAAGGCTGCGCTAGGGGGGGATAGAGCATTAGTGATAGGAGGGGGCACAAATGGTGCAGGATTCTTGGGTACTCGACGTCTTGGACCAGATCTACTTGATGGTGGTGCGCTTATCTGTGTGTTATAGATTCCTATTGGGTTAATTTGGCTCATCGGAGGTCCTCCAGGATTCATGTTCATTCCTGCAACATGGCTGCTTGGCGGCATGCCTCCCATCATGGAACCCATTTGGCTGTTTCCGTTGGGTTGGTTTCCTGGTCCCACTTGAGACATTGGGTTGACCTGGTTCATGGTTGGCGTGTATGGTGGAGGAGGGGTAGGTTGTTGCTGTGGGTAACCATTATGTGATTGGTACCCAGGCTGTTGCATTGGGTAGCCGGTTTGCTGTAGATGAGAGACAAATATAGCATGAGCATGAGATATGCAGAAACCACTTCAGTGTTAAAGCATGAACTATGCAGAAACCACTTCAGTGTTAAAGCATGAACTATGCAGAAGCCACTTCAGTATTACAGCATGAAATATGAAGCTGCTTTAGTGTTACAACTATGCAGAAGCCACTTACTGGTCCATACTGTGACGGCCCAAAGGATGATGATTGAGAGTGTTTATACTGCTGCATTTGTTGTTGTTGTTTCTTCATCATCAACTCCTGCAAGTATTGCCTACTCATAGGATGTTGACTTTTTATCATTGACGGTGGATGACTGGGTTGTGGTCCCATCTGTGGAGACTGTTGAGACATAAATTGTTCCTGGGTATAGCCAGGAAAACTCTGACTGCGCTGGTAAGGTGGTGGCGGATGTTGAGGATGGGTGCCTTGGTTACTGTTTGGGTATTGTCCTCCTTGTCCAGGTGAAAAACCATATCCCTCTGAAATTCAGAAAATCATACAAATTATTAACCAGATTAAGAATACCATTGTACGTGCATATATATATATCCAGATTACAAATTATAGTTTCAACCATTATATTAACCATTATTATGTATTATGTTAGTTATAGAAGCTTTTTAATGGCATATAATTTGAGCCACGGCTTAGTAATTTAACTCTATTTGAACAATACTGATGACAATCTGCCAACTGAATGTCGAAAAGATATTGATGTTATTGGCCTTTCCGGAATTCCAGACGGGACTGGGAACTAGTCTAAAAATATTAATCTAATTCAAAAACAAACTCCATCACATGAAAGACCACACAAAAATTAATAAATTTACCAAGTTTTAGAATGTTTGGGCAAATACTGACTGATTTACAGGCTTTAAACAAATCATAAAAATAAGAGAGAATGTATGGTTTTTGGGGACGCTCCCCAAACCCCATACATTCTCTCTTATTTTTGCGACTTTTAAAAGCTTGACACTCAGTAAGTATTCATGCTCAAACTCAGTAATAATACTAATATTAGTGTGATCTTTTTTGTGATGATAAATTCTCATGAATTCCAGAAAAGCCTATTTTATTATATGATTATCAATGAAATACCTATATTTCTCTATTTCAAAAATTTGATATTTTCACATGTGAAAATAACATGTTATTTTCACATGTGAAGTATCATCACTATGGTAACATACTTCTTAGGGACTTGTCAGAAATAAGCAGGGGGGGGGTGGAAAAAGGGGGAGGGTCATAACTTTTTGAGCCCCTGAAAAGGGAGGGTCATGAAAAAATAGGCAGTGAAAAAGGGAGGGTCACATAATTTAGGCCTACCCCATGGGGAGGGTCAGGAAATTTCATTCCTATTGCTAGGGAGGGTCACATCATTTTCGGCACTCAATTTCAAATCTCCACCCCCCACTCCCCCCGCTTATTTCTGACCAGTCCCTTATAGCAGAAAAAAAGCTCAAAAAAGCTTCTTTTCTTTTTCATTGATAATTATATAATAAACAGAATATTACATGGGTGCTTGGAGATACGAATTTTATCTTCTCGTGTTGAAAATCTCTAGCTCATTCGCTGGGCTCACTCGTGAGAGATCTTTTCAACACTCGAAGATAAAATTTGTATCTCCTCATGCCCATGTAATATCCTCTATGTAATAGACCTCTTTACCTTCGTTGTTTCTTGTGCCCGTTTCAAACCAAGTAATGCCACTCTTGGTAGTTGATTCTTTCATGTGTAAATATTTTAACAAAAGAATATTTTTCAAGGGAATGTCATGTGGTCTGAGGTGGGCAATTTCCATATGAAGGGAAAGAGGTCTACTTATTATAAACCCGAATCAGAAAATAATGGCTATCAATGTTTGCAAGTGGAAGGGGATTAAGGGATTGTTTTGTTTTTTTTGGTTCTGATTGAATCAATTTTTTACACATAATTTAGTCGAAAAACTTCTTTGTCTGTCTGTCCGTCCATCTGCCTGTCTGTCCTTCTGATCATCTTTTTGTTGCTATTATTTCTCAGACTCTTTTTGGGCCGTGGGAAGAGGGGGCAGTTAAGTTTCATATTGAAAAACTTTATCTACATATGACAATTCTAAATTTATAAGAATAAATGTATATACACACCCATTTGCTGCTGCTCTTGTAAAGCTGCCGTTGCAGTTGCTGTCGCAGTAGCCGTTGCTGTGGCAGCAGCAGCAGCAACAGCTGCGGCTGCGGCTGCAGCCGCAGGGTTTGCAGGTGTAGACGGGAAAGGCGAAGCATTGGGTGGAGCATTTGGTTGCTGAGGATACATTCCATTAGGATAGGTTCCATTATTTTGGTGAACGTTTGGATTGTTCCCGCTTGGATAACTATGTTGTCTTTGCATATAGGAGGAAGCTGTGGTGTCTGGCATCATCCGCCGATTAGGGTACCCACCTAAAGGTAATCAAAAAATCAGGATATTTACATGGTGTGATTCACTCTTGGTCACAGTCCCTTGGTTCATTTTTATCTACAGCCAAAAACTCCAAGACTCTAGTTATCCAATCTAATTCAGTGAACCAAAATATCAATCTAGATCAGTTTGTTCAAACTGAATTTTTTCATTGTCTGATCCTAAGTTAATAGCAACTGCATCCATAGACCTACTTGGCTATCATGTTGCTATGTACATTTCCACCCAATTCAAAACCTCTGGGAATAAGATTCTTTGTCTTCTGTATTTCAATATCACAAGGAAAAAATTTTTGAACAAGAGTTCTTATTCCCAGAGGTTTTGAATTGGGTGGAAATGTACATAGCAACATGTTAGCCGATTAGGTCTATCCAGAGTCTTGGTCAGTGGTTAGAAATGATCATAGCCTCAGGGGTGGGTTAAGGAACGCATATCCCACTTCCCTCCCCTACCCTCCCTTAACCACACCCAATGTAAGATTTAGCGCCCATTGAAAGTTGTCCTACTTAACCCTGCAAACCTTCTCAAACAAAACTCTGAATCTATTACTTATGGCCTACCAAAAGAACTGAGAACAAGAACTCAAGATGACTGATGACATACTCAAAAGTCTAAAGGCATTTGGTGGATGGTCGAGAAGGGAGAAAAAAACTAAAGACCCCTTCCCAAAAGGAATAAAAACCAACAACCAACTCAACTCAATGACCCCAGGAATCAAAATGCAGATATATGAGAGGCGAGCGCTTCACCGCTACACCACAAAACCCTATTTGAATGGGATTTGCAATGCTTCAAATCATTTCTCAATGGTAAATCTTTATCTTTTTATTTGATAAAATACGTCTAAGTTGTCCAAAACTTCTTTTTCTTGTTAATTTGGGGCAGCATAAAAGTGTGTATACATGAGTAGTTGACATAAGGTCGAGTGCTTAGTTCCAGAAAATATTCACATATCTTACTTCCCCACTGGGTGGGGCAATGTTAGTAACAAAATGCTTGTAACCTCCTCAGACCCAACCAACCAATGGAATAACCAATCCCCTTTATAAGGAAAGCATGGATATTTTCTGGAACTATACTTTTAATTTCACTTTTAATGAAAAAATATGGTACAGATATTGGACTGTGATGACCACTAGAGCAGATTTCATATGAGTGGGGAAAATCACAACACATGGCACGGTTACAGCTTGGCCCAGACACAGCACCGAATGGCAAATGTTTTCATACGAAAATTGCTCTGTCATGTCTTAACAATGGATTCAAGATTTCTTTTCTTGTACTTCATAGAGGGGCACAAGTTTATGAGTTTTAATAAAGAAATGAAACTCTAGGGAATGACATTATTATGGTCTGAAATGGGAAAACATTTTAGCCCAAGCTAAAGAGGTCTATAGATGACAGGGTGGTGCCAGTTATACACTTTTTGCCTGAATGCTGCAAAAATTGCCATAGAAGTCACAGGTCAACAAGTCTGTACCATGTTTCCTCAGTTACATCAAATGATATTATTTGCCATCAAGGGCAACCTTACCTTGTGCCCCATACTGTTTAGTAGGGTTTGCAGAGGTTGTTGGGAAGGGATGGGTAACAGAGTTGACAGTGTTTGTAGTTGGTATTCCAGGCATCATAGAATCATGCGTCATTGAGTTGGTCAGTGATGACGTCACTCCCCAGACTGTTGTCACCACCGAGAGGGCTGCCTGTTGTTGAGTGGTCTGCGGCCATATAACTGTCCCTGTGTCTGCTCTGTAGATATTATCAAAGTATTCATTTCACTATGACTTACAATGGAAATAATTCTAGATCCTAATTCTAGCACCTTCATATGCAGCGAGTAAAGTCCTCCACTGGTCATAAATGTAAAGCACATTGAGAGGTTTGTGAAATGCACTATATATAAATAAATAATAATTAACAATAAATAATAAACAGGATTTAACAGTGGTGCCACCAGAGTGGCTCTTCTTCCATTAGAATCCAATTAGAATTTAGAAGTTGATTTTTGCAGAGGGAGGAAAAACCTGAACCTGGAGAAAAACTCTCAAAGCACAGGAGAGAACCAACAAGCAACCTTACTCACATAAGACACTGAGTGTGGAAATCCAACCTGGGTTGCCTTGGAGGGGCGAACGCTATCACTGCTATACCACCTATGCTACATAAGAACTCCCCACTATTTTTTCCCATAATTTTTTTTTTTTCATCCGGAGCTTCTAGTAATCTCTAGCACAAACATTTTGGCTAATATTACAGAAATATCAAACATCAACTGTTATCATTAGGTTGTCAGTCTCTTACCCTGGGCCCATATTATTCATTGGGTTCATCTGCGGCATGCCTTTATTCATTGGTTGCTGCTGGTAGGGTGTGGATTTAGGGTTGTCATTTCTTTGTTTCTGGTGCCGTAATAATAAGAGTCTTCCTAACTCTTCACACCACACTGATAGCATACTTGCAGACTTAGGAGTGAACTTGTCTCTATGGGCAGCACAGACAGCCAGAAGCCGATAACCTGTTTAAATCATTAATTAATACATGATAAAATGTTATATTCTCTACAGAGACAGATGCAGAAATCTGGGGAAGCGGGGCAAGAAAAATTGGGCATTAGACAATGTCACCGATGACTATGCAAAATGAAATCAGAGGAGGTCTGGCGCATGCTTCCAAGGTAGGAGGTATTTGAGGTATTGGATCGAAAAGACCAGTAACCATGGTGATAGAGGTGGATGCACTGATCAGGGGAGTAACTATACTAGAAGACCCTGTAGCCTCATACCAAGGTCATTCTGCCTCCCCTACTGAATGTTATGCCTTCCTTCCACGATATTCAATGTTATATCATAAGTTTATTTACCAAGGTCAAGGTCATATCCCTGAGTTGCAGCTACCTGACTGACAACCTATAGAAAACATGAGGATTAGTATTAACAAATATTAACAATAACATAATTTAGATCAATTACCATTTACTTACTACAAGACCATGTTTGTAAATATAAATTGGTGTATTGTCTTACCGTTAAACACCCCATCAGGTTGCCTTCAAAAGGTCTTTGAAATGCTCTGACATCTCCACACCATTCTAACAACTCCCTTGCTGCAGTCTGGAATCCTTGAGGTGAAGAAAGGTGTGTTTTGATGCAGATGAGTCGCTCATTGGTCTGTTGGATGTGCCTCTCCATGCTAAGCGACATTCCTGAACCTAGAGAAGTAAATGAATTCAATATGTTATTAATGAAACACACTTTGAAATTATTTATAATATAAACATAAATAACCACTATTGGTAAACTTAATAATAATAATAATATGAAATAATAATAATAATAAAAATAATATTAAAAATAATTTTAATCTCTATTTCTACTAACTGAATAAATCTAACATAAGTATTAAAAAATACATTGCAAAATTAAGAAAAACAATTCAAAATGTTTCCTATTTACACGGTAACAATAATAATAAGACTAATGTTCAATATTAAAATATATATATATATTATATATATATATAATGTAAATTTAAAAAAAAATAGAAATAAAAATAAAAGTCTATAATAATATAATAATAATAATAATCTTAATCAAAGCTTTTGGTATATTATTCATTAGAAAAACCAGCAAAACAATGTTTTATCATCAAATAATAATAATAATAATGATAATAATGATGAATAAATAATACAGCACTACGTCTACTAATCCTAAGAGGTTTATATCAAATTTTTCTGAACCCTTTCCCTCAAAATAATAAATAAATAAATAAAAACCTCCTAGCTGTAAACTTTAGTTGCCACCTTATAATAAATTAGTGTTACAAAGATAATATCTATCAATAGATCAATAGTGCACCTCTTAAAACCTAATAAAGAATAGTTCTCAATAACATCAATCTCTTCTGGGTTTCGTGATAAATGAAACTAGCTAGTGTGAAAGATGAATTTTAATAATTTCATCGAGATTATTTTCAATTCATACGGCTTTGTTTATAATCAATAACAAACTTATTTGTACAAGGTTGACTACTTTTCAATTATTCATTAGTACTAGCAAAACCTTGTGGAACTTACAAGTAGTTGTAGATATACTAAGTTAAAAGGTGCACATTCTTTGACTTGTTTCTTAAATAGTACCAACTTAAAAGTATTTTCAAGTACAAATAGCCTAGCATTAAGAAACCAGTGAAAAACAGACAGCAATACTAACTTAGAAGAGATTATTTGAAGGGGTATCATAACTGGTGGTTCAGGTAAAAAATATAATAAACTGGTACTTTAAAGAATAAATAATTTGAAATGAATATAAAGCCCTCCTCTAACTGAGAGTTATTATAATTATTAGTCTTACTCATAATATTTGGCATTGTAATGTACATTAGTATATGATAATTATTGCTAACAATATAATACTGATAATTGGTCAATCTTGTGAAAGAATTCTAATTTAATCTTGCTCGAATATGTAATGCATTCAATATAAAATTGTCAAGGATTTGTTGCGATATACTTGTTAAAATCTTACTACATTTAAGATATTTTAAGTGTCAATAATAATGTTATGATCTAGATAACATGAAGAGATTCGCTGGGATGACAGGTGAGATTGAGTAAAGTGGAACAATGATATCTTAGTCCACATGTAAATTTATAATATAAAACTATGGATCAACTGATGTGCATCTAGCTATTATACTAACTCACTTCATAAACTGACAAACTTAATTAACCTAGCTTCTCAGTCTTACAATAGGATTAATTAATGAAATCTAGATAATTTTGTGGTGTTAATGATAATAAAAAAGATACCCTTACAAACTGACAGTGTTGAAGTCACCTACATGTTGCTGCTTCCAATATAGTCAAAACAACCAAGAACAAATGCAAATGGATCCTCTTAGTTTGATCATGAGGTTATTAATAATGTATGGGCCACCAGGTGACATATGGATAGATCTCTACCACATGACTATTCAAGCCTTTGTCTAAATGCACTCCCAATAACCTCTACTACTAAACCACCACATTATAACACTGCTCTAACATTCAATTTACCACAACAAGAATAACTACACTAAAAAAATTCTAAACAATTAACTACAATAACCTTAAATTTAAACACAGTTCAAGAATTCTGTAAAGAAAACAGTTTTTCTTTTTTTATGACTGGTTGATAAGATTACCGTAAACAATCCTAAAACAAAAATATCTACTTTACGCTTTGAGATATCATTTGTCACACAAGAATTTTAATAAGAACCAAGTTAGTTTTCCAAGGTCAGACAGTCTAATTACAAGGTGCAACTTAGTCTATACTGTAACTTCTAGTTTAAAGGATTAAAAGAATTGGTTTTAATAATTAATAACACTAAACACAAGATCTGCCAATTGAAAGGTGTTCTAAACTCCAAGGTTGTCCAAATATGTTAGTATCACCTTTTGGAATTCTCAATAGTGATGTGGTTTATAAACTTAAGAAGTGGTAAACAATATTTCCCACTTAATTTACAACATTTTGTAAATTGTTTAAATATATAATATTTGCAATAAATAGAACCAATTTCATGGAAAACTTTAATTATTATTTTGTTTTTCTACTTCTTAGTTCTAAGTCAGTTTTTCACAGTTTTTAGAGGCTTAAGTAAGAAAAAAAATATGTAAAAAAATTACAAGCAAAAATTCACAATATCGTTGATATTTCTTTTCACGTAATAATTTGCTTATTTTTCAATAAAAATAGAACAAAAAACCTAGTTAATAAATATATATTAATGCAGCATTTGTACAGACAAAGAAATATTGTTGTTAGATCTATATTTTCGCTGGGAAACGATTACACAATAATTGACTTTTGGAATCTTGCACCATCTAAAAAATAGCAGTGCAATAACAACAAAAAATTCACAATCTCTACAGATCAAGTTAGTGTTTACGTAAATATATCTCCGCCCCTTTCATGTTGACTAAATAAGCTATAAGCTAATATATTTACTTAATGATAAGATATATCTTATACAACACAACATATAATATATACATTGTATAAAATGTAAAATTGTAAGCATTTAAAAACTTATAAATATTTTGCTATTATGAGTCTTTGTAGCTTAAATTTAAACAAAATAAAACGTAATAACAACTAATGAGATCAATGTTAGTCAATTTTATAATGAGTGTACTGTAATACAAATACTTTAACATTGCGGCAGTCCTAACAGCCAACAAAGTGTAACAAAAATATTTTAGGACACTGTCAAGACTTTTAACATGTAACATAATATGGAAATTTTATGAATCAAAATGTTTAAAGTATTAGTTTAAAAACAGGTTAGATGGCATTTAAAAGAATTAATTGTAGGTTATTTATTGATTTAATGACATTTATTTATAAACAAGTAGACTTATGAATGCAGGAAGCAAATAAAAGCACAGATAGGATATAGTTTGAAGATATGAAATGAAGACGACTGCCATAAGTGAGCAAGTCAAGTTAGAAAACACAAGACATTCAAAGAAAGAAAATAAGTTTGACAGTACTGTATGGTACAAGCTGTTGTCCTTCTTGCTGATGCTGTGAAGCTGTAGCTGTTCCATAGAAAAACCCATCGTCGAGATCATTCATAGGTTTGCTGGCAAAATCACCCACATTTACTGAGTAGTCATCCATTATAATGACTCTGCACAAGTACGTTGCTGCAGGATTTTCTCAGGCGTTCTACTCGTACAGTGGATTCACTGTTTTTTGGAGGCTAGAGAAGAGAAAAACAGGAACAATGGAATATAGAATTAGGTTTATTGTTTAGACCTTATACATTAAGGTGATTAACAATTTATGGTTTTAGTTTTAAATGAGACAACAATGGTCTGGTACGGTTTTTAAAATTACATTGAAGCATTTAAGAATTCGAAGTAGGGGAAAATTGGGAGTCAATTTTATATGGTTTATTACACATCATCACAATTATTAACTCATTACTAATAATTTAATAATTTTGTTTAATCGATCTAAACCCTTTTTATATAGATTGGAAAGTGGCTATGAGGTGAGTGTGAAATGTGTTGTGATCTGTGAAGCAAGTCTTTGTATAAGACCAGCAAGTCAAAAAACAGTGGGGTGTGTTTGGGGAGGGGGGTGATAAGACCATGGTACTAGATGAAGACCATTGGGAGAGGAGTCAAAAATCTTGTGAAACCAGATAAAATTGAGCCCCTTAGGGGAGAGAACTTTGCAACAACATATAGAGACCAAAGACAAGGGAATGGTTACAAACTGTGCAACTAGATTAAGCATTTCACGGAAGGGGACAGTTCAACTAAACAAATGTGAATTAAGAAAGAAATTATAGTGCAGGATCTGTAAAAACGTAGTCTGTCTATACGTAAGCCAAAGTAGGAGGAGCTACGTTATATGACCATCTGTCATTGGGAGGGAGTCACAGACAATATTGTACATTGCTGGTGGTAGTCAAGGTATACAGTCAATTAAAAAAACTTTGTCATCAACCGGCTCAAGCATGAGACTGGACCAAAAGGTAGTATGGGTAGGAATCACTAAGGAAGTTAACTGTGAAAAATTGCCCACTTTGGTGATTTCTACCCATTCTCTTTTGGTTTGGTTCAGTCATGTAGGCTTGAGCTGGTCAACAACAAAGTTTCTTGAATAGCTATAATTATAACGGATGCATGCAAATGAGATGCAAATGAGATATTCTTTTGTTTAAGAATCATACAAGTGAGGCTATCAGCTCGACACAATGCTTGTTGTCTCATTTGCATGCATACGTAATAAAAGCTATTGACTGTATATACAAGACTATTGTGGTGTATCAATCATTAGATAATGCAAAGTGGGATGACAGAAAGATAAATGTGTCACCAAACAATGGTAGCGAGGGGCCTAAGGCACATGTAAAAAATGTCTCTAATATCACTTGGGGAGGAGAGGGTAGATGACAAAACTGGTATGATTGCTTATTAACAGTCCTTTTATAAATTATCAATAGCCCTCAGGCATCAACAATAATACAGTGGATAACAAAACACTATATACAAGGGTAAATTATCTAGCTGGGGTATCATGTATATTTTAGAATACAAACATTCAACTACAATATTCAGGTTATTATTCAGGGATTTCATTAAAATTTCAAGTAGCAAACAGTTTACTAAATTTAGACGGCTGCATCAATGAAGGGGCTGTACGACTGGGATGTGGAATCACAAAAGCAGGCAGCTCTCGGCAGCTCAGATATGGAAAGTAGACTCCAGAGTTCGCCGGTTACCTGCTTTTAACAAAATCCCTGTTATTATCATTGTTAGATGTGTCTATTTAACAAGGGTTAACATTGGCTTGGGATTAGTTAAGTTTACCATTTTTACATTTTTATATGTTAAGTATTTATTCGTAATGTGTTATTCTTAATTAGATTAATGTTAAGGATACTATAACAATTTTATGAATATACACACACATAAATGTTGTTTTTTAAAACCTTTCCTACAATAATATGGCTTACTGGCCAGTAAAATATACAAAATCAACAAAAACATAGAATTAATATTCAAAACTTCTTCAGAAATTTGAACAATGACTTAACGAAGCTGAGTGTGTGATAAAAATAATGTCATCAGAAGAAGACTAAAAACCTTGACATTTGAGTAAAGGGTACTTCAACAATGCAATATTATTATATTCTAGTATGTTTATAACTAATATATATTTGCAACAAGATGAGAAATAAATGTAAATATAAGGAAATAATTATAGAAGTATATACATCTGGTCATGTTGCAAGTTGGGTAGTACTATTATGTTTGCTTTCCAGGCCATGAAAAGGCTAAATTTATAACAAGATATGACATTTCATGTTTTATCTAACCAAACATCAAAGGCAACAAAACATAACAGGAATATGATATTGGATCACAAGAGAATAATCATTTTTTTTGTCAGAGTAAACATAATAATATATAAAGGACTTATATGCATATGGTTAAAGAAATATCATGGATACAAAAGTAGTTCAACCGTTCGATCATCATAGAGTCATTTCTTGTTAACATTTGCTTTGTAAAGACAACGATACTGGATAAAAAATTGGTATTTCAAAATGATTAGAAATGTAAGAAATGGTTAAAGAAATATCATGGATACAAAAGTAGTTCAACCGTTCGATCATCATAGAGTCATTTCTTGTTAACGTTTGCTTTGTAAAGACAACGATACTGGATAAAAAAGTGGTATTTCAAAATGATTAGAAATGTAATATGCCAAAACAAGATATTTAAAGTACATTTTAAGAATCTCTTAATCAATTTCTAGCTGTTATTAAATGGTTTCCTTTTTGTAAGTTGACGTATCTTGTACATCATAGTGTAAAACCAAAGACTGGGCTAGTTTTTATATTTATGAAGATAAATATATCAAATATATAGCATGCAAGCAGATCATACTTGATTAGTACACACAATGCAACGATACATGCAGGAAGGCATGCACGACTTTAAGAGGAAAAAAAGGAAGCATATATCCATATATCTATACATATGTAATAAAAAATATACCATCACTACTAAAATTTGTTGATTAAAAAAAAATGAACGTAACTTACACTTAGGAAGTATCATTGAGAGAAAAAAAGAAACTGATATGACTAGAGCACTTGTTATAAAATCCATCTATCCTTGATAAATAGTACATGTTGGGATATAGTTTGATAATGACACCTGCTCAAAGTCATCCAAGTTAAACTGACTCACTCAAACAACAAAACCCTGAATCTTAAAAAAAAACTTTACTGTTAAATAAAACATAAAAGAGGTAGACCACAAAAACAATACTATAAATAAAAAAAAGAGAAAATTATATTTCAACACTAAATATAATAGGCAATATAAGTTGTGTGAAAATACTACAAAATTTGGTAGGGTTACTAGAATCACACAGAATAATTTTCATCTAGACCCTTCTAGATTGAGTTAGAATTTAAAAATTGATTTTTACAGAAAGAGGAAAATTTGAGAATCCACAGAAAAATCCCCTAAGCACAGGAAAGAACAAACAAACAATGGTCTCTACTCACATACAACACGTTACACCGAGCCCATAAGTTGCGTTAGTGAGAGGCAAGCATTCTCACATTCTAACTGTTATTTTAACATGTATTTCTAGACAAAAATGATTTGCTTAGAGTAAGGTGGTAACTATATTCCTAAGGAAATGCTGAAGAGGGAGAGGCCTAGGTGAGGGTGGGCTGCTTTTGATCCGCGTATAGCGCCCACATTACAGTTTTCTACTAGTTCACATGAGTGGGAAGCTACAAAAGCAAAATAGATAAGACTATATATATTAGATTCTTTTTTTGATTCTTTCATCAAGAAAATGTGAAAAAAATATATCCTAAGGGCAAAAGCAAGAGAACGAAAATAATCTCATATTCAAATTTCTGTTCACTTCAAACAAACACATGCTCCTTGCATATTTGCATCAATACAAAAGAAAGATCTCATGTTTGGTTGCTATGGTGATGAACTAGGGATTTGATTGGCTGAGAGTGAAAGACAGCTGTTGGCTTTTAAAAATACAACTTGTACATCTGACATGTCTCTTTACAGTGAAAGACAATTGCAAATATCCAATCAGAAGCCTTTTTTTAGAAAATCAAAGTGACATAACCTTACAAAGTCAAAAAATTTAAAATTATAAAAATACGACCAACAAATAATAACAAAGATAGTAAAAAAAAAAAAGCCTAACTAATTGAAATAAACTTTAATATTTTTAGTTAATTGAAGTCTACAAATCCTGGAATTTACTGAGTCAATTAGGTTCGGTCTTAATTATTGAAAGTTGACATTTTTGAAAATGCTGGAAAGACTTAGCATGACCTGTATATATATGTTGTTTTTTGTCTTTTCTTTATTCTTTTTCAGCAAGGTTTAACTTGAAAGAAAAAATATGAATATGATGAGGGAACTATTGAATTATTGAATAAGATTACAGCTACACTTTGAAATATGGCAAAACAATTAAGTATCAGAGGAAGAATTATAGAATCCTTTGAATTTTACAAGCATTAAATAATGTCAAGCTCTGAATATGTTATTTGAATACAATTAAAGTCTTTTTATCGTCAGAAAAGACAAAAATCATTGAAATATTGAAAGTTATATTGTTTTGGTTAAGTAGGAACATCAATGGCTTTGAAACTGTTTTATATATTGAGAAAAATAAAATGAGCTAAATATGGGAACAAAAAGAAAATATATTATTTGTTTGTGTTTTTTTTAAACTGTGTTTGAAGCCAATGCAAGTCTGTGTAGGAAAAATAAAGAAAAATACTGCAAATGAGTTAAGAGCACAGGTGTGTTGTGATAGAATATAACATCCATATCACTATACACAAAAAAAGACCTGTACAATAAGCACTACAGTAGATCAAAAAGCATACTAACCTTTTAAAATACAAAACCAACTATGAAGAACACAAAAAACACATAGGAGATGAAAGGTTAGTGTGATTATAAGAATAGAATGATATTCCCTTCATGTTCTATGTGCTCTTTAGAAAGAATAATATGTAATTTCTATTACCCAGCTGCCTTGCATCTGACACCCTCATTACAATAAATTACCATTTCTGAATTTGATGAAAAACCAATCTTTTTCCACTGAACATCCTTCTTTATTAACTTCAAAATCTAAAAAAAAATCAGCCTGGTAGAAGAACAACAGTTTCCTTTCTCTGATACAAGTAATTTATAATCACTTAAGGGTGTATATATACTGCAGCAAGGCTTTAAATTTAGTCAAGCCTGTTTTTGCTTGGTTCACAGTGGGTTCCAGAATTAGAAGACTGCTTCAGGCTTATAAAAAACAATCAACGTTCAGAACCTTGGACTTGTCATTAAGCAGTTAAATAAGGCAAATTTAGATCAAGAAAAAGGCCTTTTTTAATTAAGAATTCTCTTAATATGCAAACTTTACTGTCGGGGAAAACTCTTAAAATCGAATGATAATATGGAAAAAGCTGTCAGGCAAGGATCTCTCTCGCAGATGATATCTTTCAATAAACCAGAATTTAAATAGCAGCAAATCATAGGAAGACAAGCAAGAACCAAAATATGAAGTGAATTTAATGATCTTTTCATCTGATGAACATATGGTCTTTGATGTTTTGCAAATAGTATTCCTAAAGCTGCTTCAGAATTCAAATTACCACCCTACAATAATTCACTAAATCTACAAAAATTTATCTGCTAAATATTAATATAATTTAATGACAAAATCATTAGAATATCATTTAAAAATTAAGAATGATAGAATGATAACAAATAGCATTTTCTAAATCAAAAATACTTAAGCAAATTTAATTTTTTAAACCTTAAGCAAAAAAAGTAAAAAAATGTATTGTTATTGTAACAATTTAATTTTTTCTTTTTTAATAATTTTTTTTCGTCTTAGTTTCTTCCTTTTGTGTCTGCTATTCATCCTTTTGCTTCCTTCACATTTTAGATTTTACAGTATTTACCGTTATTTTGATCAAAACTGGAGAAAAGATCAAATAATTTTAAATTCCACTTAAAGTAAAAGGCTAATTCATTGCAAGGGAATATACTACAACTACCAGAATCCCTTGCACACTTTCTTTTGTATATCTAATTAGCACCGATTGTCTTACCATAAATTCATGATGGATTAGACCCCTTATAGCACAATAGAATGCAGCTCAATTTGGAGGACAAAACAATAGGTTCCAATCCTCAGGAGATTGAAATTCATTTATTTTGTCCTTCAAATTGACCTGTATAGACCATTTCAGACCATGTGTCATTCTCTTGAGTTGTTTGTTTGAGTTGTATCCATGTATCTTCTCATGCGCAACCGTTAAACAATGAAATGATACTCTAGGAATGACACGTGGTCTGAAATGGGACAACATTACACCCAAGCCGATGAGGTCTATTAACATCACGTGAAAGGGGACTATCATAATACAAATTCAAATAGGAAAGACAATTTGCATTAGAAGCCTTCTGGTACTACATTATAGTGAAATAAGACTCTTCCCACGAGCCTATTAGAGAAATGCTATAGGCTCAAAAATATGAAAGAAAAATACTGAGCAAACTAGTTTTATGATGCATTGGTGCATAAAAAAAATAATTGATATTTTAGCCATTAGTCCTTTGTCTAATAAGATAATCTTTATTCAGAAGACCTATGTCATAAAAATTTTCAGTAGGGCTCTGGAAGAATTGGAAAAATATATTAAAAAATTATAATGATTATTACTAAGCTATGTCAACAATAGAAGAATTTAAAAAAGTTTGGTTTCAAATTACAAGTTTTCAAAACTTGCACTTTTTAGAACTAGTGGCATATCAATAATAGACCACTAGTAGAATAGCCAATCAGAATGCAGGATTTGCAGGAACTAATGTTTGTCGAAGAAACTAACATTTGTCGAGGAACTAACATTTGTCCAGGAAGTAACATAGAAAACTTGAGTATCCTTTTTTATTATATGTAGTGTTCAACTTGATCTTATCAGCCATCATGTTATTATTATATATATATTGCAATAAATGCAACAGTAACTAACTGTGATTCTCAATATTCTGCAAACTCACATACTTCAATGGCTTGTTTTGAACTTGTTTTTTTGCTGCCGTCAATCAAATTAAACTAATCAGTCAGTACTTTTTATATTTTTTACTGGCGGGAGTGAAAAACCAAATTCCAACGGGAAACTCACAACTACAGATCTAGTTTGCAGAAAACTGAGAATCACAGTAATCTTAACAAAATCTTTAAACTAATAAGTCTAAGTTGTGTGTTTTTTTCAGAAGTATATAATATGTATATTTTTTTATATTATCATCGTAATATCAAACAATTTAATACAAGCATAAGACTTGCCACTCTTTGTGTTCAAACGATTACTTTCGCATTTTAGAATCTGATCCCACAGCAGGAATCTTTACATCATTACAATTCCCCAACTGGTTTCATATGCCATGTTACATAACATTTTGGGATGCAAGCTAACTCGTACCAAACAATGAATTTCAATGTAGAATTCTATCAATTGCTCCCAAATTGAGCTACATTCAGAATATGATATTAACATTCCTATTCATACCACTGAAAGCTAATATTTCATTGATAATAAATAGAAATTTCAGATTTAGATATATTATACAATGCTAATGTCTAAATAAGACATTTATCAAAGTATAACTTAACTTAATATAGCTTAATGTCCACAAAATATAAGTATTACTATTTAACAATTATTCACCATAAGGCGAAGTGAAATTAGACGAAGACGTAGTCAAGGTAAATATTTACCATATTCACTTAGCCTGAGGTAAATAACTGATTTAGTATAATTCTAGACTTGAATATCAGAGAAAAGATAAAATTCAAGATAAAAAAGCATTTTAGTATTACTTGCCCTCTGGCAAGCTTTGGCAAACCTCATAATCACTGCTCGAGCAGTGAATATTGCCTCATAATCACTGGTCGCTCAACCAATCACAGCGTGTGAAACTCTATATTCAAGCCTAAAGTTATACTAATAATGAATGTTATATTATATATACCGTTAAATGCAGACAAGAGTATACCTTTTCAGTTTAGCTTGTCTGATGAATAAAATCAAAATCACGACTTTATGAAGTCAAAGAATATAATAAGTCTTTGTATCATTAACCTTTGCAGACTCAAACATGATATTGGAATTTTTTGCATTAGCGCTCATACATAAACTTTGAAGCCAACATCTGTAGAATTAACCAGTTATTGTATATCCAAGTTTATGTAATTTTTAATATCTTATATCTTAAAATGCTTCAATGATTGAATGAGCATATTTGAGGTAAAAAGTGGCCACTAAATCTTGATTGCATTAGTTCCATGGTTCAGACTGACCTCACGTCAGTCATACGTTCTTATCTAGAATGTTTATATTGATAAAGGTTAGCTGACAGAAATATGGCCAAAATCACCAAATATCTAACCTTAGTAGGGTCACTGTAATGTGAGAAACACAGCTGAGGAGAGTATATCTCTTGGAACGAGTTCCTTGTCGATGAAACATTTATCACCATGCTATATAATATAGATAGATTGTATATGCATATATTCTTTTGGGGTGAGCGTTTTGTGATACCATTTGTGTTAATAACCCCATGACTTATACACGCATGGAATAAATTACTAGAAATAAAAGTATAATAATTATTGTCTTGAATCAATATAAAGAAGAACAAATGTGTGGAAAAATTTGGAATACTGGAACCAATTTGAAACAAATTTGAAAAAAAATCATGCACATAAAACTAAATTTTTTATGGCCAACTTAAATGACAATAAAACTAAAATTATAAGTGTGATTGGAATAAATTAGGATAACAATATATTTATTGATTAAATGAAAATGAATGATGTGGAAAAATCAACCAATGATCAAATTTAAACCCACTTCAGAACTCATTGACTGTGTTGAAGAATGTGAATGGAGATCATTAACAGTACAAAACTTGTCTTGTTAACATAAAAGGATTCTGCAGTTATAAACAATGTGGTGAGCAAAACCAAATGTCACTGTACATGCAGACTGGGGATAATTTAATTAAGAACTACTGTACTAAGTAAACTCATGTCAATCTTGTATTCCTAGGTGTATATATTTGTAAAGATGAAATCGAAATAATAAAAATGAAAGATGTTTTTTTTAGTATGGAGCGTGTGAAGTCTATAAAATTAGATTCTCTATTGATGTTGGAAAGCTTTAGAAATAGTTGAAGTTAGCTGTGAGTAACATGTTTTTTCAAGCCTTGTAATAATTACACAGCACATGTTCAAAGCAAACATTTTACCAATATGTAAACTAGATAGCATAGATTATGTCAAACAAGAGTTTGTTCTTCGTCAAACATTTGTCATGCATATGTATATTTTAGATTACCTCTAAAAGCCCGTGACATACAGTTATTCGCATTCAAATCCACAAGTTATTTGATGATAACAAAAACTGTGTCTTGAGGCTTAAGAACTAGTTAAAATACCATTGTTCTGTTATAAAAGAAATGGTCGATGGAGTATGGAATTATTGTCGTGGTTGTCCATTAGCTTCGGAGAAAATAGACCCCCTGCTGGACCTTAACTAGTGGCACAAGGCGATCGAACCTTGAAGCACATCTTTCTCAACTACACAGCCAATGAAATGAAGATCTCGTAATAGATAGTACAAGAAATCTACGAGGAAGAGATCGTAAATAACACCAAATTGGAAGTGATAAATTACTTGAAATGGTTTACAGATATTAATACACTTATTATAACCCGGCTTTGTAGTTAGTAATTCTATTAGGTAACGTTTAATACTAAATTTAATGAAGTATTCGTAACATTATACGCTTATATAACCTCAATAGTGTTATATAGGGAATATATCTCGATGAACCTCTAATACCTGGGGTCGGGTTGGATACTTGTTAAACGAAAAATTTACAACGATCTTTTCGCGAGTAAAAGTTGATTGTTACAAATACCAGATGTCTGGTGTTCGAACACGAAATAGCAATAGAGTGAAATCGAAACAAAAATCCCGCGTGAGAGAGCGATGGGACAAGTATAATGTTTGGTGCTTAGAAGAGGGTATATGGAAGTCGAGATGATGAAAAAAACCTTGAAATGCCTGCTTTGAATTCTTCGTGATTTAACCAAGACGAGGAATGCGTGTGTCTTGGCGAGGGTTACAAAGGTTGACGGATCATCGAATGCAAATTGCTTCGAATGATTGGACTGGAGATCAATTCTATTACATTTTGAATACAGCTTACTAGGTCCATCGACCATAAAATATACACAAAAAGGCTTCAGAGGCAGTAAACACGAGGCTTAGAAAGCTGCTGATTTATGGAGATATTGAAAATAAGATCTCGAACTGTCAGCAAAACTCGAGCTAATCTATTTCAAATCGACATGAAATGAATACTTCAGTCCGATCGAAATTTGCATAAATACAATTACTGAAACATCAAAGAGCTTTTGCCTTTGAAAATCACCGATACAATACTCCAAGAAAGCTACGCATAGCTTTAAAAGAATCAAAACATTTGACTATTTACGCTGTTTAATCTCTGAGTAGGAGAAATGCTCGGGATTCTGTGACGTTGTGGGTAGTAGACTAAAGAAATGGAAGCAGACGAGTGTAAAGAAACACAGCAACGTACAATGTTATGACGGACAATTTTTTACCGACTTTGACAATAGTAGCATGGAATTTCTTCAATCTCTGTGCCAGAGAATTAGCCGTGGAAATAAGAATTAACAAGGAAATACTTTCAAAGGTTTCGTGAATTAAGAGCTTTTGAGATCCTTGTTTGTAAACGTTTAGTTGTTACCCAATGGTGAACTCCCCGCAGATTTATAACTATATACAGGGAACTATACAACCAAAGTTGGATAAATAAGCTTTATGACCCCTATTTCTGTTATAATTGTGATGCTCTATCACCTAGCAGTGCATTACATTTAAGGTAATACTGGTTTACAGACTGTAAGAAACCGCTGTGATACAGTTTTCTTCTCAAAATGACAAAAATTCAGCCATTTACTTTGGTGAATATTCTATTTAAACTTTGACTTGTCGCTCAGTGAGCAGAAGTTTATAGTACAAATTGTTAGAGATTAGGACTCTAAGAGACTAAAATTATCAGTCCTAAAGCTAGTGAGAAGATATTCGTGGCTTGGATTAAGGAAATACGAGACAAGATAAGTATATTTAGCAAGAGAAACCCAAAAATGTGACCCGCGAAAATTATTGTAGTCGTCAATGTAATCGAGCTTTTCAGCCATATAATTACGAAGATAGATCAATTTAAACGCCATAACTCGGAAAGGAAATACTAGGGTTCCTTCCTATAAATATAGCGTCTTTGTATTCGCACTTAACTGTTAAGATACAAGCAAATCAAGAAGAGAATGCACTGACTTACTTTCGCATCACGTAATAATGAACACTCTGTGCTGGTCGGCGAAGATCAGACCTCTTTCGCTTCCTCCGCTCGAAACTGTGAAAATTCTCACACCATTCTAAAAAGAAAGCCCTCTCGCATTCCCTGATAATAATAATGAAGGCCTTGAGACGAAAGGAGTGCCTTAAAAATGGCTTTAAAGGTTGGAATTCAGTGAATATTAGCTGAGTCCAGGTCTTGATTCTTACTTTAGTCGAGACAAAAGCCAACTTGAGCCATTGTGAAGCGACACACATGCACGACACTTGATTGGTTTTCACTAATCAACCAATCACAACGCGTCTTTTGTACTTACTGTCAATCACATACTCACCGCTAACACAGAAGCCGCAAGTCTCTCAGCTCCAATAAGTACATTTAGCGCCCTTTATTACAGCCTTTTTGTACTCAAAAATAGATGGATACGAGCGATAAAGCTTTTGCCTAAGCGAGATTTCGTTGCCTTTACGGTTCCTAACACGAAACGTGCCAAATATGACGGCTCTTCAAAACCGTGTTGTGGCTGACTCAGGTTTCGTATTAAAGTGCTGACAGCCTTTGTGAGTTTTATTAATAGCGCCTTTAGTGACTTCTTATTGGGTGGCTGTCAAGTGATTGACATGGACTACGTTGTCAGTTTGAGAGGGCTTTCTCACTACATCCACATAGGTCTAAAATTTTATAGGAACATTTGATTTAAAACAATAAAATTGCCTGAATATTAGCGAAAATTTACGAAGAGGCAGCTATAGGAAATTGTTAAGGTTCCGGAAGCTAAACACAGGTGAAGGTTTGTGTTAGGAATCAAAATTTGAGTGAAATGGTCAGTCTGATGAAGAACGCCGATGTCAGCAAGGCTATAAACCCTATATCAAGATGTTTAATGAGCGGATAGCATAAAAAGGTTGGTATATAACATCTACCAACCGCACTTGTAAATAAGTTTGAAATCATCCGACATTTTTGACATTTGTGGAATATTTTAGAGGTTTACATCAAGAAAATGTCAGAAGAAGAAAAGTGTATCCTAGCGACATGACAAAGATGTTCTTCTTATAACGAATAATAGTGCTAATAATTTCCATCAAATCAAAAATATGTAACGTAAATAAAATCCAAAGTTAAATTCAACAAATTATTTATGAGTTTTACATAGATTTAATGTAAGTGTTTTTGACGTAAATAAAATACCGAGTAACTAATTAAATATGCACGACACATATGTAACCAAAACACCTAAATAATAGTAATACAAATAATAATAGATAAATAAATAATAATAATGATGATAAAATTAATAATATTAATTATAATAAGCATCTTTCTAGCAACAATAACAATAATAACAATAGGCGCAATAAAAATTACTAGAAATAATGATTGATGATAATCAGGAGATAATTGAATATTTGTAGTTTATGTGAACCGAATAATAATTGATATTAACATTAACCTTAAAAGTATAATAATAACAGTATAATATTATTCTTTTTTAGCTGGTTCTACCAGTTATCATATAACTATATTGAAATAAATTAAATATTTAAATATTTTAGGATTGATGTTGTTATTGGATTTAGAATTTTTTGTTTTCATAAAAATTATGATTTTTTAGAATGACAATCCTTGCGAAACTAGAATAGTTGGTAACAAATTATATTTGCTTTTCTTGCTAATTGCTACCAAAGCGATATCAATGACAGTTAAAACTGTGTTTTTTTTCCCTCAACTTTCAATAAGAGCTTTATATATTTTTCATGGAAGTCTTGACCTTTTCAATTTTGTTTCTGTTCAAAGCCATTTTACTCTTTGAAATAATAATGTTCTAATCATCTCAAAAATATTAATATTTTAATCAACATCAAGAACGAGTGAAATTGAAAAAGCACCAGCTGAATGACTGCGATAGTTATTCAAATATCCTAACAGCTTTTTTGACAAATAGTCAAATTTTTCCAATTACCTAAGGAAGACGTATTTAGAACATTGTGAAGGGAAAAAAACTTATTTTCCAACGTTTACCGGTGTGATCAATCGAATGATTCGAAAACTGAATTCGATCTAACGCAAACATGATTGGATCCCGGATGGCAATTGCATTAATATTGGGAAATCGAACGAAATCGAATCGAATTTTCCAATTCGATTTCATTCGATTGCCGAATGCAATCGACCAAACATTTTTCGATTGGATTCGCAACGCTCGATTCAGTTCGATGGACGTTTTCTGGCCTCAGTGCAATATAGTGTTCGTTAAGAAATACTACACATACTGAAGGGGAAAAACTTGCAACTTTAAATTACCACGATATGAGAATCAATTGTCTTCCAGCTCTTCTTCACAAATAATGATTTTACTTTTGATTCACACTTAAGCGGATAATTGCTGTTTCTGTGGCGTTTGGTTTTTACATGACACTTAGGACGTGCCGTGACCATCGTCGATCGTTACGCTAAACCCCCGGGTTCGTTTCGCCTCTTTCTTGGGGCTGACTAATTAATAGCCAAACACTTATTCAATATTCCCTGTTCATGAACTGAATATTAAGATATATAGCAGTACATGACCATTATCTGACCCACGAAAAATCTCCATGAATGTCACTGAGTCACCAACTGCGTCACCGCCCCGTGACGTCATCACGCTCTCAAAGTTTGTCGCGTGTCAAACGTAGGAGTTGAAGAGTCGAGACGTATTCTGTCACTTCGAATGAAGTAAGCGTGGGGTTGTTATGACAACGGTGGGATTTAAAAGAAATGGATTAATGATTAAAATTATCCTAATGATATTAATATTTTAGCAAATAGATACTGAATTTGGAAGGTTATTAATAGACCGGCTTCATTCATCTCGTATGGGTCAGGAGGCTTGCAAACGGGCTGAAACAGTCCTTAGTCTGTGTTCGTATTCCTTAAGACAGAAAGACACGATTTTAAAGAAAAACTTGGTTTGTGACGAAAACAAATTTCATCTGTTTGTTGTTTGTTAATCAAACACGCGAACCCCAACGACAGCTGACTTCAAACGAGTAGGAAACGTATACACCCAAGATTGTGATTGGATGAGATACTCCATCTCGTTCTTTGATTGGTCGAGACCAGAACCCCTTTAAGTGTATTGAAGTTTTCCACTCTTACCAGATCTGCCTAGTATTTGATAATTTCGCAAGTACACTACAAAACTAGTTACTGACAGCACGTTGACAGTAAAAACGGGCGTATCTGTTACCTAGGGGGTCCACAGAGGAAGAAGAAAAGCCATGGGGTGAAGTGAGCCACGCAAAGAAACTTTTTTCGTCTATTCACGTGGGCTAAAGAGCCAAGCTGGCTGGAAATTTGACATTATTTGAATAAAAAAATCATCCTTTCAAGTTATACTCGTAATTTTTTCTCAATACATGCAATAAACATACGATTAATTCCTCTCTTTGAATTCCTGTCTTTGAATTACCAAGAAATACTTCCCAAGACAGACAGCTATTTCGAACACAAACTTCCCAGATAGAAACCAGACACAAGGAGGGGGAAAAATCGCTCTAGAAACGACTATCACGCTGAAGAGGAGATTACTAAGACTTGTATTTGTAGCTCGAGGCGGGGACATACTGTTTTCCACTCGAACCACTTAAAGCAGAGCACTAGAGTTGCGAGAAATTTCATCGTTGACAGAAACTGGAACATTTTGTCAACAGCGAAAATGATTTATCGTTACAATTTAAAACAAAGAAATCTCCGTGCAAATCATTTTATCATAATTATTCATTGGGTTTTAGTTTGTTTATTTTTTAGTTTAAGAGTTTAAAGTAGCGATATATATCTTTAATTAGCATTTTTTTCCTTTCAATTGAGACTTTAAATTTTAGATTTTATATGTTTGATTTCACTGACGTCCTTGTGTTAAACTAATTTATTTTTACGGTATGTATCTTCGAACAATTTTGGAATTTTAAGTTTAGTTTTATTATTTATCATTTTCGGCGGGAATTTGGAAAGGAATAAAGTTGTCGGGAGACGAGCGAGCACAGAATCTGAATCCAACATCCAATTTACCGTAATTCAGCGTTGTCCACCTTCTGCGTGATCCACCGTGATTCTGCGTGATCCAAGATGGCTGAGACGTGATCCAAAATGGCGGATGTTGTGTGATTAGTAATGGAACGTCTGCTGTTCCTTCAAGAGTGACTGATATAAGCGAGTCAAAAGAGAAGATATATCCCTAATCCAGCCAGAATTCGCGCAATCCAAGAGTGTTTATTGTTTGTTGCTAGGCGATGAGATCAAACTGATAAGAGACAGTCAAAAGTGACAAAAAAATCCAGAGCATCACTTTATATTATACAATCTGTAATTTTAAGCCTTGGTGCGTCTCACGAATGTTCAGCATCACGAAACAGATAACGAATATACCGCACGATATAACGAATATTTGCTTTTTTCATGTCGCTGCTATAACACGCAATAATGCGTGGCTCTGTGGCGATACTCTCTTTTGTATTTTTGTAACTTTAACTGAAAATATATAATAACGACGAAGTAACAATTTTTTTAAATTACTACAATTGCAATGACCCTAGTTTTCGACAAAAAATTCGTTCAAAAATCCAAATTCAAATGGCAATTAATATTCTATGCATGACAATATTATATTTTAGTTGTGCAGAAGTCAGACTTAATAATTCAAATCATTTTGTACAAATAATGGAATATTGTGTGACTATCTATAAGGTTTATTCTATCAACGAACCTGACTACATGCCGAGAAGTAATTTTAAATATATCCAAAAATAAATACGGTAAATATTAAAGTTATTTAAAATTACTAGTTTGAATTGTTTGTGTTTTTGTATTTGGCGAGGGGCTGAAATTTGCCAAGATGGTTTTTAGATTCGAGTCAGTATTGTTGGGAATTTAGCATCGCCAAATTTCAAAATTAGTTAATATTTTATTGTAATGTTTCATAGAGACGATCGAGATCTGGTACGTCTGTCAACGATATGAACTCACAGTACAGTTACAAAACCTTGAGAAATATTCCTTTTTAAGATTTTTGTTCAAGGTTTTTTCAAAATGCATGTTTTGACAAACGAAAGGCAAATATACATGATCGTATTTTTGATCTAAACTGTTTTGTATTTCATAAAAATATTTTTGGAAAATACGTATTATGTTGCTTCAATACAATCGTGTATTCAACCACTACTTCTCCACAAATGACCTATCTAACTAATTATTCATAACTAGAACAAAATCCTTCACTTTTTCATTGTAAATTTAATATTTTTCTCGCGTACCTGCAGTTCCAGTAATACCGGTGGTTTCAAGGTCGATATATTCCAGTTCCATGTATGTTTGATGTCCTAGAATCCTAGTGAGAGAAAAAAGTATTATTCACAATTTCATTCTCACTCTCGTCCTAATTAATTCAAAAAGTTAGAATGTAGTCAATCGCCATGAAATTTTTATAACGAATATAAACAATACGATCGATTTTTATTCAAGAAAAACGACAAAGATCAAGAATCATCGGTTTTGAATTTGGGGATCTTCTTATCACAACGTAAATTAACAGCGATAAAGTATTTCGAGAAAAGAAAAGATTGTATTTGCAGTATTTTGATATAACATGAATGTTTTCAATTTGTGATATTTATAAATACAACGGGAGGAATTGCAGCTTTTAAAAAACGACACATTATTTCTGAATGAAAAATCAAAAAATATTTTTCAGCCTTGTTTGCGTGTTTTAATTGTAACGCTACCGAGAATCTATCAACTGAGTGAATTTAAATAGGTTTTCCCCAGAATCGCTGTTTAAATGAAAGCTGAACAAAGCCAAATCCTAGCAACTCAAAATCCTTTAAGCCTTTTCAAAAACATAAGGTATAAAAGGGAGAACGTCTTTCGCATTGTCTGTTAATCATCCTATCCTTGATACTCTCACGAAATGCATATGGCAGAATCAATTTTTAAGCGGGAAAAAGATGCCCTCAAAAAGTTAACTGCTCTTTGTCAATTATAGAAAGCAGCATGGAGCGGGAGAATCGAAAAGACGCGGCCGCCCCCTCTCATCAAAGTAACCGAGAAAATGGCGGGAAAATCGAATAAAGCTTAGAAAAGACTTACAATAATACGAAGATCTTTGAAAGGCTGCAGGTCTATGACTTCAGATTGGAGAGAAATGTATGGGTTCTAAATATATGTGTTTCATTGTAGGGGCGGGCGAATTCGAGAGAATTGTTAACACGCACGCGCAGTTGTCTGTGTTGCGGGGGTAACAGTTCTAAGGTAGAAAAATGCCATATTTAATGATCTAGTGAGGGAAGCTTTGTTTTAAGTGTGTTTTAGCATAGGTTCGATTCATTTTTATATAAATTAACCGAAGAATGAAAAATTCACCCCCCAAAAAAACTTAAATTTATAAACTTTGAAAAGAAAAATTGTACAGAATTAAGAAAGTGTGAATAGAATAAGCTTTTTGACTCCTGAAATAACAAAAACTATAAATTTTCTGAATGTAATACAGAGAGTCAACAAGGTAACAATATGTACACAAACAAATTAGAGAAACTCAAAAATATGCAAATTTTACAAAACTTGATAGAATTTTACAACTGAAAAAAAAAATTGGATCTAAAAATATGAACTGAAATCTCACAACTATAAAATTTATTAGTTTATTATTTCAAGATAAGATTTTTTTTGGTTGCGATTTGTTTTACTTGCTGTCCTTCAAATTATCTGTAGTTAATGAGTCTACTGTGTTAGGTTAGCGAACAGATGAGCGAACATAAAAGATAAGACAATTTTATTCAGCTCAGCCAAATTTCAAATTCGAGACTGGGAAAATAAAATTTAAGAGCCAGTATATAAGAGTAAGAATAGTAAAGTAACTTCAAGAGAGTATTCAATGCGAAACAAATAAAAATTTGATATCATTTTAAGCTCGTTTCAAATCTAGGTGCTAATGAATGACCAGCTTAAAGGCTTCCCAAACACGAGCGCATCGTAACTTTTTTAACTTCAAAATTAAACTTTTCCATAAAAAATAACCGAGAAGAGTTTTCAGCAATTCTGTTATTTTATCACTTTTGCTTTCTTCACTTTTGATTATGATCAGTGCACTGAAATATCCATTTGCGATATTCTGTCAGTTATAGGAGGATCGTACATATCTCAAACCTTGATTGAGCGAAATTCTTCGCTTTTGTTTTGTGCTGGACCCTTTAATTGTCCATTTTTGTGACACAATAAAACTCTTTTTTAGCTACGTTTAAGGATTTGTGTCACTTTTATCGGCGTATTTAAGGTGATTGTTTGACAAGAAAGCCTTGTCTTTGTCTTTTAATGACATAGGGCGGATCACTGTGTATCCGGGATTCCTATCCGTTAAAACATTACTTGTCAGGTGGACGGACAGACAGACAGAAAGACAGACCGAAGAGAGAAAGAGAGAGAAAGAATGAATGAATGAATGAAGGTGAGAGATTTCCCTGTCCCAACACACCTGTATCACAGGATAGCGCACTATACACACGCACCATTACGATAAGAAGATTGTAGTCAAAGTCTTCTAACATGCGTAACCATGGTAACCATTCTATAGTAATAAATATATCTCTAAGGCAGTTTGTGAAACATACATCTTCCACGCGTACGCTTTTATCAGTGCTTTGAAGGTGGATGACACATGTCGAAGCTCGAGAAGTTACTTTTTTGAAGTTTTGTGTTTGGATGCGCAGACTGACAACTACGCGCGCACCATTCCCTTTGAAACACGTGACATACTCGTGCAGAAAATGTCATAAATATCCAAAACAGGAGTAGTTTTATATATTTATATACGCGAATATGTTACAGTCTAAATATAGTAATTGGTAACTCGTCTCTGGTTCGATTCCTGGACTCGGCATTATATGCGGGTAGAGCTTGTTAGGTCTCTCCTTTGATTTGAGGTCTTTTTTCCGGGTTCTCGGTTTGACTTCCCACCACAAACCCTAACGAACTAAATTCGAATTCGATCTGTGAGGTTAGCCGTTGACCCTTGACTTTGATCACTGAGCCCAAAGGTTGTTTCAGGGTTCAGTTTGTGAGTTAGCTGTGCCCTGACTTTGATCGACCCCGAAGTTGTTTCAGGGTTCGATAAAAGGTAGTATAGGTTTTCAGTGAGAACGTTCTTGCATGATTGTCTGAGTAAAACGGCCAATTTACTTTTGAGGCTAGTTTTCATCCATGCTATACACCCATATCTATACCCATACACCCATAAGCTCATACCCATATCCATACCCAAAGTATAAGCTTAATTTCCCTTACATTGATCTGCCTTTAGCATACCTATATTCCGTTATGGAAATACGCATGTAATACCCAGATACCAATACCCTGCATAATGCACATACTATACCCATATATATACCAACATACTCATACCCATACCTATACACAAACATACTCATACCCATACCTTTATACCCACATACTATACCCATACCTATATACCCACATACTATACCCATACCTATGTACCCACATACTCATACCTATATACCCACATACTATACCCATACCTATGTACCCACATACTATACCCATACCTATATACCCACATATAATACCCATACCTATATACCCACATACTCATACCCATACCTATGTACCCACATACTATACCCATACCTATATACCCACATACTATACCCATACCTATATACCCACATACAATACCCATACCTATATACCCACATACTATACCCATACCTATATACCCACATACTATTCCCATACCTATGTACCCACATACTATACCCATACCTATATACCCACATACTATACCCATACCTATCTACACACATACTATACCCATACCTATATACCAACATACTCATACCCATACCTATATACCCACATACTATACCCATACCTATGTACCCACATACTCATACCCATACCTATATACCCACATACTCATACCCATACCTATATACCCACATACTATACCCATAACTTTATACCCACATACTATACCCATACCTATATACCCACATACTATACCCATACCTTTATACCCACATACTATACCCATACCTATATACCCACATACTATACCCATACCTATACCCATACCTATATACCCACATACTCATACCCATACATATATACCAACATACTCATACCCATACCTATATACTCACATACTCATACCCATACCTATATACCAACATACTATACCCATACCTATATACCCACATACTATACCCATACCTATATACCAACATACTATACATAAATGTGTATTCACATATACTCATACTCATACCAGTATATACGCAATATACAACATAGCTATCTACCCATATTCAAACTATGCTTAAACGCAATATTAGCTCAAAACGATTGCGATACGTGAACAGATTACCCTAGCCATATGTAATTCACTTACGAAAAATGGATTTTATAATTACTTTAGATTACAATCACTTGAAAAATGTAATAAGCACTCGTTTAAGCTTATATTTTTTGCTTGTAAATTGAACAATTCCGTCGACTGTGTACCACTCATTTGCCAATAAAAATCCACAGAGCTCTGAAAATTCCTAATTTCATTCATTATGAAGTTCATATATGAATTAAATTTGCTCAAACTTTGTATGAAGTGAGTGTTGTTGAACATCTGAGGCACTTGCAGGTGCTTGTTACTAATACGTAAATAGTGAGCATTTTTCTTTGATTTGATGGACTTTGCCAACAAAAACAAAGTCACTTAAATCTCACTCGCATCAAGTTTAATCGAGTTTTCAAAAAATTAGCTCGGAACTAGAAATTTCCTTCGTCAAAAGTTTGATAAAGTATGAGCAAAATATTGAATTCAATAAAACTTATTTTAAAGGTAAAGTAAGCTTAATCTAGTATAAAATTAAGAGAAATACTAATAACATATCAACAGCTAAAGTCTAAACAAACATCAAAGAAAAGTTTACTGTTCCTTACGGCATTGTTTTTCAATGTATTTTCGCACACACATGTCCAAACACGTTTGTTTACTACTAACCTTAAGTTTTGATCATCTCAGTTCAGATTACAACAACCATGTCTTCTTCCATTAAAGCAAGACACACAACTAACTTCTCCTCCCCCTGTGTTCAAACTCAATAACTGTAGTGATTTTGAAGTTATGATTGACAAGCCTATTCAATTAGGAGCCAATGAACAATAGTTTTAATGAGTAAGCCATTCATGTGTTCGAAAAGGAAAGCGTTAAGCGAGTTTGGACCCAACGTTGCATGCCAAAACAACAGTTGAGTTGGTCGGTAGATTTGCATACAGGAAATGCTGTTTTGTTTCTGTGCTTTTTCTTTTCGTAAATTAAAGATACGTCATTAAAATTGTGCATTAGTCATACCTTGGCTAAATCTTTACACCTTTTCATTCAACAAAACACTCCACTCTGACTTCCACTCTAAAGTCACAGAAAAGTTTTTGAAAAACAGTGCGTGATGACCGTCTTCGAGGGAGTCTTTTTGACGTGTTTTCGTTCTTTCGTAATACTTCAGTTAGAGCTTAACTAGTTCTCTGCGTGGATATTTTCTTAATAATACACACATGCAAAAATGGATGGATATTTTGTGTCTAAGCTTCGCAGTACGAGTCAAGTACACAAATGTTTTCAATAATTTCTGATTATTTGGAAAAAGTAGGCCAGAATATCTTTGCCATTTTCTGAACAATACAACTGTTCCAGATCATTCCAGTTACTCAAAAACGTAAAATTTCCACATACAAAACACAAATTCTACTTGGAATTGTTATATGTTGAGTGACGTTGAGATATTTCTTTGCCTCACTTCGCTGACTTAGTTCAGTACTGCTCACAAGCCCTCCCAGGAAGTTCCGTACATTGGCCAAGCTCAGCCATGCAGAAAAGCTGACGTTAAGTCTATGAAGTTGTTTAACTATGCTTCAAGCTTTTCAAGATATTTAGCAAGCCGTATGGAAGAACAATATTTCGTCATGACGCACATTTGATGCATTTTCTGAGTCTTTTTTTTCTGGCGAAGACAGAAAAAGCTTGGAAAACCAAACTGAGAACGTGTAACTGAAAAAGTGAAGAGAAGTAAAACTGAAAAAATCGGCCTTGAAACGTATAAAACATATGATAAAACACGAATATCTATAAAGAAAGGGGCATTTATTTCAATTACTCAATATTGCGCAACTCGAGGTCTTTCCATCCCAGAGCACACAGGTACATATAATATAGTCGATTCCTATCTCGCTTTTAAGTCTAAACTCAAAAAATGCTAGCTAGTTTAGCTTTTCGAGGTTCACATTTTGCAAAACAATCTGGCTATGGTAAAATATTGTGAAATAGGAAATGGGATTTGCTCCTGTTTTTTAATGCGCAGAGGAATTGAGATTGCATTATTTAAGACTAGGATTGACGTCATGAAAAACGACAATGGGAACAAAAAAATGCATGTTGGGTTTTTCAGAGGGAGAAGAAGCTGGAAAAAAACCCTCGAAACACGGGACAGACCTAACCAAACCCTACTCACATTTGATGCTGAGTTATAGATTCACGAATTGAATCTGTAACCCCAGAGGTGAGAGGCAAATGGATATTCCCCGAGAATGAATACTGCAGTTAAAAATGGACTTGGCAGATGGTAAAAGAAAAAGATAGAATAGGATGAAGAAAGTGGTTCTCATCATAAATTCAAAGCATTTTTTACCATGACCTTCAAGTGCCCCAGGACATGGGCTCACCTACTTTGTTTACTCAAAAAACGATCGACTCAGCGGTTGTGAGTTGACCTGCTTGCTAAGGTTTCGAAAAAATCCCAAAATTAGCAACAAAAGTGCTAAAAGTGCAGAGGCTAAGCTCATTTTTGAAGGTTAAGAAAAAATGTTTTTTTAATCTATTAACCAATGCCTAGTTTAAGGTTTGTTTTTATTGTATGTAGAACTTTTCTAATGTTTGTACTAAAATGCTTTTCCCTAGTGAAAACCTCGAAAATTTAATGTGTCAGATGCGACATTTCCAACGGACATGTTTGTTTTCTTGGACAGTTTGGCGCATACGCGTACATGTCCTCCCTTGTACATATGTCACATGACTTGCCATACGTTTATGTCTTGTTTCCACACGTTGGGTATGAGAAACACAGGAAGTGGATCAGTTCAAACAGGGCACAGAAAGTGACCACCCGAACGACCGGATACCGGATGTTCTCAAATCATTTAAGTCTAAAGTATGACGAAATTTTATTAATTATTTTGTTTTTCGTGTTACCAATTTATCCTAACATAACCTTAATGTTATCTTATCATCCTAGCTTTCATGTGAAAAAACCGGCCAATCGACTGTTGTAGGCTCCAGTTTCTCTGTTGCTCAGGGTTACGATTTTGCGTTGAATATTCATGTGTTCCAGTGAGTGTCCGTAGAATTTCAAAGTGTTTGTATTGTTGAAGTTGTGCATTGAGGCTAACCCTAAGTAAATGAGTCTGTTATCAAGGAACACAGGGGTACTGTACGAAATTTGAAAATAGTCTATTCCATTAGCTTAATAGACCATTTCGTTTTGGTCGTAACGTTTACTTTTATAATTTTCCCATTTCGAACCTTTTGGAAATAAAATATGCCTTCGCCCCCTAGTTACTCAGGGCAAAGGTCCTACATTTCGAGTCCGAAGTCCATCACAAACGGAGAAAGTCACAGAGAAAGAATTAGACTAACAAACTATCTTTTTATTCCCAACTTGCATGTCTTCTCTGGCGCATTCGTCGAGACTCACAACACGTTTCGACATACCATAATAACTTGATTCCACAGGGAACCCATAACTAACGATAGTGAGCACCAGATCTATTCGCGAATTTGATATTCAAGGCTTTTATTTTCGCTCTTTTGTAAAATTTTCTGTTCTAACAACACCCTCTAAAGCAAAGTAGATTTTTCTGCACGAGAAGTGAATTCCTTTGCGATCAAAGAACATGTGAAAACAATCGATAGAGCGAACATATACCTCTGATGTCCCTTGAAGCCGCCTGGTGTCGCCTGATTCACCAACTTAACTGATTCAGGAAATCATTTGTGTACGAGTCTATTCATGTAATTCCAACGTCCACCGGTTATTGAATAATAAACACGTTTCTTATCCGGTGAAAACCTTTTGTACATAATCTATCATGACCTTTATTCCCTCAGTCTGCCAGGGTGTTTCAAGGGCAAGCGCGAGTTCAGGAACAACCATATCCTATACTGGGCCTGTGAGCCAGCATATTCCCAGATCAGGTGCCCATTACTAGGAGCATCCATCTCCCATACTGGGTCTGTGAGCCACCCACCATATTACCAGACCAAGAGCCCATTACTAGGAGCATCTATCGATATCTCATACTGAATCTGTGAGCCAGCGTATTCCCAGATCAGGTGCCCATTACTAGGAGTATCCATCTCCCATACTGGGTCTGTGAGCCACCCACCATATTACCAGAACAAGAGCCCATTACTAGGAGCATCCATCGATATCTCATACTGAATCTGTGAGCCAGCGTATTCCCAGATCAGGTGCCCATTACTAGGAGTATCCATCTCCCATACTGGGTCTGTGAGCCACCCACCATATTACCAGAACAAGAGCCCATTACTAGGAGTATCCATCTCTCATACTGAATCTGTGAGCCAGCATATTTCCAGATCAGGAGCACATTACTAGGAGCATCCATCTCCATTACTGGGTCTGCTAGCCAGCGTATTCCCAGATCAGGGGCCCATTACTAGGAGCATCCATCTTCCATACTGGGTCTGTGAGCCAGCATATTCCTAGATCCGAAGTTCATTACTAGGAGCATCCATCTCTCATACTGGGTCTGTGAGCCCGACAAGAATACTCCCAACTCGGCAGGAGCCTCTGACCCATCTACCATACAGGGTCTGTGAATCAGGACATTCCCATATCAGATTTACCCAGATACGGCTTATCAACAATATACCTCCTGCATGAATCTAGCTCGCAGGTGCATTCCAGGTGGACGCTCCTAGTGATGGGTTTCTGACCTTTTCATGGCAACCCGCGTGTAGCACCTGCTCAAGCAGCGACTTCCGTCTACTTACACATCCGGGTCCTCTAACACATGGTTTCGTATATTATTTATTTCATAACTTTGTTAACATATGTAGACTTGTGTACTAAAAGATCATTGGACATGAGAGGTAGTCGTTTAATTAGTCGTAGTAGAGAGGTCTGCGTGGTAACGGAGGTATAGTAAGACTTAGAGAATAGTAAGTTTAGAAGCGAAAGAGGTTGGCAAACAAGAAAGGGTCATTGTTTTAGAATAAGTCACTAAAAAACCATGCGCTCAAGCAACTGAGCGGAACAGGCGTATGGATAGGGTACCTGCAATCTGATACAATAAGCAATCGAGTCATATTGGTTTTCCTTGGACTGCGTATCATTATATAAATCATATGGTCGAATCTTTAGCTTCAATGTTGTGAATGAAAAAAATTTGCATAAAAAATTGACCGTGAATGAAATGTTCAGTTAGTAACGCGTAGCAGAAGGCGGAGCCAGCTAATAAAGTTCGCCGTATTTAATGGACTCTTCTCAAAATCATCTTGAATGCGAGGAAAAACTAAAGATATCACACTTTTTCTCGTTGGAATTTGTAACATTTCTTTTGAACTTCCATGAGAGCCTCGCATTATCATATGATATTTTGAGAAGGATCCATTCCCTATAGCTTGAGTATTCCCTCGGCTAAAATCAAAAATCAAAAATCGATGAAAGAATTCATAAGAGCGGATTGGAGGTAAATACTGCCACTGAACCGGCGACCTGATCAAGTGACGTAAAGGATGTCCGTTACCGTCACTATGGTAACACTAGCAGTACCACGTGGCTGGGGTTGCTTTGATTGTGTAGAAACTTGTTCGGCATTTCCTTTCCGTTCTACGTACCGGAAATGAGGAACCTTTCAAACTCCAGAGTAGAAGTTGACTATAAACCTTGTTTTATCGATTCAACTTGGATAAGAGATAAATATAAAGCAAGCTCCTCAAAAGGTTGCAGAATTAGGATTGTGGGAGAGTTTGGTCGGGGTTTTTTGTGCCTTTGATTTCGCTCACAACAAGACAGGTTGTAGTGAGACTTGTCACAGAGTTTCCGGTTTTATAAGGTCGGATAAAAACCAGACAAAACAGACTAAATTTGCAAATAAAACTTTCTTATTCCTTACTATAGGACAGAAACTAACTGCACCATTCTTGGCAATTAGTGAATACTTCTACTAGTGAAAAAAGCGGTATAATTCGAGAGCTCGTTTTTCGGGAGAATTTTCAAACTTTGTAACAGACGATGTTAGACTTATTTATGAAGTTTGTTGACCCCGAAAAAAAGAAAAACATATTGAATGAAATAATTTTATCAAACTCGAGTTGAAATAAATCTAATACTAATAGAAATGTTATGAAAAACTTGGTTATAATTAACAGGATAAATTATTTCAATCCTTGTTGTATGTAATAAATAAATATACTGTGTTCGAGGATGTGACAGAGTTTTCGATACAAACGGAAGGATGTTAGTTTGTATGCGTAGATGAAAACTACAGCGAACAGAATATCGGGAAAGCTAGAAAAATACAGCTCTATTCTGAGGGGGTGTTTGTGCTCTAGTTGCCGCCCAAAACCTCCGTAGAGCGGGCGGCAAAGTTAAATTCTTTAAGTCTACTCTAGCTTATGTAAATAAGTGGGCATGTATTATAAGCCATCTTGCACAATAATATTTTTCTATACCCAAAGCAACAAGTGTATACCAATTTATGCAAGCGTATTGTAAATTTTATTCAATCACTAAATCGAAGCTAGAAGGTTTGTGTATGATATTTATAATATTTTGTGTTACGCGAAGTATATCAACAAACGGATATCAGGTTTCTTGAGTACATTTTGTACATTTGTGGATTTTTTATAGCAGACATCATAATAATTTTGCCGCCGGTATTCTAGCCTACTCCGAAGTGGTTTAATAAGTCTAACTTTGCATTCTGGATGAGAAAATTTGGGCGGGAAAACTATGAAAACAATAGCACACTCACCTTAATGTAAGAACTGTTAATCCGTGGGTCGACAGGGATGAATCGAGTGCTCAACCAACTAGCTGTTTAGAACTTCTATGATTTCTTCATTGCTTCATTGGTTCGGAACTTCAACTTAACTTTTTCCTTTTGTAAAATAGGCTGCTAAGTTACTAACATTTT
The DNA here is from genome assembly GCA_964019055.1 of Anthopleura xanthogrammica. Classification (NCBI taxonomy): domain Eukaryota; kingdom Metazoa; phylum Cnidaria; class Anthozoa; order Actiniaria; family Actiniidae; genus Anthopleura; species Anthopleura xanthogrammica. Next base: position 2,207,138 of record OZ025219.1, on the reverse strand, counting down.
GATTGCCTTCTTCCTTTGTCCTCGAAACTCTACGAATAAGGAGTCGATTCAGAGCAGTTGATTCGCCTCTCTTCCTATCGCTCACAAGGACTTCCTGAACGTGTCAAAACATCAAAGACCTCAGTACTATGCTTGACTCGGCACGATTAAATTTTAACTTAAATTTGAATTGACTTCAAAATAGGAAAACAAATTACACACGAAAAAGAAAATAGTTTGCAATCACAGAAAAAAAGACAAGTCAAAATTAGAAACATGGATAAAAATGTATGCTATAGTGGATAAAGTTACTGAAGAATTATATAAAAACAATTTAGCAAAACAAACAAAACGAAAAAAACAAATATCTGTAAAAATATAAATACACACACACACAGACCGAACCAAATTATTCAAAAACTTTCATGAAATTCTTAAAATAATTTTATAACTTCATAATATTTATATCTTTTAAAAAATAGTGGATAAAACTGTAGTATACCACAAACTGACCAGTTTATACCTTTTATCAGTCGCTGCTGCCTATACGAGCGATAGAAAATTATTTCGTTCCTGAAAATACAAAATTGAATGACTTCAGAATCCGGTGGAGCGAATCATTCCAACGAGAAAGCGGTAATGCACTCGCCTCTCACCTCTGGAGTCTCGGGTTCGATGCTGGGCTTGGCTCTTATGTGGGTAGTTTGTCGGTCTCTCCCTTGATTCGAGGTTTTTTCTCCGGGTTCTCCGGTTTTCCTCCCACACTGCAGAATCTAACACCTTAAATTCAATTTGGATCTGTGAGTTAGCCATGCCCTGACTTAGATCAGCTCAGAGGTTGTTTCAGGATTTGATCTGTGAGTTAGCCATGCCCTGACTTAGATCAGCTCAGAGGTTGTTTCAGGATTTGATCTGTGAGTTAGCCATGCCCTGACTTAGATCAGCCCAGAGGTTGTTTCAGGGTTTAATCTCTGAGTTAGCCATGCGCTGACTTTGATCATCTCAGAGGTTGTTTCAGGATTTGATCTGTGAGTTAGCCATGCCCTGAATTTGATCAGCTGAGAGGTTGTTTCAGGGTTCGATCTGTGAGTTAGCGGTGCCCTGACTTAGATCAGCCCAGAGGTTGTTTCAGGGTTCAATCTGTGACTGGTTAGCCGTGCCCTGACTTTCCCAGAGCTTGCATGTGTCATGGCACATATAAGTCGACCCTTGATCTCAGCCGATCACACACAATATTTGAAACTTGTTTGGTTGTACATTCAATTTTTTAGCTTCCAAACTCGTTCAACTTCATAATTATGACGATAATTTGTTTTTTTATTTGTGACCCATCGATCTCAGTTCGTTGAAAAATAGCTTCAAAATATTAGAGCTCAGAACTTATTTACGAGTTCCTTACAGTTTGACTTAAGACTTTTAAAACAGCATAACTTGCCCAGTTGTGCCCTAGTGCGCATGTCCAAAGAGAAGCCTGCAAATTCTTACTGAGCATGCGCAGAAGATGCTGTGAAAAATGTCTTTGAATGTGAGTGACTATTTATTGATTCAGGCTTTGTCTGATCTCAAAGACCTCGTCAATCAAGACTCAGAGGAGCAGAGAGTCGATTTTTGTGTTCCAGTGAAGGTCCATAGAATTTCAAAGAGTTTGTACTGTTGAAGTCGTGCATTCTTTACTTCAACGTCGGTATTTGTGAATCGTTCGGATGCTGAAGGAACACAGCGGTATTTTACGAATTCAAAAATGGTCTATTCGTCACTATTCTTTTTCTACTAATATTATAAAAATCTCTTCAACTGTGTAGTCGTTCTAACTCTTTCTCTCTAATTGGGAAACGTTTTTCCCTTCACACACACACGACCACTACATTCAATATTCTACGCACACAACGCCAAACTCACATGGGTAGTTTTATTTATCTACTTTTACTTTAAACTATTTTCATGTATTATATTAACAGCTATTGCCCAATAAAGTTGTAAAAAAAAAAAACCTATCAAACAAACTCAATTCACACATGGCGACCGCAGGGCTCGAACAAGTGACCCGAACCTTTGGAACCACAGTGGCGAAAGACGACGCGTTAGCAGCGTACGCCACCATATTGCTACCCTAAAACTGAACAATAAATCTGCCAAGATAATCTGTTACAAAACAGTCAGGTTAATCCAAAATATTCAATAATTTGATAACGCAGTTCCATTCTCACGCCCTTACCAGTCCCCCAAGCGCGAGCTACACAGCTATCCCGGGGAGATCTTGCCAAAAAGTGATTAATTGCGCAATTGATCTAGAATGTAAGCTGAACAAGAGAAACACACTATCATAGCAGTTTGCAATTTTTGGATTGTTTAATTGATTAATGTTTTCCCATTTCAGACCACGTGTCATTTCCTAGAGTATCAATCATTTCTTTGTTTAACGGTTGAGCACGAGAAGACACATGAATATGAATACAACTCAAACAAAGAATCTTATTCTAATGACCTGTAACATTTTAGATGATATTTGAAGATATACTTTGGATGTAAAGATTGATGTGGTTGTCAAAGGCATCAATACTTTTTTTTAGTTAAAACTGCATTGGGATCCCTGTGGTAATCACCCCAACAGACCGTTTTCTAATTAGTGAAAACCAGCGCTATGTTCCTTGATTACAGATCATTTACTCAGGGTTAGCCTCATTTTAGCGTCAAAATATTCACAAATACCAACGGTAAAGTAAAGAATGTACAACTTGAACAATACAGACACTTTGAAATTCCAAGGACGGTTCACTGAAACACGTGAGGGTTGTTGACCCACGCATATGGACGTTGTTGGCTGTCAATATGATTTCTCTCAGTCTCCACAGGAAACACGACCAAAAAAGAAATAAAAATCTAGAATAAAGCATAAAGAGAAACTGTACGATTTTCTGTAAAGAAAGCAGTAAGTTTAGTTGTCAAAAGAAGCATCACGAATTGAGAAATCTATATCAAATGTTAAGAAACCTTGACTTGGGTTTAATTGCTTTTTATTAATTTCATATTTCATGTGTATGTCATACATTTGACATCCTAATTCTTCAAAATCTTAAGATATTTCCTTTCGTATATCAAGTTTCAAGTTTTCAATCTTAATTTCTTATTAATCTCTAATCTCTTTAGTAACTTATGAAGCTTTGACTCTCAAATGGCTTTCCAATCTAAACCAATCAAAATGCGAAAAATAAGACTTCAGTGCCCAATATCACAATAAATTCTTCTAATTCTTCCCTGAATTCTGTTTTCCATGGAGATTTTACTTGTTTCTTTTCTAATTTCTTGTTTTCCCTCCCCATTTCTTGTGCTTCCTCCCTTTTACCCTTTTACTCCTTTGCGAACATTTATTTTCTCACTAAAACTCTTGTAAATTCTTGGAAAGCGTGCTGAAGGGCACGTATGCGCAAACGTTTTTCTCTTGTGTCCAGAGAAGTGGAAAGAACACTGTGGTTGGATATGATTAACACGAAAATATTTGGAAACCATTTCAGTGTTATGACATACCATTTCTCGTACGTGCTGAAAACCATTACTTTAAGTTTCACATTCATACGTTAATCACTCTGATTTCGGATGCAAATGAATTCATAAATTATAGACAAGTATGGATATCAGATAATTGAATGAATTAGTGACTCAAAATTATTTGGAAACCATTTCAGTGTTATGGTATACCATTCCATGTACGTGCTGTACGTACGCTGAGGTTTTCTCGTTCCTTCGTTAACCATTCTATCTCAGTTCCAGTGGAAATGAGTAGTAAGATCAGTGAGTAGTTAACAGATGGCACTTCTCATCAATAAAAAGCTTTGCGAGTAGCTTCTAGTGATTTAAAAGGAATTAAAATGGTTGAAAACTGACGTAGTAAAATGGATATTAAGAAAATTAAAATTGCGCAAAATTGTCTGATGAACGGGCTGCAGCTTGGCGACCAAAAATATAGACAATAGTAATTTTTCTTAAAATTAATCTTATTTGGTCAGTTTTCAACCGTTTAAAAGCCATTTTAAACATTATGGACACTGACTGCACAGCAAACTCGATCTATTCCAGTGAGTTTGGATAATTTGCTATATCGTACGATCGATGTTGTATGTACCCAAGCTAGACCAGAATACACCTGACCTGCTCTATCAAACTCGACCTATAAAGAACTGAGGTCTGTTTGTCCGGTTTTTGTTTTCTCTTATTTCTGAAAGCGCGGTATCCTTCCTTACCTTGCAGAATAAAACTTCTAGGAATTCATAAAATACCGCTGTGCTCATTGATTACAGGCTCATTTAAGCAGGGTTAGCCTCATTTCAGTGTCAAAATATTCACAAATACAAATGGTGAAGTAAAGAATGCACAACTTCAACGATACAAACACTTTGGAATTCCAAGGACCTTTACTTGAACACATGAATATTCTACACAAAATCAAGGTTAACTCTGCGTAAATGAATCGATAGTCAAGGAACACATTGATATTTTTACAAATTGGAAAAAGGTCTGTTAAATAGTGCATTTCAATGAGCTGAAGTCCTACAAGAGGGTCTCAATGGGGTTAATCGTTAACCGTAAAATAGCCCATAAATGTAGTCGTTAGGCGTAAAAAGTCTTTAAAAAGTTAACCGTATTTTTTTATAGTCATGTTTTGTAAGACTTGTATTTGTCGAGATCTCTTCTCAAGACTGATGTAATGTTATGCATTCATCCCAGAATCTCAGAAAGTGTTTTTCGACAATGTAGATTAATCATTAACTCTTTTAAAACGATAAAAAATAATGTTTAATTTTTCAAACAATGGAAATTTTAAAATCATTAAGATTTTTGTTAACCGTAATGGGGAAAAAATAGTCGTTAGCCGTAAAAAGGCCAAAATTTTAACAGTTAAGATACTCTATCGTGCTTTAAATCCACAAGAAATTTGATCTGTTCTTGGGATAGAAAACGCGCGCGCGGTGATTGGCAGAACACGAGAGAAGTGTTATGACAAGCACGGCGTGTAGCACAGAGTGCTTCTCAACACTTCTCGAGTGTTGTGACAACCCCCAAGTGCTTTGTAACTGCACACAGTTTTTATTTCTTTTTGCATTCTGTGTGCTCTCGTAAATCACGCGCCATCAACCATCATATATTCTTTAGTAAAAAATATACTGACTATCTTTCTAAATATCAGTATTTTTGTAAAGTTAATTAAAGGGTTATAGCATGTTTTGCTGATGTTATCGCTAATCACCACCGCAAATACAGCAGTGGCGAAGCCCAACGGGGTCGCACTGAGAGCATGTTTGGGCGCTTTCGACGCTCGCTATACAGTCCATGTATCACCCGAAGCACAGCTCTAGCCAGTTTGAATTAGTGAGGCTCGGTTTGGAGATATTTGGAAATATGCACATTTGAAAACAATAATTTGATATTTGCGCACTATAAATAAATAAATTATCAAATTATTTATTATATTAGAGATATAGAGATATTTATTATAAGGACTGAAAGAACGGACTTTACTGCTAGATTTAGCAGTCAGGACTGACCAGTATTGTTTTGAAATTGTGTTCTTCCAACATTTCAAAGACCCCTTCCACTAATTCCCAACCTGGGGGTCGTAACAAAAGAACTGCATTCTCTTAAGGATTAAATTCTTTTTTGATATTAATATTTTTCGTTAGTACATAGAATGATATCATAGAATTTTATTATTATGATATCATTCTATAATTTCTTGTGATATTGTCTTCGAAAAGCCCTTATGGGGAAAGATAATAAAGTATGTATGTATGTAAGCTAGTGTAGAAATGATAGAAATGTTATTCCGAGCTCCTGTACTTCTATATTTTTCATTGTTTTCCCCCCCAGGTTGGGAATTAGTGCAAGGGGTCTATAACTTTAATATCTCACTCGTATAACTTTACTTCAATATAAATCATTTTGAATGTCATATATATAGTATACAGCTTTTTCAAAAAAGGTTGGTGAAGGTTTTTTTGCTGTAAGTTAGCCGTGTACCCTGACTTAGATCAGCCCAGAGGTTATTTCAGGGTTCGATCTGTGAGTTAGCCGTGTACCCTGACTTAGATCAGCCCATAGGTAGTTTCAGGGTTCGATCTGTGAGTTTGGCCGTGCCCTGACTTAGATCAGCCCATAGGTAGTTTCAGGGTTTGATCTGTGAGTTAGCCATGCCCTGACTTAGATCAGCTCAGAGGTTGTTTCAGGGTTTGATCTGTGAGTTAGCCATGCCCTGACTTAGATCAGCCCAGAGGTTGTTTCAGGGTTCGACGATACTGGTCTTTGGTAATTCAAGAGAGGTTTGATCGTTTTTGAAAGGTGATCAGCGTCTGAAAGACTTCTAAGGTATTTCATTCAGTTGCTTCAGTCTAATTAAGAGCCGTCTTAAAAAAGAGCAGACGATTATGAAAGATAACTTTGTTTTGGTATTTTTCAAACCATTAAATGGACCACCCACCAGGAAAAACTAGACCATAAAACGTCTATATTTTCATAACTACCTCTAATGAACACCCCTAAACATACTAAATGGAAAATGTTTTGAAAAACACCGCAAAACCGAACGTGCTGGAAACCCTCAAATTTATCAATTCGACTTATTTAAAGGCTTTGTTACAAATCTAATCGTTTTTTTGCCACAAATAGCAAACGAAGCCTTTTGTATGCGAATAACAGATAAAAATATATCTGTGTGTTCTATTTTACAGAGTAATTTTTTGCCATTCTTTTCTCATTGAAGAAATCTGCTTTTTTCGTTTTTTCATTATCCTGTGAATTTCCTGTTATAAACTGGCGTTCAAAACACCGGACGTAAACATGAACAACTCAATCTATCATTTTTTTTGTTCTTGCTTTCATTTTATTTCATATTTTTACTTTCCTTTCATTTCATTTTTTTTATATTTTTTTACGGTTGTGGTTTTCTGAAAAATCCTCGTGGTTTTATGATTATGAAATCGTATAGGGTGAATAGGTCTAGAAGAATATAATAAGTTATATATGATACGATGAAATGGAATGAGATGGAATGAGATGGAATGAGATGGGATGAGATGGGATGAGATGGGATGAGATGGGATGAGATGGGATGAGATGGGATGAGATGGGATGAGATGGGATGAGATGGGATGAGATGGGATGAGATGGAATGAGATGGAATGAGATGGAATGAGATGGAATGAGATGGAATGAGATGGAATGAGATGGAATGAGATGGAATGAGATGGAATGAGATGGAATGAGATGGAATGGAATGGAATGGAATGGAATGGAATGGAATGAGATGGAATGAGATGGAATGAGATGGAATGGAATGGAATGGAATGGAATGGAATGAAATGAAATGAAATGAAATGAGAAGAAATGAGAAGAAATGAGAAGAAATGAGAAGAAATGAGAAGAAATGAGAAGAAATGACATGAAATGAGAAGAAATGAGATGAAATGAGATAAAATGAGATGAAATCGAAATTAAAATAAAATATTATTTTTCTAAGCCCAAATCGTTCAATGCTTTTCGCCCTTCTAGAGGATGGACTTCCAGCACAATCTTCGTATAAATTTCCTTAAATCTTCCGGGGAAATTTTAAAGCGATTGGCTATAATTCTACCTGAAATGAATACCATCTCCGTATTCTTTGTTGTTTGCTCCAATTTGCATATTTCAACTCCGAAAGCAAACCGATATTTGTAAACAGTTCCCAAAATGAAAAGTAAATATAGAACGTCAAAACTCCTAAAATGGAAAATGAAGCCATATATTTTTATTGATTTATATATTTTTCGTTATTTGAAGGAGTGTTTGAAAAGCTGAAATATTAGAATAATAAAGCTATGTAAAAATCAAAAAATCTGCTTCGCTTTTTTCTTTGTTTTTAAAGGTAAATTCTAGTAATAAGAGATTAATTTATGGAGAGCATTATGAGGATAATGTCAAAGAGACCGTCTCAAGATGGAAATAATACTTGGTCTAAAAATAAACACAGATATATCAGGTTTAGATGATCAGTAAAGAGCAGTTTTCGAGGTGTTCTTGTGATAAATTAGGTTCACGTTTTCTCAAAAATACAAAGACTACACATATATTATAATATTCTAATTACCAGGATTACCAGAATACAGAAGACCAACTTCGAGTCCGAAAAAGCAAATACTCTCGGTTTGTTCTATTTTTCAATTCCTGTAGTTTTAGATGGAATTATAACCAGTAAATTTTAGACAAAGTAGTATCTTAAAATGAGTTCACAACCTCAGGCTATCAGCAGGTGGAAGTTATAGACTTCGAATCTATGTATACAAACCCGTTATTGTTAGTGGAGTTCTCATTTGAAGCAACTAATGCATATTCATGTCGGAATATCGAATTCGTATTTTGTACACTATAAAACACTCCTGAGTTCAAAACCAATCACATTGCTCCTAAATGACTCCGGCAAGTGACGAGGCTCGCGGATTCCAACTCAGTTAAGATAGAACTTGAACGTTGACAAGCATATTGTGACTGTTAGGAGCGAGTTTCAATATAGTTTCCTTACGGAACCGCTGGAATAACAGGTTTGTTTTACAGGAGAAGGACTAAGCGGTTTTCAGTCGCGTTGCCGAGTCTACTGCTCTACTCTAAGTTCAAATCTTTCATCCTTTTCTAAAGAAAGGTCAATTGGACAGAGCTTAGGTCTAAACTATCATTTACCAAGTTATAAACTGAAAATCTTCACTCAGAACAATTTGGTTTTGCCATGGAAAGAAAGACATGTACACCGAATGGACAAAGCTATGGCTTGCATCAGACCATGCCAGCACAACGTGAAAATTGCCGTAAAGTTCTTCACTTTGGTCGTTCTAATGTTCCTCGTCTGCCACCAATTGTCCAACACGACTTGCAAGTCTCTACTAACGTCACAAAAACTGTTATAAGTGGAAATGTTTCTTCGAGAGATGCTGTCTCGATCTCGTCAGCAAATAAACAGCCCTTACGGCCATCGGATGGTTTCCCAAGACTAGAACGTGCACCATTCAGCGCAAATACTCGCTTTATTCGCTCGAAAAATGGCCCACAAACAACTACGATGAGCTATGACAAGACTTATGAAAAACCCGATCTACGAAGTCAAGGACAGCTGGATATGATGCGGGTTGAACGCACAAAAAAGCCAGAAATCTCTGCCATTTCTGAGGGTTTTTTAAGAGGTCGACGTAAAAAGAAAGATCGCCTTTCCAGTTATAAATGCGAGAGCAGCGCTGAGGTTATAGACGATGAAATTTCAGGTTTCGAACGACGAGTTGGTTTCGATTCTCTATCAGGCAGTGCAAGTCAAACGCAAAGCTGTGTGAAGGACATGAAAGGCAGGTGGATACGTTCGAGTGATATTTACAGCGACGGAGTTACCAATTTAATCAGCGTCCTAGACCACGACGAAGATGAAAAATCGAAAAAAAGCATAAAAAAAGATGCTGCTAGCGACAGCCCTAAAATCCCCGAAAAGAGCAATCCTATTCGCGAAAGATTTCTCAAAGCCCTTGACACTCATTTTTATAATGATTTTCTGACAGCGAACTGTGGTCGAAGAATGGCCATTTGTGAGGAGCTTGAAAAACTTATCAGTGGAGACGGGAAAACAAGTTTGAATGGACTGAGAGAACACTTAAGACTTCAAGATGTTTTGGACAGTTGGGTGCTGTAAACATGTTTTAGCTTACATCTAGAGTGATGGTAATCAAGCGATAGTGCTACTAATCCAACAAGGATTATCAAAACAAAACAACATAAATTCAATATATTTATGACTTGGTTCAAAGTGCGTAGAATAGACACGTTCTGAGCACTGCTACTCCTAACTTTCGAATTCAGTGTGTTTCTTCTCCTTGTTTTGCAATTTCGTTAGCTTGTTGTTTCTTAACACAAGGGCTCGTAGTATAATCATAAGATTTACAATAATATCAATATTTTCGATTCTTTATTCCCTTATATATTTCCCCTGCCCTTTTTATAGAACTATCCTATCTTTAATTCTTTCCATTAAAGAAAAACGAAATATAAACAGCATTCAAAACTATAGAGTGGTTCCTGTTATAAACGAAAAATAGTAGGTCAGGAAGTTGACGTAAATTGGTATAGATAAATACGGCTTAGTAGGCAATTTTCGCGGAATAACCGACCGGAAAATTGCAGTTACTTGTCTGGGAGAGGGTTTCTGCCAAGAGAGTTTAAATTTGGCTTGATACCTCAGTCACCTGTTTTCCATACTTCATAGTTGCACTTCAAAGTTTTATATTCTAATTATAAGGCACAGTAAAACTGGAAGGAATCAGTCGTAGCTTAATTTGTTTTGCAATATTATCTGTAGTCCGAAAACAAAATTGGAATATCTCTGTCGTGAACACCATCCTTGATTGCGAAAAAATACTTTTAAAAATGTTATCAGTCATTCACAATACAGTTTCGCGCGATTTTCGCACCATTTCGAAGACGTGCGTGCTTCCAAATATTTTCGTGCAGTTCGTTCAACCAAATGGCGCAGTTGCTCCTTCTACAGAGTACAGTGCTTTAACGAAATTGCAGTATTTTTCGTCAGATTTGAAATTGTATTGTATTCTTCATTTGCTTTTCGTTATAAGATTTGACAATATCAATTCTTCAGAATCTATTCTTTATTCAATGCTCTTTATCGTTCTTCGCAGGAGAAAAACAATCGTCAGATTTCGAACCAGGTGTTCTACTTTCCGAACAAATTGATTCGATCTAGTCAGGGGTTATCCTAGCTTTGAAATTAAATATTATTTACGTCATGCAGGATGCACGCAAATTAGTTTTGAAGGTGTTATATGTAAAATAAGTTCTAAGTTCAGTCCAAGGAAATGATTGAAGTTTCTGTGTAAATTTTTATTTTTGGTATTTTACTGGACTCGAGTTGTTTTGAAGTCATTATAAGTAAAAAGTACTTTAAAATTTATCTTAATTTGTAAGTTCAGTCTGCTGAAACGACT